>BLBF01000081.1:1893512-1904210 GCA_015471245.1 Laticauda colubrina
ACATAATATAACATAATATAACATAATATAACATAATATAACATAATGTTGGAAGAAATATCCTTCTGAGTTCAGTTCCAAGTGGGGAAAAAGATACTGGAAACATGGAGGCTGTTTGGAAAGATGGTTTCATGGTGGATAGGACCACATGGCTTGGGGCTCCAAAGAAGGAAAGGGCTGAGATGCTGAGAGTGATGCTGGGTTTTATACCTGCTGTTGGGATTTGAATTTGAGCTTGTATTCTGATTGCTTGTCAGGCTCCCATGGGGCCATTGCAGCGGCACCTCTGTAGGCTGTCCTGAGTCCCAGGCTTGGTTGAGCCTGGCTGGAAGGTGATGTAATGAAAGGGCTTTGGGCAATTCCTATTATAGCTTTACCTGGAGGAGATCTTTGTTATGTAAACTTAATGGCCCACCCATTAACAAAGGTGGGGGTGAGCTTCTGCTTCTGAGTTTCTA
The DNA here is from genome assembly GCA_015471245.1 of Laticauda colubrina. Classification (NCBI taxonomy): domain Eukaryota; kingdom Metazoa; phylum Chordata; class Lepidosauria; order Squamata; family Elapidae; genus Laticauda; species Laticauda colubrina. The sequence goes on from BLBF01000081.1 coordinate 1,893,971, forward strand.
CTTCTCTTTTTAGGGGAAATATTCTGCCTTTTTAATATTTCCTAGGATATTTTGTTTTCCTAGGAGAGGGGTGGGTGCTAAGTTTCTACACTACTTTCTAATCAGTCAAAACCTTGTAGCCAGAAGTGGCTGCTTTTCATACTTAAACATGAAAAGATGAGTGCTGCTCTAGTTAAAAGGAAGTTCTACAATGGATTAATAAGAGTTCAGATAGGCTCTTAAAATTGTGATGCTATAATGTATCAGTTTTTTATTGTTTGGGGTTTTAAGCCCCTGTCACACTGCACCAACGGATGCAAAGAGGTTGTAAAACGGACAAAAAAGCTTGCCATCCGTTGGTTAACGCGATGTATCCGTTCTGTACTCACTGCCTCCGTTTTGCTTCCTCTCTTATCCGTCCAGCATCCGTTTATGGACGTTTCATCCGCTCAGAAAGTTTTGAGCAGCTCAAAACTTTTGCGCGGAAAATGTATCCAATGCATCCGTTCTGCATCCGTTACGCATCCGCTATATCCACTAGGCATCCGTTCCGCATCCGCGCAACTCGCATCCGCTCGGACGCAGGGAGGAAGTGGAACGGACGCAGAACGGATGCAGCACGGAAACAAAGCGTTTAAAACGGAAAAAACGTTCGCAGAGGGGACCTATCTCGGATATTAAGGATGTCTAGAGGATGCAAAGGGACACCTACACTGCCTATAAAAAGGGGGAGCAATTCGCCTGCATCTCACTTTCAGACCAGCAGACCAGCGGTGCAGACCTCTGCAGCCTTCATCTGCCTCTTCCTCTTCCACAGCATCCAGTCATGTCTACCGTGGATCGTAACAAAGTCCTTTTGGCAGCCACCATCCTTCTGCAACAGTGCGAAGCCATCTACAGGCTCTGTGAACTCTACTACGGGAAGAAAAGGAGGCGGCCAAGAAGCGTCTGGGTCCGAAGATGGATTGGGAGAAGAGCAGAGGACGGACTGTACAACAAGCTATGGTGGAGCTCAGGAACGAAGACACTCGGGCGTTCCAGAACTTCATGAGGATGCCTCCAGCCATGTTTGAGGAAGTTGTGGAGTGGCTGACACCCAGGTTGACCAAGCAGAGCACCAACTTCCGGCCCAGCCTGGACCCTGGCACTGACTCTACGCCACCTGGCCTCAGGGACCACGTACAGGAACATGCAGTACGCCTGGAGGGTGCCACACAACACCATCAGCATTGTGGTCAGAGAAGTGGTGCAGGCCATCATTGAAGAATACAAGGAGGAGCTCCTCCAGTGCCCCTCCACTGAAGAAGGATGGAAGAAAGTTGCAGAGCAGTGGTATCAGAGGTGGAACTTCCCCCACACCGTTGGAGCCATAGATGGCAAGCACGTGGCCTGCAAAACGCCAGCCAAGTCGGGATCCACTTATTTCAACTACAAGGGCTTCTTCAGCATCATCCTCTTCACCATGGTTGATGCTGACTACAAGTTCATGTACATCGATGCTTCAGGCAACGGCTCATCTTCAGATGCCCAGGTATACAACGCCAGTCACCTCAAGGAGGGGCTGGAACGCAACCTCATCGTGGGCTTCCCAGATCCAGACCCCCTGCCCAACGACACGCAAGATGTGCCCTACTTCATCGTGGGGGATGATGCCTTCTCCCTCAGAAGCTATCTCATGAAGCCCTACACCTCCAAATACCTCACCCATGAAGAGAGGATCTTCAACTACAGGCTGTCCAGGGCAAGACGGGTGGTGGAGAACGCCTTTGGCATCCTGGCCAACAGATTCCAGGTACTTCTCACCACCATGCAGCATCGCCCAGAGACCGTGAGGAGGATCGTGGAAGCTTGCTGCATCCTGCACAATCTCATGCGCACCCGCTACCCAGTCTTGCAAAACAGGCTCGTGGACCTCCAACAAGGCAATGGGGACATGGAGCCTGGGGAATGGAGGCAAGGGCAAAACCTGATAGACACTGAGGATGTACAAGGCCCCAACAGAGCCTCACGTGAAGGGAAGAAGCAGCGCAACCTCCTGAAACACTGGTGCAACTCCCCAGCTGGAGCAGTGGAGTGGCAAGACAGGATGATGGATAATTAATGAGTGCTTCCTTCAGCCTGTCTCATCACACGGATGAGATTGGGCCATGTATGTTGGGTGGGCCTACAATGATCAGGGCATTTAATAAAGAGTTGTGTTTCTGTTGACATGTGTGGATGATTATTACATTGTTATTGATAATAAAGGGCCATAGGTGTGGCACCTGGGAGGGTGGACCATACAGTCCCACTATGCTTGCACTGGAGGTTTATCTATCCCCACAGCTATTACCCATCCCACAGGTATCTCTGCCCATCCCACAGTTATCCCTGCCCACCCCACTGCTATCTTAACCCATCCCACAAGCATGCAAAGGCTTAAGACATTTCTAAAAGTTTCCACCAAGACTTTATTAAAAAAAAAGAAATGAAGCAAGTGTGTGAATCAAAGATAGACTTTATTAACAACAAGCTATAAAAGAAAAATGACCCAAGTCAAGTGTCCAAATAAAGTCCACAGGTAGCCAGCCAGCCAGTCTCTGGCACTCCTCTTGGTCACTCGGAGGTGTGCCCAGTCTCAGGGGTGAAGGGTCCAGGTGCTGTGGAGGTGGCTGCTGCTGGAGTGCTGGTCTGAAGCCCCACTGGGGTGCCTGGCCCCGAGAGGACAACAGGTGATGGTATGTTGAGAAAGCTCTCGGACAGCTGGCTCAGACCTGTGATGCTGAGAGGTCCTTCCTCCATGCCATGGGGTGTCAGCCCCAGTACTGATGACAGATGTACTGAGGCCGGGCTTGGCTGTGGGGTGGAGGAAGGAGTAGTGTAATGGGACTGTCTGGTCTGCAGCTGGGTGAGGACTGGCGTGGGTGGCATCGTTGGCGTGGGTGTCATCATTGTCGTCGGTGGCATCATTGGCATGGGTGGCATCGGTGGCATCAGTGGAACCGGTGGCAACGGTGTCGCCCGATGACTCTGTGCCTGGACTGGGAAGGGCTGCTGCCTGTGCTGCTGGACCTCCTGGTAGCCGTAGCCCTGGTAGGTGAGGGCCTGTGGGAAGTCTTGGAACGGGAGAGACATCACCTGGGGTGGAGGAGCAGACCTGGACTGGGTGGGAGCAGGTTCCTCTGGATCTGGTGGGTTGTGAAGCAGCTCGGTGATCTGGTCCTTCACCACCTGGTACTGGGGTTCCTCCATGTTCCTGAGGGTCTGGTTGACATAGGTGAGGAAGGGCTTGCGGTTGGAGGATGAGGAGTCGGTGTGGACCAGCTGAGAGAGGAGATCTATGCTGGTGCGGATGGTGTCCCTGATCTCCAGCAGGACAGTGTGGCTCTGCCCCTCCTGCTGTCTGGCTCTCTGCCTTTCTGTGGAGGTGGAGCTGGAGCTGGGGGTGGTGGTGGATGCGGCTACGGCTGTGGTGGATGCGCCGTCTCCTTTCTCCCACCGCACCAGGGAGTCCTCCACGCGCTCCACCACGGTTACCACACCTGTCCGCGGGTTCTCCGCCGTGGCACACTCCACAGAAACCTGCCTGGAGACAGGGACTGACTCTCGGCCGGAAGAGGGCTGGCTCTCAGCAGGCTGCTGGAGAGAGAGGGTTGTGAGAGGGGCTCCTGGTGCTCCTCGGTGGCGGATCTCACCCTCCAGGAAGCTGCACCTGGCCATGATGTAGGTCTCTCTGTCTGTCAGCTTCACAGTGGCCTGGCCAGATTTCTTCAGGTGCAGCTTCCCGTACCAGGTGTGCATGTGCTTCCACCAGCCGAGGAGCACCTCTGAAGTGTAGCCCATACTCTCCGCCTTCTCTCTCCAAGCAGCCTGCTTCCTTTTGGTGTCCCTGTAGAGCCGGTGTCCCTTCCGCCACAGATAGTCATTCTCTCTCAGCCACTCCAGCACCTCATCCTCATGTTCCTCCTCAATGGAGTATTGCCTCCTCTCCCGTTGTCGCATACGCCTCTTCCTCCCTTTGGCAGGACCAGATGGGCCCTCATCAGAGGGGCTCCCAGGTAGTAGGGGCTGCTCCTCCACACCACCAGCAGCAGCAGCACCAGCAGGATCATCATCATCATCATCATCAGCAGCAGCAGCAGCAGCAGGATCATAATAATAATAATCATCAGCAGCAGCAGCAGCACCAGCACTAGCAGGATCAGCATGAGCAGGACCAGGAGCACGAGCAGGACCAGGAGCATGAGCAGGACAAGCAAGACCAGGAGCACGAGCAGTACGAGCAAGTCCAGGAGCACGAGCAGGACCAGCAGGACCAGCAGGACCAGGAGCAGCTTCAGCAGAGTAAGCACCAGCAGAAGCACCACCGCCAGGAGCAGCTTCAGCAGAAGCTCCAGCACCAGAAGAGCGAGCCCGAGCAGCAGAAGCCCCAGCAGAAGCAGAGTCAGGGACAGGGGGCGGGAGGGTGGCCCTGTCCCTCTTGCCAGGGATGGCGGCAGGTTGCTGAGGCTTTCGCTTCTTCCCCATGGTTGTGGGGTTGCTGGCTGGCAGGGAGGCTGGCAGGGAGGCTGGCAGGCACCAAGGCTGGCAGGCACCAAGGCTGGCAGGAAGCCTGGCAGGAAGCCTGGCAGGAAGCCAGGCACGAAGGCTTGCAGGCAGGCAGGCACCAAGGCTGGCAGGAAGCCTGGCAGGAAGCCTGGCAGGAAGGTAGGCAGGCAGGCAGGCACCAAGGCTGGCAGGCAGAATGGCTGGCAGCAAGGCTGGCAGGCAGGCAGAGAGCAAGGCTGGCAGGAAGGCTTGCAGCAAGGCTTGCAGGCAGGCATGCAGGCAGGGCAGGCAAGGACTCTATGTATCCGGCAGCAGGTCTTTCCTCCGAATGCTGGCCACGTGCGAGCTGCTTCCCTTTATATCCGCGGGGCTGATGCAATAAATCCCCCCCCCGCATGCGCAATTAACGCAAGGCATCCGCTAGGCTTCCGCTGTGCATCCGCTAGGCTTCCGCTCTGCATCCGCTTCATCCGCTGTGCATCCGCTGTATCCGTTCCGCGTCCGCTTTGCTGAGGTCCTCCGCTCCCATCCGCTTCCATCCGCTGGGCTTCCGTTCCGCATCCGCTTTCCATCCGCCCTGCGTCCTCCCCGTGTCCGTTCCTTTCCGTGTTATCAGCTCCGGTTATGCAAATTTTTGCCCCTTTTGAGAGCGGATAACAACGGATGGAACATTTTGCTCGTCCGTTGTGTCCTTTTTACTAACGTTTTGCATCCGTTGGGCAGTGTGACAGGGCCTTAAGATCATTATTTGGAAATATAGACTACAATAGAGCTGGAAGGGACCTTGGAAGTCTTCTAGTCCAGCCCCCTGCTCAAGCAGGAGACCCTATACCTGTGATGGCGAATCTATGGCATGCATGCTGGAAATGGCACGCAGACCCACTTCTGCAGGCACGTGAGAAGTCGCCTGGAAGAGCCCCACTACGCATGCGTGGGGAACTGATGGTTGGTTATCTGGCATGCAGGTGTGAGGAGCGTGGGGTCCACAGGAGATGTGCGCACATGTGCAGTGATGCGTGACACGTGCGGGAGGGTCGCATGTGCCTGCGCACGGGGTGTGGGGAGCACGCACATTGCCTTCTTGGTGCTGGCGCTCGAGTGCGTGTGCAATTTTTGGCCCAGGAGCCCAAAAGGCTGAGCCACCATTTCAGCTAAGTGACCGTTTGGCCTCTTCTTAAAAACACCCGGTGATTTTTTTAATGAAGGCAAGAGAAGGAGGGCCAGCGCAGCCAAACTGGCACAACTAGGTGAGTATGGATGGGTGGGCCGATGTGGGCAAATGGGCATGGCAGGGGACAGGTGGGCACTTCAGACCTCAGAATGGGACAAGGTTTCTTCTGGCGGGGGGGGCCTCCTTTCCCCCCCCCCCCAGGTCCTGTGTCTCATCTGTGGCCCATCAGGGACAAGTGGTGTTTCTTCTGGGGAGATGCAAGTTGTCCTCACATACAGTCGGCTGGGGTGACTTGCCAGCATGGCTGCATCCATGCAACCTAACCCTCTGCGGCCACTCATGTAGGCAGCCTGGCCTCACCAAATCATCTTCCCCCACAGCAGTGCCCATCCACCCACCTGGTCACGCCAGCCAGGCCATGCTGAGTTGTCCTGCTCTGAGGGAGGAACCACACTGTGCAGGTTTTGTGCACTGACCCCCGCCTGTCCTGCTTCCTCTTCCTTCCCAGATGTTGGAGCATTTCCCTGCCCAGGAAATCCCAGCCAGTCTGGGTCAGCGAGAGGCTTGGCATAACATGGATGCCCCTTCGGCCTCCAGCCTCACCGACCTGGATGATTGTTTTAAAGTCCATCTGAAAGGGGTAAAAAGACTTTCAGCTCTTAAAATGGAAGGATGGAATCAGAAGAAACTTAATAACTGAAATGGATGAAAGCTTATCAAAGAGAGATCCAACCTAGAACTAAGGAGAAACTTCCAGATGGTGAGAACAATTAACCAGTGCAACGGCTTCCCTCCAGAAGTTGTGGATGTTCTATCAATGGAGATTTTAAATAAGAGATTGGACAGACCATTTGACAACCCCAACCAGTGGGACGGTCCCCGAGAAAATTTTGGTGGTCCACAGAGAAATGTCCCCCCCCCCCAAGCAATTAAACCAGACTACACAGGAACACAAGACTGCTCCACTCACATGGCGCGCAGGAACACAGGGCTTGCGTCATTTGCACTGCGAACAACACGAAGTAGTGAGGGGAGTGGGGGAAGGGCTGGGGGGGGGAACTTGCTCCTCTTGCCCCACTGCTTTTTCCGCTTCTTTCTTCTTCTGCTTTTGGCTTTAGGCAAGGAAAGCAGCCAAAGTCTTTCTTTCTCTCTCCCAAACTCTGCCAGAAATGAGTCTTTGGGACCCTGCAAGGCCTCCTGCTCCAAGAGGCTGCACCAGCAAAGACTCATTTCTGGCGGAGTTTGGGAGAGAGAAAGAAAGACTTCTGCTGCTTCTGCTGCTTTCCTTGCATGTTGTAGCTGCCTTCAACTCCTTGGATTCCTCAAGTCCAAGGTACAAAAACACCTCATCAGGTACAAAGTTCTACATCAGAGGTCTTCAAACTTGGTAACTTTAAGACTTTTGGACCTCAACTCCCAGAATTCTCCCACCAGCTATACTGGCCGGAGAATTCTGAGAGTTGAAATCCACAAGTCTTAAAGTTACCAAGTTTGGGGACTCCTGCTCTATCTCCTGCTCTATCTGCATTACCACTTTGTCAATTTCACAAAGACATTCTGTCAATCTACATAGTACCCCTAACAAAATAAATTCCAGCTGAATTTTACACAAACTTTCTCTAGATCTTTATGCAGTAACTAAATTTTGTGTTTCTGCAATGAAAGCAAGATAGAATTGGTCGAAGTAGTTTACCTTTGTTTTAAAACACTAGTTGGTTTGATATATCTTAACTGTTAACTCTGGGTGATATATAGTTTTTATTTTTATTTTATACCTATTAATATTTTACATTTGTCACCTGGGTAAATAACTGTATTAATTAATACATGTAAATAAATATATTAATACAGTAGGAGGAGTGAATATGATATTCTGAGATTTATTCTACTAATTGTAAATATTTAATTGCATTTATTTACTTCCCTCTGTATTCATTTGGCTTGTATTAAATTTTGCTGGTCATTGACTGAATAAATATTAGTGAGTGAGTGAGTATTCCTCTCATGGCCTGCTAGGCTATTTACTCAGGATGTTGGCTGGATCAACCCCAACTTCTCCATTTTACAACAGTAGACCAAATCCAACAGATGAGTGAATCCCGCCCCTAATGAACTTGGAATGGATATTTTTATGTACACGCACACACACATATATATGCATACATACATATATACACTTTTAAAGTTGATGCACTGCCTCAATCCACATTTATGAAATTTATACATTGCCTCAATCCAATTGACCTCTAGGCAGCATAATGCGGTGTGTGCCCCATGTGGCTTCTTCATTTCAGTTAAGCAACATGTTGATTACTGCAATGTGCAAATCCTACAGAGGCAGTTCAGACATAATGCTAAATTGTTGTTTGCTGTATTACAGTAAATTTTCATAACTCTGCTCAGATTAATTTGCTTAGGAAAAGGAAGGATTTTGGTCTCCTTTCAAAGAAAGTCTATTTTATTTGCTCAGTGACTGTATTCACACAACACACAAAGACAAATGATGGTTTGTTTGGTGCAGCTCTACTAACAGAGTCTGCAAGTCCTGGTTTATAGGTTATATGTTCTGTCAGCAGACCCAACTATGGTGTATAGTACCTGTGATGGTGAACCTATGGTGATGGTGAACCTGTGGCATGCAGAGCCATATGTGCCGGCACGCTAGCTGCAGGCAGACTTACCTCACTGCGCATGCGTGCACCTCACAGCTGATTTTTTGGCTGGTTTGAGGCCTTTTTTTGGCCTCCCAGAGACTTGAGGAAGGCTTCTGCAGGCTTTGCAGACCGAAAACTAGCCCCGTTTCATCACTTCCTGTTTTTCCAACAATACCGGAAGTGATGAAACGGGGCTAGTTTTCGGCCTGCAAAGCCTGCAGAAACCTTCAGAAGCCTTCCTCAAGTCTCTGGGAGGCCGAAAAAGGCCTCAAACCTGCCGAAAATCAGCTATGAGGTGCAGTGCAGGTAAGGGGGGGCGTGGGGAGGGATTGTGCACGCATGTGTAGGGGGCGTGGAGGCGAGCATTACCTTCTGGATGCTGGCACACAAGCGCGAGCATGCAAACTCAAAACGCACAATTTTTGGCACAGGAGCCCAAAAAGGTTAGCTGCCACTGGTTTATACCCTTAGCTAGGCAAAACAAAGATCAGTCAGGTTGTGTGAATGCTGCCACTAACTACCTTTCAGAAGCTGGGGAAGACGGTCTCTCTGGAGAAAACTTCCTGTGCAGAATTCTCCTTGTGGTCAATAGGTCTCTGAAAACCATTTTAAGCCGTGTTTATGCTGCGGGTGTTTTCTCCCTGCTGGTTGTGTCTTATAGTTCTTCAGTTCTAGCCTTCCTTTTACAGGTAGTCCTCAACTTGCAGCAACAATTGAACCCCACATTTCTGTTGCTAAACATTAATGATGAATTTTGCCCCAATAACACCCTTTCTTGCCACTGTTGTTAAGTGAATCACTGCACTTATTAATAACATGGTCGTTAAGTGAATCTGGCTTCCCCATTGACTCTGCTTGTCAGAAAATGGCGAAAGAAGGTCACATGACCCGGGAGATAACGTCATAAATATGAGTCAGTTGCCAAGCGGATGAATCTCTATCACGTGACCTTGGGGATGCTGCAACAGTTGCAAGTGTGAAAAGTGGTCATAAGTCACTGTTTTCAGTGCCGTTGTAACTTTGAATGGTCACTAAATGAATTGTTGTAAGTCAAGGACTACCTACATTAGCTATTTGTTGCAGCTTCCTCCAATTCCTTGGACAATGAGTCAGATACAAAGGCTTACTACACCAGGGGTTTCCAACCGTGGCCCCTTTAAGACTGGTGGACTTCAACGGCCAGCTTTGCTGGCTGAGGAATTCTGGGAGTTGAAGTCCACCAGTCTTAAAGGGCCAAGGGTGGAGACTCCTGCTCTACATCAACATCTGAAGCAGCCCCATACTGCAAAGTGGGCTTGGTGAATATCAGAACCAGCCGGGATCCCACCGGAGGTTGATTTGGACAAACCTAAAGATACGTTGATGTTTCCTTTCCAGATTGAGGCAGGTGGGAGAACCAATTTTCAAAACCCAACAATTCAGCTCAGGGGCTGCAGGAGAAGTCAGGGAAATGCCTGATGCTGGGGGCTCCAGGGAGGCTCAGGTGCTCTCCCCCCCCTCCCCCAGCGGCTCTTCAAAGCAGCCACATTCAAAGTCAGGTCCAGAGAAGGCGCCGCCTTGAGGAGTGAGTGGCAGACGGAAAGTACGTGAGCCTCCTGGCAGGCTCCAAAGTCCTGCCATGCAAAGGGGCCCTAGTCCTGAGCCCCACTCCGCACCCCGGCATTTCAGAAGGAAATCACCAAAATCACAACATTTAAGAGTTGGAGATCAAATAGGGCAGCTCCTGCCCAGGAGACAGCTTTCAAGTTGGCAAGCATGCAGAGGTCCAAAGATGGCTTCTTCATTCGGATGCATTCAGCACTCTGCCACCTTCACTTGTGGGAGAGGAGGGCTTGGCTACCCTTCTGTCCTCCCTCCCTCCTTCCTTCCTTCCTTCCTTCCTTCCTTCCTTCCTTCCTTCCTTCCTTCC
>BLBF01000081.1:1912775-1940885 GCA_015471245.1 Laticauda colubrina
CCGCCGCCGCCGCCGCCGCCGCCGCCGCCGCCCGGAGCCCCCGAGGCCGGCAAGCTCTGCGTGCTCTACAAGGAAGCCGACCTGCGGCTGAAGAGCAGCTCCAACACCACCGAGTGCGTCCCGGTGCCCAGCTCCGAGCACGTGGCCGAGATCGTGGGCAGGCAAGGTGAGCCGGGCGCCGAGGGGGCGGGAGGGAGGGAGGGAGGGAGGGCGGCCGGCCGCGATCCCCATTGTCTCCGCCGCCCGGCTCCGCGCTCGCTGCCTCCGCTTCTCCGGCGCTGCCACTCCCCCTCGCTCGCCCGCCCGCCCGCGCCTCCGCCTGCCGCCCGCCCGGTCCCGCGTCGCCCTTTGTCCCGCTCGCCCGCCGCTCAGCCGCGCTCCCGCCTTCCCGCCTTTGTGCTCGGGCCGGGCGGCGGCGGCGGCGGCTGCACTTGTCTTGCGGGCGCTCGCTTTCCCGGCCCCGCCGGCGGAGCGCCCGGCCCTTTCGTCCTCCCAGCCCGGCCACTTGTCCGAGCCTTCCCGGCGCGGCCGCCTCCTGCTCCGTCGCCCGGCGAGGCGCTTCGGGGCTCCCTCGGCTGCTGCCGGGGCGGCGGGCGGGGAAGGGCCAGGCTCCCCTCCCGAAGTTTGGCGGCTCCCGCCGTCCGGCCAAGGGCCCCTCGGCGCAGGTGGCGGGCGCGGGGCTGGGGCCCTTCCCAGCCAGGGCCGGGGAGCGAGCCGCGCCTGCCGCTGGAGGAGGAGGGATGCGGGACGGGGGCGCTCTCTTTGTCTGCCTGGCGGTGCTCGGCTGTGGCTCGGGAGGCGGCTGCCCAGCCAGCGCGGGCCCCGAGGGTCGCCAGCGGGAAGGGGCGGCGGGGACCGAGCCAGAAAGGCGCCGGTGACTTTGAAGTGTGCGCAGAGGGGCCCCCCGCCCCCCTTTGTGGCCGGAGCCCTGACGCTCGGAGCGGAGAGGACGCGCCGCGCTTCCCCGTGGCCGGGAAGGAGCCGGGGGGAGGCTGGGAGAAGCCCGTCTTTTGTTGGGAGCCCTTCTGGGAGCAAAAGGGGGTGTGGTTCTCCTCGGACTCTCGCGCGGCGGCGGCTGACGGGGCGGGAAGGAGGCGAGTGCTGGACCCGGCCGAGGCTTCGGGAGCAGCCGGACTGGGCTCCAACTCGGGCAGGGGGATCTCGGAACCTCCGGACTGCCCGCCTCGGCCTCCTTTCGTGCCCGGCGCTGCGAACTTCGCGGGCGGCGCTCCGTTCTGGCGGTTGCCTCCGTCGCCCTGCGTGCTTTCCTTCTTTTGTCGGCCGGTGTGGAGCAACCTGAGGCGGGGGGAGGGGGGGGCGCTTGGGCTGCCCCACCCTCCAGGAAAGAATGCCAGCCGCTGCTGAAGGTCCCTCCGCGGACGGGGCCGAGATGGCGGCTGTGGCAAAGAAACAGGATTCCCCCTGCGAGGCAGAGAACCGCCTGGAAATGGGGTTGCAGCTCCCATATTGATATGCGCCAGGAAGAAACGGGGGGGGGGGCTTTGCCGGGGCAGAGGTGAGAAACGGGGCTTCAGGATGGGGGTCTCGCTGGCCAGGAAAAGGAACTTGGGTGAAGTTGGCAAGCTCTGACTTTGGAATCCAGAAGCCCCAGCTGGAACAATGGAGCCAGCGGTGGGTTTTCTGCTCCAAAGGCTTTGAGGCCCACCAGCTGTGCTCCTGCAGCAGAGAGGACCCTTCCCACCCTTTCCCAGGCCTCCGGCAAACCTGGTTATAAATCCTCCAGAAAACGGGGGTTTAAAAATAGCTGCCTGTGCCCTGAAATCACTCAGAGTTCATTCACAGGCTCTGAAAAAGAAAGGGAGGAAAAGGTACAGAGGAGAGTCCATGACATTCTGTGTGTGTGTGTGTGTGTGTGTGTGTGTGTGCGCCCGCGCGCGCACCTCCTCCTCCCCCCCCCTTCATTCCTCCCCCCCCCATATCCAGGCTGGCCCACCAACCCAAATCCCCCTCTGTCCAAGCCCTCCACTGCCATGGCGCTGGTGCAGGCAAAGCCCCTCAGAAGGTGCATTGCAGCGGAAGCCGCTCTGCTCTTTGTTTAATTAGGCTGGGTTCTTGCAAGGGGCTGGAAAGGATCCCCACTTGTATTATTTTCATATTATTTTCAAAAGGAAGCCGCATTTTAAACCCTCTCAAAAATGGAATTGTGTGTGTGACTACAAAGGAAGCTGCGGAAAACGCAGGCTGGGTTACCTGCTGACCCTCACTCCTTTGGGCAAAGGGGCTGTTTTGGGATCCACAGGGCAGGCAGACAACACTGGGCTGGCAGGAAAGAATGGAGTCTTTGGGGGGGGAAGAGAAATTCCTCCCACCATTTGCAACTCATATAAATATGTATTGGCTGCATTCTTAGTGCGACTGCATCCTCACCGCTTCTTGTTTGCTTCTTTCATTTTCTGTGGAATGGGGGGGGGGTTTTTTGCTGGGTTGCATGATCCCCAAACCAGAGAGCCCCTGACAAGGCCCAGCACCTCTCTGGAGTGCATGTACTTTTGGGGAAGGCTGCTTTGAAAGGGGCTCCCGCTGCAACAAAGAGGGTTGTCTGCCCCATTGTTCCCCCCCCGAGGGGCCTGCCGGTGGGGCTTTGGGATAAATGCCTTCCCTGGAAGGCAGATAGCATGGCTTCCGCCTGGGCCCCACTCCAATCACCTTCCTTGGGTTTTGGGGAGTGGCAGAAAATGGTCCTCCTTCGTGGCCTTTGCAAAAACATAAATAAATAAAAGGATATGCTGGGAATCTCAGCTTTGCAAATGTATTGTGGTTTAAGCCAGTGAGAAGAAATGGGTGACATTCAGTTCTGCTTGCCTTTTTCAATCCGTGGTTGTAACATTCCCCCTTTTGCATTCCTGATGTGATTCGTGGGGGTCACTCCTGGGGAACCAAGTTCTATTTCCCAGTTGGCTTTCTCCAGATTTTGAAGGGATCCAGACATGGGGGGGGGAGGGAGGGAGGGGCGTGGATGGGACTTAACTTGAGTGCAAGAAAACCTGGGAAGAAGAAATAAAGAAGCAAGCTTTGGGCTTGCTTACAGACAAGCTTTTGTGAAAACAGTCCCAGTTTAAATCTCATCACCTTCTTCTGTGGGGCAAGTCCTTTCCTCCATCAGCAAGGCAAAGAAGGGAACAAGGTGGGCTCTGAGAAAGGTCAGCTGCCTGGGCAGAAAGAGCCCCTTAAAGGCTTCGGGTCATCTCCCTGAAGGTTTGTGAGCAGGCATCCTCTCCTGATGTTCCCTCCCCCCCCCCCAGGCTGGAGGAACAAAACGGAGGGCCTCCAACCCCAACAGGAGTTTGGCTTCCAAAAACTGGGGCCAGGCTTAGTGGGGAAACCCCTGTCCTCCTTCTCTCAGGCACCTGGATTTGCATGCAGAGGTATGGGGAAGTGGATCCTGTTGATGGGACCAGTTTCCTTGCCCTGATTTGCATTCAGTGTCTCTGAAGAGCCACTTAGGGCAGAGGGGAACAGCAGAGGCCGGGCTCTTCCACTGATCGCTTTGTGTTCGAAGGGCAGCATCTGCCCAGCTCTCCATTTCTCCCTTTATTATTTAATTATTAATCTTGCGTCTACTTTGCTCCATCCTAGTGGCTCACCGACAGAGCAGGAAATTTGCTACCCGAAGAAGGGAAAAAAGAGCAAAATAATGGCCAATTGAGAAATGCAACGTTTCAACCTGGGCTTGGCTGAGCCAATGGCTGAGTTCAGGATGTGGCGTGGTGAGGAGGATTTTGCGCTGATCCCATAGGATCCGGGTTCAGATCCTCTCTCAGTCTTGAGAGCCCCCTGGGCAAACCCAGGCCCCGCACTTCCTCTGCTGCTGTGGGCAAAACATGGGAGGTGGGAGGACTGGATCTGCCCCTTGGGGGTCATGGAGGGAAAGAGAGGCAGAGACCTGCCAGCCAACTCAACAAATAAAACATGGAGCCCAGGCACAGCATGGAACCACCAAACTCTCTGGGCTGAGCATGTCACGTGGTCTTTTGTTAACCTGCATTCAGGGCTGAGCATGTTGTGTGAACCCAGCTGCATCTGGTCAGTGGCAGCTGGAGGCTTGGTGCCTGACAATGCTCCTGGGAACAGGCCCAGGCTCAGCCTTAGGGGGCTTCCAGATCAAGCTCTGGGTGGAAATCCCCCTCCCCTCTTTCTGGGACTTTGCATAATCTTTCCTTGCAACTCTCCCACCTTCCTTCCTTTCGGGGAAAACAAAATGAGTTGAGGAGAAAAGAAGGCCCACAATTCCTTTTGATGGGTGGCTGCAGGAGCCATCTGGCTGGGAGCCCCCTTGGTCAGATCTCCAGAGGAGGGGCATAATGAGCATGGCAACCCTCCACCACACGCCCTTCTCCTCGGGCTGGGCCTGTGATGATGGGTGCAGCAGATTGGCCTTCAGCTGGTGATGGAAGGGCAGCTAGAATTTCGAAAGGCTGGTTGCGGCTCTCCTTGGATTGTCTGGATCCCCTTGTGTTGAACCCAGAGGAGGATCCTGGGGGCCCTTGGATGGCAGGGTCAGGTGGGGCCTGTTGTGGGGCCTTCACCTGCATGTGGGAGGCCCCATCGGGATCAAGGGAGGGGCTTCCCAATAGACTTTGATTAACCTGACAGGCAAGTGGAACCACAGCTGCATCCACGGAACCTTCTGCCCAGCAGGCTGGAGTTGAGGGGCCTCACCTGATGGGGAGCATCCTCTGTGCTGCAGCTGCCCACCTGGCTGGGATGGGGGGTATGATGGAGGTGAAGATGAGGATGGGGATAGAGATGAAGAGGATGGAGATGGAGACAAATGAGACGGAGACAAGGGTGATGGAGATGGAGGGGCAGGTCCACCCTCTGCCCTGCAGGGCTGCAAGTTAACACAAAAGATGCTTTGTCAGCCCCCCTTAATAGTCCCAGGCCTGAAGGTGACAATGCTGTTAATATGGAGACAGTTTTCTCCTGTAATAATAACATTAAATGGGAGCCACCAGAGGAGGCTGAGGATTGTCTCCCTGCCACGGACACAGAGCTGGCAGGCCAATCCCAAAAGAATTGGGAGGCTTAGCCAAAGCTCTTGAACCCCCAGAGGCTGCTTCATCCCAGGTGGATTTTGGATCCCCTCACAGGCCTGCAAAGGAGGCCGAATTTTGTCCCTGGGTCTCAGCCACTCTTACCTCCTACGACCCAGATAGATACACATACTGCTCCTGAGCAGCTGCAGAGTGCAATTCCCGCACTACTAAGTGGCTGCGGAGACTTTTCCAGGACAGGGAGTCCTGATGGCGATCCGACAGGCGGATGCCCTGGGCTGGAGCTCTTTTCCAGAAGTTGAAGGGCTGGACTCGAACCAACATCCAGCCACACACACACACACACACACACAGCATTTGTAATTCCTGAGTGAGTGGATGAGGCCATCCCAACGATTACAAAATGGAAGTGGTGAGTCAGATGTTCAAGTAATCATCACAGACAGAAGCTGCGTTTCCCCAAACTCGGGCGATGATGACTTTATTCATGAGATCAGAATCTTTCTCAACCTTGGCAACCTCCAGAGATGCATGGACTTCACCTCCCAGGACCCCCTCTGCCTTCCTGGCCTCTCCTCCAAGGGCTCCAAGCTACCTGCCTTTGGGGCAGCCTTCCCTTCCCCCCTTTCCCCTGGAAACAGAAGTCTTGGAAGGCAAACGGGGCCGGCAAACAGCCTCCACACATGCAGCTGACGCAGAGTCCCAGTTTCCCCAAATGCAGCATGAACCAGCGATACGCAGATGGTCCTTGACATATAACTTTGTTTAGTGACCAAAGTTCAAAGTTACAATGGCCCTGCAAAAAGTGACTTGGGACCAGTTTTCACACTTATGACCATTGCAGCCTCCTCATGGTCGCTTAGCAATTGACTCATAGTTATGACGGTTACAGTGTCTGGGGGGTCACACGATCCCCTCTCGCGAAGCAAAGCCCATGGGGAAACCAGGTTCACTGAACAACCACAGTGTTTCACTCAACAAGAGTGACAAGAAAGCTCGACAAATGGGCCAAAATTCAGTTAACAAATGTCTCACTCAGCAACAGAAATCTTGGGCTGGCTCCTCTATGACCGAATGGTCCTCTGTGTCAGGATTCCGGCAGTGGCACGGGACTAACGCCCTTCAAAGTTAAAATAATTGTTACATTTATAATATTTATTCCACTTCATTTTCATTTATAAAACAAAATTTAGATAGTTTGAACTATTGCAACATTAACTCAACTCTTATAAAACAACCCAAAAAGAATTCCCCTATCATAACGGATTTGGCTTGTTTGCAGCAGGCTGGTAAAGAGCCCTAAAGTTGACACTCTGTAGTGTACAAAGCAGGCGTTATTCAACCGGTTCAGCCTTCTCCATGAGAGCCACAAAGGAGTTGGGCCACCTTTGGTGACGCTTAGGTTTCCTCCCATCCACGCCCTCCTGCCCTCCTGCCAGGCTTGTCAAGGCCTCCTGCCCAAGAGGCGGGTGGGTGAGGGAAAGGGAAGATGCTGAGAAAGGTTGCTCAGCACCACCGTGCTCCCCCCCCCCCGGGAGACCCCCAGCCCCTCTGCCCTGCCAGGAGGAGGAGGGAGTGGCTGAAGCGAAGGCCGGTTCCCTGCAGGTGCCTTGCCAGCCTGTTGGGGGGGGGGGGCACTTTGGGACCAGGAAAGGATCCAGCAGTGGAAGGTTGCTGTGCTGAGTCTCCTTCCACGTCTGTAGGGACCCACAATGCTCTTCATTGGAGCCTGCGCTGAGGGGCCACCTTGGAGCAAGGTAGGCCTCGGTGCCCGTTGGGCACTTCAGGCTGCCACACCTCTCAATGGACCCTTTCCTGGCCTTCCTTCCACCCACCTTGTTGCCTCCCCCCCCACACTGCATTCAAGAGTCTTCTGCTCCTCTTCCTGCCTTGAAGCCAGTCTGGACTTCAACCTGTGGCCCCCTTTCTGATCCTGCTGGCTGGCTTTTCCTCCTGGGGCCCAACTCACACGCCTCCCTCAGCCAGGAACGGCTGGCTGCCTTTCCATGAGCCTCTCCGTTCAAAGAAGGACTGGCAGAGGATGGCACCTCTGCCTCCCACCCCCACTCCCAGCCAACCTTGCTTGGGCCATCCTGTGAACCGGGCACTGCAGCCGGGTCCCTGAGGGGCTTCCCCCTCTCCTTCCCCTCTCTTGCCGGGTTGCCCTTCCTGCAAGGGAGACATGGGTCCAGCTTCAACCACAGCAGAAGCGGCCCTGACAAGGCTGAACAAGCCACTGGCAGAGCGGAGCTGTCCAAGGGGCTGGCTCAGGCCCGAGACGGGGTGCAGGATGAGAGGTGGAGGTGGCCTTGTCTGCAGAACAGCCCAGCAGGAAAGGCTCCTGCTCATCTGTGCCTGCTTCCCCGGCCATGAGAGGAGGCCAAGGACCAGGCCCGCCTCTTCTTGCCTTGGTAGCCACCATCAGGCCAGTGTTCCCCATGGATGCAGGGCTGGCTATGATTTCCTCGAGCTGTGGAAGAACTAAGGAGGGGAATTTTCTGAAAGAGAGAACAATTCACCAGTGGAATGGCTTCCCTCCAGAAGTTATGCGTGCTCCATCCCTAGAGGATTTCAAGGAGGGATCAGGCAGCCATTTGTCCAGAATGGTATAGTGTGTCCTGCTAGAATAAAGGGTTGGACTAGTAGACCTCCAGTTTCCCTTCTGTTATTCTGCATTCTGTAGACAGAAGAGCTCTTTAAATGGGAAGAGAAGTTCAGGATTGGGACCCAGAGCAGGAAGGCAGAGGCTCCGTGGGGAGGGAGGGAGGGCCGGGCTGAGGCCTGCAATGATGCTGAGTGGGGCTGTTGGTGACAACCTGGGGGGGGGGGTGCAGGGGGGACTGAGTATCACTCCTGCAGAGGCCTGCAGCCCCGCCCCCTTCCTGCAGTCTCCGGATCACATCGCTGAAAGTTGGCAGCTGAACTGCCCAGCTTGGCGGGGAAAGCTTTGTGCTCCTGCATGCAGCAAATGAGCCAAACCAGGTACACGAGGCAGTAGGTTCTCTGCCCCTCCCCCCCCCTGCCCTCCCCCCCCACACCAAGATGGCCCTGTGACCTGGAGGTCAGTGCAACTGCCGCTGAGATTTGGGGCGAAGAACAATGGAGCTGCAGGGGGTTTCTTGGCTCCTCGGACCCCTGGCATGAAAGACTTTGGGGGCTTTGCAAAGAGGGAGGGCTGGGAGCAGCTGCTGGGCTGAGTCCATAGCCTCTCAAAGGCCCCCATTTTTATCATGCAAATGTTTTACAACTCTGCCCCCTGAGATGGTTGGCTTCCTTCAGGGGTGGAGGGCACAATTCTGCGTAGACCCGGATAGGCCCTCCGAATTGCGCTTCTCTATCTCTCGGAGAGCCACATTCTGCAGTCTGGCAATGGGAAGAAGGCTGGCACGTTCCGTTTTGCCAGTCTTAGTGGTCCATTTCTGCTGATGGGAGGCCCATTGGTCACTCCTGGTCTCTGGCCACACTCCTGGCTCTTGCAAACTCGCCTGTGTTGAAGTGTAAGCACCGGGGCCCAAAATGTGGCTGGGGAAGATGCTGAAATGTAAGAGCCCAGTTCTGTCGCCAAGGCTCCAGGATAGAAGCCTTCAGGCACACAAAAGGCCTTGAGTTTTAGGATTAGTAGTGAGAGCCCAACAGAGCCTTCCCGCTGACGGGGTGCCATCAGCTGCTTTTCCTTGCTCTCCGCCCAGTGGATCTTGGTCAAGGCTTGCAAAGGGGCCCAGGATCACAGCATGGCGTCTGCTCCAGGGAGAGCTCCAGCAGTGAATTTGGGGCACCTGGTCTGCTGGTCCCTTACCTGTCTCAGGACCTCTTCCGCTGCTTCTGCCCTCTGCATGAACCTCCTTCCCTGTCACCCATCCCACCCGCTGCCTCCTGAGAGCATCTCAAAAAGATCTCTCAAAGCCCAGCTGGGTGGGGCACCCACAATTCTTGCAGAGAGCCTGCCA
This sequence comes from Laticauda colubrina, assembly GCA_015471245.1. Lineage (NCBI taxonomy): Eukaryota > Metazoa > Chordata > Lepidosauria > Squamata > Elapidae > Laticauda > Laticauda colubrina. The sequence goes on from BLBF01000081.1 coordinate 1,921,738, forward strand.
GCCAGCCCTGCTGGGGTGATGGTGCCAATTTTAGGTGGCAAAGGTAGCAGGGTGGGGTCGGGGCACACTTCCGATGGCTGGTTGGCCCTTTTGAGGACATGGGGTTGTTTTTTTGGGGGGGGGGAAATCTTCGCTTGTTTAAACAAAAAGGTTGAATTTAACCTCGCAATAGTCATTCCCCAGCACAAAGACACTCTTTTCTGCATAGATATCAGAAAAGAATATTGATGATTAATCCAGTCTGCACTATGAACCAGATTGAAGTCTTCAGATTCTTGGCTACAACTGACCGAACAGTGAAAATTTGGTTCCTTGTGAATCCTGGAAAGGGAGGCCAGAGAGCATTCCTCAGGACCTTCCTGCGGCTACCTCTGTTCCAGGTTTGTTGCACGGTGATGCACAAAAGTTCTTAGTGCAAAATTATGATGCCTGAAATATTTTTTTTTTAAATGGCTTTGTGGTTGTAATCTTGACACAACACACCAACCAGCTCAGGGTTTCTCAACCTTGGTCATTATTCAGAGAGACCCAAGATATATGGACTCCAACCCCCAGCATGCCAGTGGCTAGGGAAATCTGGGAATTGGAGCTCACACATTTTAAAGTTGCAGAGGTTGAGAAATCCTGAGCCAGATCACAATTAGTCTGTTAGTGAACTGACAGTCTTAGCATGTTCGGCCCTGAGACCTTCACCTCCCCTTCCCATTTCAGTCTCTTGTCAAACCCATCTAGTCTTATGGAGTTCTTTGTGCTCTCCAAGCCTGGTTGTTTTCTTTCAGATGTTTTGTTCCCAAACTAGGCAACCTCATCAGTGCTACTGATGCATTGATGTTGCCCAGCTGGGTCATGAATCATCTGCAAGCAAACAACCAAGCTTGGAGAGCACAAAAGACCCCACAGACTTCCTCCTCCTCTCTATAAAACCCCTCTCCCTTCTAGCACTGATGATGTTACATAGTTGGGTCATGAAATGTCTGCAAACAAACAAACAAACAACCTTGGACAGCATGGCCCTCCCTTGTCTTTCTCTAGACTGGGGGGGGGGGGGGAACGACTTCTTCTCTTCAGATCTTTCTGACTAAGTAGACCTTTCCTCTTTGTTCTGTCTCACTGAGCTGCCTATCCGGTTATAAATGTTGACTTGTGATCTTCTTTTGGACAGATGCACTTTTAAAATGAGGTTTAGGAATATCCTTGTGCATTTTCTACAAGTCATGGATTACAAGTGGGGTGTTCCTGTATAAACATTTCTATTTTTACACTCAGGATCACCCACTGCTTTACGCAGTTCCACCACTTTCTGTACTCCCACAATCACAGCCTCTTCTTAAAAGAGCAAGAAAACTCAACGGAAGGCTTCCTCGCCAGCTGGTAAAAGAGTTGTAGCTGTCTGTTTGGTGTCATTGGTGTGTTTGTCAGTGTCTGGTGTGGCTGCACCTGGGAGAATTTTAATTCTGAGGTTCTGTGCGTTCTGAAGAGTGGTAAACATGGATTATGGTACCCGGAATCAGAGGAAATTAGGGTCCCTGATGCTGTGCAGACATCCTACAAGGGGCATTTGTGAAGTGGGGGGAGCTCCTGAGGTTGTCTCCTCTTCCGACAGGTGATGATTTACAGAAGAGCTTGTCTTTTGGAGGTGGGGGGGAGGATTGGGGCATCTGTGTGCAAGATCCCCTCAGTCTCCTCTTTGGTTAGTTGAGGTAAAACCCACCCTCCTGGCACCCCGTCTTTTTACAACTTCAGCCAAAGGAAATTTGGACAATTCCTGGGGGGGGGGGGTGTCAAGGATTTGCAGAGACAACCTTTCAGGTGCTATTCCATTTGTTGTACTTGCTGAGGAGGGGTCTTGACTTACGGCCTTGACTTGCTTAACAACCGTTTGATGTGTTGATGGATCCCCCTCCCAAAGGTCTTGATGATCTTACTTTTCACCAGGTTCCAATGTTCCGACCCCCCCCCCCCCCCCCCCCGCCAACACACACACTTGGCTGCCTTTTGGAGGCTTGGTAATCAGCCTGCATTTGGATCCTTGCAGCACCCCATGGCCTCTGTGATGTTTTTTTGTCAAAAATTGCCCTTCTGGTTTTCAGCAAAAACATCCCAGAGCGAACAATGGCTGACTTAACGATCGCCACAGAAACGGTTGTAAAATTGGATGGGTTCCATGCATGACGGTCGCAGATTATGCCGTCACGGGCTCTGCGAGTTCCTCCTGCCCAAGCAGCGTAAGACACCTCCCCCAGGGACTCCCCTGCCCTGCTTGATAGAGGAGGTGCCCGAATTGGTGCCCTCCCAGGCAGCCCCCCCCCCCCGCAGCACAGCTTGGGAGTCAACACGGCTCCAGCAGGCTGGTGGTGGGGCTGGGCCTTGGGGGTTTGGCCAGCTGGGCGAGACGGGCTAACCTCCATTTGGTAAAGAAGCTCCCCCTGATAACCAGGACCAGCTCCTCCCTGGGGTCTTGAGCCTGGATGCAGCATCCTTGCTGAGAACCAAGGACCCCTCAAGGCAGAGATGCAGCTGCTCACAGGTCGTCGTCCCGTCCCCCCACCCCCGCCTCCGCCCAGCCGGCCTCTCCAAACTTTCTCCGGTTCCCCTGAGCTGCAGGAGGGGGGGGAGGGGGCAGGTCCCCTGGAGGGTCTGGCAGGGCAGATGCCCCCTACCAACCTTCTTGGGCCCAACTGATCTGCCTGCTGCTCCTTCCCCTCTCCTCTTTGGGGCCTGCCTCAGGGCAGCCCAGCACACACACCTCCTACCCCTGCCCGGCTCCTTGCTGGCTCTCCCCTCTGCACACACACACACACCCCGCCCCCACTACCATGAGGCTGGTGCAAATGACATTTGTTCTTGGTTAAGCTTCTGGCTTGATTTAGATTCCCTCCATCTGCTGCCTGCCTGGCTCCCCCCTTCCTTTGTCTCCGCGTCTGCATGACCCCTTTGTTGCCATCCGCTCCATCTTTGTGCAGCTCCTGCCAGCACCAACCCTCTTCTCCCAGACCGAGGGAGGGGGGAAACCTTCAGGGGACCAGCAAGCTAGGAAAGGCAGCCTCCCCAGAGAGATTTTGTCTCAAAAATGTTCCTCAGATTCTAGCAAATGGCGAAAGCCAGTTGAACAAGGAGGGCTGGACCAATCCTGGAGAAAGAGGATGCATCAAGCTCCTCTCTTTGATCTCTTCAAGCAGCCACCTTCTGTCCCAGGTCTTTAGGTCCAGGTTTTGGGATGTGAAGCAGCTGTAGATGCTCACCTGCATGGAGACAGCCCAAGGCAGGTTCCAAAGCAGCGGGGCCAGACCAGAGTGAGTGCAACGGAGGGTTGGCGGGACCCACTCAGGCCTGTTGCAAATACACAGCCAATGAGGAAGGACGGTCTCTGGAGGACAGGGCTCTCTGTGCCTCACTCACACACACACACGCCCCAATGATGCCCTTCTGCCTACCTCTGAGTTGGGATTCCAGCCCAGAAGTGCCATGCTGGGGGGTGCAAGGGATGAGTGTGGAATGTTTGGGGGTCTTCCAGGGCTGGGGGGATCGCCGAAGTGGGCAGGGTGTGTGTGTTGATGAGTGGGATGAGAAAGCAGGAATTCCATTGTGGTTGGGCCCAGCAAGGAAGACAGGATGAGAAGCTGAGGACGGGCTATTCAGGGGGAAGATGGGTCTGGTAGTTTCTTTCTGGTCCTCAGCCCACATCCTTGGAGGCCAGGATGTCAGATCCTCAGTGGCCCTCAATTCCGGCTGTTGCCTTAGGATGCCAAAATGGAATGCGCCTCCTAATTGGCTACTTACTGTGAATGAGGCAACCAACCTGGTGGGCATAAGTGAGACCTTATGGCAGGGTGGCAGGGAAGAGTGTGCCCAGTTGCTGTCCAGGATCTTTCCTTGTTAATTTCTCACACACACACTCACCATCAGAACTGGTAGACAATGTGGGTCCTTCTTGGCTTCTGTTCATGGATAAGAAGACCTTTGCACAAAGCTGCCTTTTCCAACAGTCACTCCTGTCCTAAGGCCTGGGCTACGGCAATGTGCTTTATGTATGGCTTCCCTTGAAGGCTGCTGGGAAGCTACAACTGGTCCCAAATAATTCTGCTCTGCCCGTTGTGTTGCCATCAAAAGCCTGCGGAAACAATTCAAGCTACTACACCTACACAGCCTTCCTGCAGGAGGCCTACTTCCCAGAGGAATCACTGGTCTTCCCTGGTTGCTCCTCAGCCTGGGCACAATTGGCACAGTCCCAGCGCCTTCCTTTGGGCCATTGTTTCTCCACCCATGCAACTTCAAGATGGGTGGACTGGGGAATTCTGGGAGTTGAAGTCCAGCTGCCTTAAAATTGCTGTGGTTGAGGAACCCTGCCTTAGGCAATATCCCCTTATGGGATTGAGGAAGTATGCCTTCTTTATGCCAGCATCTGCTCTCTGAAATGCTTTCCCTCACCAGGTACCCCTGGTTCCTGCCTTGGTCCCTTCCAGACATCTGGATTTTTAACTGTGTCTTATGCTTATTTCTTTTTACTGTATATCACCCAGAGTCAGAGTTGCAAAGCTAGACATTGTTATAAATGGAATGGAAAAGAATGGAAGAGAAAAATAGGAGAATAGAATTGAATATAATAGAATCATACATACAACTTTGATAAAGAAGAATAGAACAGAATAGAATAGATATTGGAACGAAGGATAGGATAGGATATGGAAGATGGAACATGGAACAAAGTAGAAAAGAATAGAAAAGAATATAGGATATAGAACAAAATAGAATAGGAGGTAGACCTCAATTTGTGACTGCCCACTTAGCAATTTTTCATATTTACAACCATTTCCAGCATCCCATGGTCAGATGACAGGGATTCAAGATGTTTTTGCAGAAAACTGGCATTTACGTCTGGTTTCTCGCAAGTTTGAGAAACAGTGGTCCTACTTGAATGTTATCCAGGCTGAGCTCGAATGCACCCAGAGTGTGTGTCTGTGTCTGTGTGTGATTGTCAAACTGCTCTTCATATCAGAGTGGAGGAGGAGGAGTTGCTGCCTTCCCATTTTAGCCCCCTTCTGTGTCATTTTCCCTCGGTGGCCCAAGTGTGTCGTAAGGCACCTGCGTCCTCTGCCTCCTTCCGTCTGGGTCCAGCTACTAAGTTTTCTTTCTCCTTTGTTTCTTCTCTCCTTCCAAAGGTTGCAAAATCAAAGCTCTGAGAGCCAAGACCAACACCTACATCAAGACCCCAGTGCGTGGCGAGGAACCCGTCTTCATGGTGACTGGGCGACGGGAGGACGTCGCCATGGCCAGGAGGGAAATCATTTCGGCTGCTGAGCATTTCTCCATGATCCGTGCTTCCCGCAACAAGGCCGGCCCCGCCTTTGGCAGCGCTCCCACCTTGCCTGGGCAAGTCACCATCCGGGTCCGGGTCCCCTACCGTGTGGTGGGCCTAGTGGTGGGCCCCAAGGGAGCCACCATCAAGCGGATCCAGCAGCAGACCAACACCTACATTATCACGCCCAGCCGCGACCGAGACCCTGTCTTTGAGATCACCGGGGCCCCCGGCAATGTGGAGCGAGCCCGAGAGGAGATTGAAACCCACATCGCTGTCCGGACAGGCAAAATTCTAGAATACAACAACGAGAACGACTTCCTGTCCAGCAGCCCCGACTCAGGCATGGAAAACCGCTACTCAGAGGCCTGGCGCGTCCATACTCCAGCCCCGGGTTGCAAGCCCCTCTCCACCTTCCGCCAGAACAGCCTTGGGTGCATCGGCGACTGCTCCTTGGACCCTGCCTACGAGACACCCCGGCTGAACGACCAAAACGATTTCAATTACAGTTACCTCTTCCCTAACTATGGGGTCAACAAGCAAGATCTGTATTATGGGGTCCCCGAGTCAGGAACCCCGCTGTGGGCTGGCCAGGAAAACACCAATCCAGTTTCCGTGCTCTTCTCCAAACAGCGCTCGGGCAATGCCAGCGCCCTCCACCCCAATTCGCACCGCTCCCCCTCATCGTCCATCCAAGAGCCTCCCCTTTCCGGGCTTCCGAGACGGTCTCAGGGGGAGCCCCTGCAAGGGTTCTCCAAGTTGGGTGCTTCCGCTACCAGCCGGACATCCCTCTCGAGCAGCCGGGAGTGCATGGTGTGCTTTGAAAGTGAGGTCACGGCGGCCCTGGTGCCCTGCGGCCACAACCTCTTCTGCATGGAGTGTGCCGTGCGGATCTGCGAGCGGACCGACCCCGAGTGCCCGGTCTGCCACGCGGCAGCGACTCAAGCCATTAGGATATTTTCTTAAAAGCAGCAGCAGCCGCGGAAACCCTGGCAAACAGGAAGAAGAGCGAGCGAGAGACAAGACGGATGGATGGAAGGACATCTGAAGCAGGAACAAACACAGGAGAGAAACGAACATTCATTTAAAGAGGAAAGAAACTATTTTAGGAGCAATGTATGTTATTTTTAAAGAAAATAATGATCATGGCAATGATGGTGATGAAGATGATGGATACGATTTAACTGGAGAACCTATAAATATTTGGGCAGGAGATTTGCTAGCAGTGGTTGGTGGTGCTGATTTTCAGTGGTGAATTCTTTTTCAAGACGGTCTGGGGGGGGGGCTGGCCTTCCGGTGGATCAGGGGCACCTCCTGGTGACCGAGAAACTTCTCCATGGGGGCTTCTGCTCCTCTTCTCCCCAACAACCCAGCTCTGGTCACGGCCACAACATGGCCGGAAGGTCTTGGCCGGCCTGGCAGACAACAGCTTTGGAAGGAACGCAATCAGAAGGACAGGAGAAACGAATGGACGAGAGATAGAGATAGATAGATAGAGAGAGAGAGAGAGAGAGAGAGAGAGAGAAGCCCCTGGGAAGGTGATCAAACAAGGGCACAACTGCATTACCTCAACATTTAAAAAGAAAAAGAAAAAAGAAGCAGCTAAAGACCTTTATATTCTGTTTCCTGTATTTTTTTCTAAGAAAAGGAGTTTAATGAAAATAAATAATATTTGGGCCAGGGAAATGAGCAAAGGGGTCAGAAGAAGCCCTGGGTGAATCCTCCTGGCTACTTTAACCTTTTCGTTTGGAGTCTTCTGAGCCATCATAAAGGGTTTTGAACACTGAGCTTTCTTTTTCTATTCCAGCAGGGATTCATCTAATAAGAATCAGGAGTCACTAACAGGGTATTTCCAAAAAAAGAACAAAAGTCCCGCGTGCAAATCAACCCCTCCAAATTTCAGGTGGGGGTTGACCTCCATAAGCGTGCATTTCGTGATGCAATTTCAAAGACACATCCATGCAGAAGAGAAGTATTTTTTCCCTTTTTTTCCTCACTTGATTTTAACAACAGTTTCACATTAAAACCGAAGAAAATGGTCACGCAATACTGGCAACAAAGCCCCATTTTAATCCACAACCCAACCCAATGCAAAAAAAAAAAAAAAGCAACCACCACACACTAGTAACTATTCAAATTAACCTGTTCATATATAATTTTGTTATCTAACTGGACCAAAACTTTTGTTACTCAAAATCAAGTAAAAAGATTTAAAAAAAAAAGAAAGAAAAGAAAGAAAGAGTATTTCCTTATGGACCAAAACCTCTTTTCACTGTCCTCATCTGGATCTTCCTGAGGTTATCTAGTTTTATATATTCTATTTTTTTCAGAATGAAGCAGACACGTGCTCAAAAAAATAAGGGAAAAAAGAGAAAAAAAGCCCTAATGTTGAATTGCCTTGCAGATCATCCTTAATCATTTCAAGACATTTGACTGCTGCTTTCGCCACCTCAGATCCTTGGTCCAACTTCTGGGATGGAGGCAGCTGCTGCACTGATCTCCCTGTGGATTCACATCCAGCCAGATTTATTCTGCTTGCTACCTGGATGCCACACTGCAAAGGGGTGGAACGAAACAACACACACACAAACACACATACATATTCCTTTTCTGCCTATTTCCTGTTACATTTCCTTAAACTTCTTGTTTGCAGAAGGAAACTTTGCAAGCTCAGAGATGGTTGGAGAAGACAAAAGATTCTGGTTTGGGTCTTGCCTTGGAAGACTTTTGTTTCATCACCACATAGCATTCTTGGGGAAAATTTCTTCTTTTTCTCTGTCCCAAATGTCACCCTCTGACCTCGGTTGATTTCTCCCAGGCCCTCACGGACGGTGCCAGGTTCACCACTTGCAGCCATGCCCCCTCCATTCTGGCGTAGCCAATCCCTGCCTCGGGAAGAAGCTCACAGCTATGCATGTACCCCACGCTTCCTCCCTTGGCCACAGAAGAAGCCCCCCTGCAATCCTGCAGGGGATGCCTGCCCCTGCCTTCAGCTTCAGAGGTTCTGGCGCCTGCCCCGACTTCTCACGATGCCAAATCCCACCTCAAGCCATGCTTTCTCAGCACAGAGAATGCCCGCAGCCCTGTCTTTGGGCCAGCCTGGCCAACTTTGGGCCAAAGGTGTCACCTGGCCAGGATCTCTTTTTTGGTGAGGGAAGGGCCACTGCGGCGGCTGTTCTTCTTTATGATGAGAACATCCAGGTCTTGCCCAGGAATGGGAGGAGCAGGGTCGAGCTGACGCATGCCCGCTCACTCGCTCTGATGTTCTGCATGCAAAGACAATGTTGAGTGAACGGGGACCTGTCAGCTTCACCTGGGCCTTTGCACCTGTCCTACAAGGTAAAGTGGCTTCGGTCTGCACTGCAGCTCCATCTGAAGGCCATTGCATCCCGATGAGTGGCATTTCATCCCCAAGCTACTCAAGCACTGAAGTCTCAGCACTCCAGGATGGCTCCCCTCTCACCTGGCCGGAACCGAGCAACCCCCCCCCCACCCGGTCATTCAGCAGCATGAAAACATTTTCTGGCCAAATGGAACCAGAGGAGGACCACAAGGCGGTTCTGTTGGCCCCGAGTCAGCAAAGGTGCCCGAATGCGGTGCCGCCTCTGCAGGGGAGGGCGAGGTGGGGGGGTGCCCCATCCCAGCACACCAGCCAAGCAACTTTCTATGCATTCCTTTCGGGAGCCAGAAAGACTGAGCAATTCCCTGGCTTCATGTTTTCTTTTCGCCGTAAACCCCTCATGGATACCCCAAATTCTGGCCGCCTCCCTTCACATCTATTCTGCTGGGATACAGACACACACACACGCACGCACGCACACACACACATTCAGACCTACCTACCCCAGGAGAAGAGGAAAGAAAGGAGGGGCAGGGTCACTGAGCAGGGAAACTCAGTCCTTTCGGGGGGGGGGACATTGGGGGCAGATCACTTCTGCTGATGTAGATAAAAGGGGGGTTGAAGTTTGGGGGCAAGGCAGGAGTGACGCTGGGGCTCCCCAGAAGTTCTTGGCAGAGTAGAGTCTGTTTTGTAAGTCACGTGAAAACGTTTTTGGTCAATGTTGGGTTACTTTATGCCAGGCGAGGGAGGAAAAGAGGTTTTGTTGGCGGGCAGTTGTCTATCGGGCTGGGGGCTGAGACAATACCTGTCCCTTATCCTGGGGTGGGGGTGGGGGCAGGGAAGGACCGTGTGCCCGGAGGGGCAAGTGGATTAGCCCTATTCCACCCCCACCCCCGTTATCTCCTGAGTAAGATGGAAAGTTGAAACCACCTTTCCACCATATTCACCCATGAGGAATATATTAGAATATTTCCCCTCTTAAAGAATAGATGTGAATATAAAATCCACCTAATTAAAACTGGAGGGGTAAGGAACCAGGCTGGCCTTACCCCTCTTAATTTTTAAAAAAGAATAACATTTTAGTTCCAATAATTTTTTATATCATATATATGTATGTATATCCACATATGTATGTATATATATATATATGTGTGTATATATATGTATGTATATGTGTTTATATGTATGTATGTATAGTATGTATACACATACACTTCTAGTTTAGTAGCAGTATTTTAACTCCCACCTTTTAAGATATATATACATATATAAAAGCATACATACATACATACATACATACATACATACATACATATATATATATATATATTTCTGCCCACCTGTCATTATTTTTAATGTTGAGAAGAAGAAAGGAAGAAAAAGAAAAAAAAGAAAAAAAAAGAAATTGACCAGAGTTGCAGATCCTCCCATGCAAAACCAAGATCCATTTTGGGTGGGGTGGTGGGGGAACGGGGGGGGGGGGGGGGCTGCATTCAGCTGGAAAGGATTATCCTGTGGAAGGCATTCACACATTGAAATTCCCTGCGCTTCTTATAGGAAGGGCATGAGAATATTTTTTTTTAAATATATGTATGTATGTATATTTACTTCATGCTTCACACACACAGACGCAGACATACACAGACACACACACAGACACACACACATATGTATGTGTATGTATGTATACATACATGTATGTATGTATATATATACACACACACACACATACACACACACACACACACACACACTTAAAAGATTTTTAAAAATGCCCATGACCTTAATTTTTTGCTCTGACCTGTATCTTCCTTGATAGGGAAACAGAAATCTCTTGTTGGTCTGATTCACCAGCAATAAAGGGGAGAAAAATTGAGGAGATCCTTTTTTTCTCCAGGTAATCCTTCCAGTAGGATCAGGGGAGCTTATGGGAAGTTGTCAGTTCAGTCCCTGCAGCAAATGTCTTGCCTCCCTAACCCTAAACCCCCCCCCCCACACACACACTACAAAAGACTGAGCTGCAGCAGAGATGGGGGGCAACTGGGCACCAGGGGCAAGGATACCAGTCCCCAGGAATGGCCTCGACCAGCCTTCCACTTGGCTAGTCTTGGAGTGAGCAGGCAAAAGTGTTTCCCAGCCCGCACTGCTGCCCCCATCACTGCTGCCAGCTTGGGGCATTTGGAAGGCCTTGCTTTCCTTAGCATGAACTTGGCCTGCCTCTCTGTGAGGGATGCCTGTTTTCTGGGGCATTTGGGAATCAAGACGTTGCCTGTTGCTGGCTGACCTCAAGGACACGTCCCAGAATTCCTTGGAGGAAGCCATTCCTGGTGCTTCACCAGTGCAAGGGGTGGTGGGTGTTGAGGCCATCTGAGCAGACTACCAACCTTCCAAGGGCCAGCCTGCCCAGTGCCCGAGGACGCTTGGTCACCCGCCAACCCTGCTTTGGCACCACCCTGCGATTGGGGGAGACCCAGGTCACCCAATCCAGCCGGTGGTGGTTACCCCACTTTCTGGCCAGTTCTGCTGTGTAGGGACAGGGGCATTGAGCACCTATGGCAGGCAAGCCAAAGGTGCTGAGGCTTGGAGGGGGCTGAAAGAGAAGCTGGAGTGTCTTTGTGGTACCTTCCATGGCATCCTTGGTAAAAAAAGACCATCAACCGCAGAGTAGACGTCAACCAACTCAGTCAGGCTAAGCTCTCTTGCCGAACCATAATAGAATCACTGAGGTTTTTGTGTTTTATAATCACTGGATCAGAAGTACTGAAGTGAAGTCTCCCGCCTTGGATGGGTTGGACTAGAAGACCTCAGGGGTCCCTTCCAGCCTTAGGATTCTGTTTCTAAATCAAAACCTCAAAACTTCACAATTTTCAAAGGAACCCAGGCCTGGCTGGCATTGCCCCAAGCCCCCAACCCACCCCGAGGAGACCAAGGGTGGGGATTGATTTCAAGTCTTAAAGCAGAACTTTTCAAATAAAAATTCAGTTTTCTGAATTTATCCATCTTTAATGGGGAATTTACGAACGATAGAATGACAGAGTTAGAAGGGATCTTGGTGGCCTTCTATCCAACCCTCTATTATCCTGGACAAATGTCTGTCCAAGCTCTTCTTAAATGGGGAAAATCAGGAAATCACTAAGGTTGGCGCTTTAAGAACTGAAATTCATAATTTGGTATTTAGATTTTTGAGATTTTTTTTAGATCTTCACAGATTCTTTATCAGCAATTTATCAACAGGTAAATTAATTTGGGATATTTATTGTTTGCTTTTCATTCTTGTCAAATAACTAGCAACTTTAAAAAAACAGGGCCTCATCCAGTTAAAGGAATATTCATTGATTTTTTTTTTTAATGGAATGACCAGCTATTTCGATCCATTGCATCTGCAGAAATGATTATTTTGACAGAAAAGTAGCACCAGGGCTGTTTTTTAAAAAATATTCTTCAAAATGCCTTATGCCAGCAATACTCTAAAGCAGTATTTCTCCATCTTGGGTCACTTTCAGATTGGTGGACTTCAGTTCCCAGAATTCCCCAGCCAGCTGTGCTGTGCTGTGCTGTGCTGGCTGGGGAACTCTGGGAGTTGAAGTCCACCTATCTGAAAGTGACCAAGATGGAGAAACCCTGTCTGAAATATAGGTGCTATAAACTACATTCTCTCCAATATAGACCAGAAAAACCTTGTTAGTTTTTTTAAACTCTTGTATACAAACCCATGATAAAGTGGCTCAGGACTCCTTTGAGTTCTGATGGTTGCATGGGACATTTACCTGTTTGGCTTGAGAAGAATCTGGACGTGGCCACCGGGGATCCCTTCAGCCACACAAGTTTCACTTTCCTGCTCTCCCATCCCCTAAGCCACCCGGGGCTGGACAGTCCAGGCTAACCAGGAGCTGCCCCTCCTTGCTGTGACCAAACAGAACACAAATCGTGTCCAATGGGTGGAATTCGTTATCTTTTTAAAACAAATGTTACCCTAGCTCTGATGTGCAGGTAGTCCTCGAGTTATAACCTCAACTGGGACCAGAATTTTGGTTGCTAAATAATGGTGGTTGTAGCTGATCCCACAACCTTGTTTTGCCACAATTATTAGGTGAATAACTAATAGTCATTAAGCGAATAGATGCTAACACGGTTGTTAAGCGAATCTGATCCCCTCCGTTGACTTCCTTTGTCAGAAGCTGGTGGGGGAAGGTCGCAGGGACGTATCATATGATGTGACCCTGGGACGTTGCAAACGGCACAAACACACGCCGGTTACCAAGGGCCCGGATTCTGGTCATGGGAAGGCCACGGGGATGCTGCCACAGTCATAAGTGCGAGGATCTGTGGTAAGTCCCTTTTTTTCAGTGCTGTTGTAACTTCAGATGGTCCCTAAGTGGACGGTTGTAAGTCGAGGACTGCCTGTGCCACTGTGTGCTTAACTTCGACGTGGCTCTTGCTTAAAAACTGGAGTTTTCAGTCTTCAGCAGTTTTCCTGCCATTCTGAATGCCAAATTACAGAACGCAGGAGGCCCTCCCTGTTTCATCCTTGAGGTCTGCATTGGGTTGGGGGTGAGGGGAATGTTTGAAAATAATGCCAAGTTGTGTAAGGTTTGAAACCAGAGGCGTCGGTGTGTTTCTGTGAAAGGGAGAGGTATTTCCAATGGTCATACTGTGACAAGGGTTTCACTGATATTAAATATATAGAAAATAGTATTATTATAATGCATTTAATGTTAAAAAGTAAATTCGGATTTATATTTTAACGAGGGGATATGATCAAAATTGCTGTCCTGTCCATAACGTAGTTGTAGAAATATTTTTTTGCTAAGGGGAAATACTTACATGGTCTCTCCCCCCTGCCACACCCCTCACTCATTCTCAGATGTAATTTTAAACTGTCCAACAATACAAAGGCTCTGACTGTTAATTCTCTTGAATCAAATCAACAGCAACAAATATTACCAAGTTTTGTTCCGTTCCTTTTTTCTCTTGATGATGTTCATTTACATGCTTACTTGTTTGAGGTTTTTTTTCCTAATAGAGAGGTGGGGGGAGATGAAAAAAATTAAATCATTTCTTTATAATTTAATATTCTATTTTAATAAATGCATTTATTACATATAAATGTAGTAAGGAAGTGGGCTAAATAAAAATACTTTTTATTAGGTAATTTATTATAAGGGAAAAGGATATTTTATTTTATGATAAAGTGATCCTTAAAAAGACTAGAAAGTTTAGAATATATGTAGGTTAAAAATACATTTGTATCCAGAGTATTGCTTAAAAAAGTGTTTTTAATATATGTTTCTTTCCCCCCTCCCTTTTGTGCGTGTGCGTGTGTGTGTATCTGTATAAGTGAATAGTTATGATAAAAATAGCCGTTCCCAGAAATTAAAAAGCTATCACAAAAGTTGTATGTTAAAATAATTAAAAATGGCAAGCATTTGGAATTGGACAAAGGCAGTGCCACTTTTAGCAATGCAAGTTGTTCTTTCTGACTTAAGATGCTCTAACTGCAAAGGGACCAGGCGTGGGGATGGGGTGGCCCACCAAATCCTCCATCCTGGCCTTGACTGCTCCTTAGTCTTGGGTGAGCTGACACTGAGGAGGAAGCCCAACTCAACCAAGCAGGCGGAGCCAAAGGCAGAGCCAGGCCCAAGGACCGCTGCCGGCCTCCTCCTGCATGGATCGCCAGGAGGCTCCTGCTTGTCCTGGAGTGGACAATTGTGGTGTCTCCCCAAACGAAGCCGTCCAGAGAAGTCCCTCCCTTCCGGGGCCCTCCAGACTCTAAGCCGCAGCAGCGACTAGAAGGGGAGAGCTAGGGGCCCTTTTGTTCTCCAAGAGTTTTAGCGACATCAGCAGTTCTTTCCTTTTTTTCCCAGGACCGATCCGAGTCCTTCTTTTACTCGAGATTAAAGATTTCCTTTGGCATTTGCTCTCCAGCCCCGCTGAGGGAAGACTTTGTCCCCAGGCTTGGGCTAGGAAGAGCCAGGCGGGGCAGCCTCCTTCCCAGCAGACTGGCGAGGATGCCCGGGATCTGGGCTTGGGCTGGGCAGACAGGCACGGGCATTAAGCCAGGGGGTGTATATGGAGGAGACACTCCGGGCTTCCAGGTGAGGCTTTGTGGGGCAGATTTTGTCAGGGAGATTGGCTTCCATCTAAAGTTCTCCTGTTTTCCAATACTTTCTTCTTCCCTGATTTTTGAAATCAAGAGGGAGAAGGAAGCATCGCTCCTCAGAACTCTCTGGATAGAAGCGTCTCTCGATTTTAGTCAAGGCAATTCCAAGTTCCTCCTTGTTTTAGGACAGGAATATTTCTGGCTCTTTCTGCTTGTAGTGTCCCAGCTGAACTCCAGCAGCCTTTTTTTAACCAAAAAGAGAGAGAAAAGAGAAAAGGAATAGCTAAGTATATATAAAGAAGAAGAATCTTTCTAAAAGTATAAACTTTCTAATGTATTTCTTATAATCCTATAGAAAATGATAAAAATGAATAGTAGATGCTATCCATATAAAATATAAGAAAATTGATAATCCCAGACTGAGTGGAATGTAAAATAAACTCATAATCACAGCAAGTTTTTTGTTCTTTCTTTGGTTTGGTTTAATTTCCCAGCTGATCTTTTACTCTTTAGCTGAAATTTGATCCTCACTATTACAACTTTCTGTCAGTCTAAGCTATAATGTTATTTTTTTACAGAATGGGAAAATTATGAGATCTGATAATATGTATTTTTAAAAAAAAAGAAACCTTTTTTTTATTGTTGATCTTTTAAAGTGTATCCGTGGAACACAATACCAGACAAATATTAGTCTTTATACTTTTAAATTTACATTTCCTGTGCTATGCCAGGAAGCTGTCTTTTTTAAAAAATGCAACTGAAATAGGAGAATGAGATTTTTAAAGGTTTCTTGAAAGATATACCATTGTTTTCCTTGGAAGAAAAAAGGAAAAAGTTAAGGAAGAATATTTTCAAAAGTACCAAAAGAAGTTTGGAAGATTTATCAAAATGATTTCCACATATAAATCAAATAAATAACCATAAGCAACATGATAGATGGAAAGCACCAGGGAAACCAGGGCTGTTTATGGAATATAGTGAAAGAAATGGAGTTGATGGCCATTAATGGCTTGAAGTTCTCTTATTTTTTATGTGTGAAATGGAAAGACCTTTGATAATCCCAGCTTGGACACCAGCAGGCAGGTGGAACTTTGCTATATCATCTTGACTTTTTTGCCCGTAGATTCCTTGCCTCTGAAGGAAAGGTTGGGCTAATGTTCTTCACCCGCCCCTGCCTGTTTTCATTCTTGCTGAATATGCAGCAGCCAAAACAAATTCCCATGGAATAATCTGGAATAAAACTGGCTCACCCCAAGGTGAAACCGCATGGAAAGTCAGCTTGGAGGAGAGAGAAAACTTTGGGGTCTCTGTGTAGCAGGCAAAGGTGCAGTCCAGCTGCGTCAGCGGACTTAGGGTTCTTCTTTTCCCCATGCAGCAAGGGGTCTTGAATGGGCATCTCCCCCCCCCCAAAAAAAAACCTTCTAGTCCCTCTCTTTCCCAGCTACTCTTCCATCCTCAGCCAGAGCAGAACCCCGGTCAGTCTCCAGAGAAATAAAACAGGATCCTCACCTGCAGAAATGCAGCATTTTCCCTTCACTCGGATTCCCATCCGGCTTTTGTGCCAGGCCATTGGTCACCCACATCCTTGGGGAAGGAAGCCACTCTAGCCAGCCAACAGAGGCCTGACACGCAGCATTTGGACATGTTTGGGGGATTAGTGAGGACGCGGAAGGTCAGCTGGGCAGTTTCTGATTAAGCAAAGGAGTGGATATTAAATATTCTAGAAAGGGAGGGTTGGGCATTGCCCTTCCTCCATTTCCTCCACCTTTCTGGCCTGGAGAACCATGGAGTAGCTGGGTCTGCTGCCTCTGTACCACAAAAGGAGGAATAAGAATCGATTGCTGTGTTACCTTACGTATTGCAACAAATGATAACACGGATAAAACAAATGGGCTTATTACTCTTATCAGATTAATTCTGACTGAAAGCTTCTGTGCCCTTTTCTTGTTCTGCTGTCAAAGAATCCTTCCGACACTGAGGGGCACCTCCTGCACCTTGAGGGGGGAACCTGTCCATTTCCTATTCTTTCTCATCCCGGATGGGGTGAGTCCATCTGAGCTGGAAGCATCCGATTAAGGCTTCTTTGGCCTCTGATGTCGCTGTTTTTGTTTCCAGTCCCTCCTTCCTTGCCTGTTGGATCCCTTTTCAGCCGGACTCCGACTTCTCTTGGTCCTGGGCCAGCGTGACCCTGGAGCCCCTTGCCGAACCCATGTGAAGGCTGCCTGCTCTGGAACCCTGCAGTAGAGCCCCCCTTTCTCTTCACACCAAGAGCCCCTCGTCCCCCCCTGCTCTTCTCTCTCTTCTGGAGGCACGTGGCGAATCCTCCCCGCTTAAAAGGGGCTTGCAAGATCAGCAAGCTGCTTCCCCTCCAAGCCATCATTTGTTTCCACTTATTTTTACCTCGTTTTGTAATTTCTGTTTGATACTTGAATTCTAATAACAATAATGCCAGGACTGACTTTCAGGCGCACTTTATAGTTACCTCGCACATCTCCACTGGTTTCAAGCCACTCTTCTAATCACTAGCATTTTTCCTCCAAGGAGTCTTTTTACAAGGGTGCTAAGATCTGTTTTCAAATCTTGAATGATGGTTCTAAAGCTGCCAAAACTGCACTTGAGGAAAAGTTGTGTTACAAGAAACTGGTGTATCTGTGTAGAATAGATTTATTTCTAACAGCAATCCTTGCTTTGGGTCATGGCAACATATATGGATTTTTTCTCCACCCTTAGAAGCAGACAGAATATTCGCTTTTCAAGAAACAGATCACAGTTCTTGGGGAAGGCTTGAGCATTAATTTCGCTGTTTAATACTGTTAGAAATCCAGGATCTGTTCTCTTTGAGCTCTTGTAGAGAACCTTACTGACTTCTGTTCAGTTCCGACATGCAGCTATGTGGAGTTTTCTCCAGCTGTGGAAAGAAAAGAGATTATCAAAATCTCAAAGCAATATTTCACCTTCCAGATCCCCAGGGAAAACTCAGATTCTGTTGGGATCTGTGTGTGTTGTAAACTGACTGGGTCCAGATTCAATGGAGGACATAGAAGTTGAGGCAAGGCAGTTTCTGAACCAATCTAGAACAGGCAGATTTTGCTTGGGGCATTAAGAAATCAAAGTAGAAAGATTCAAAGTCCTTCTATTAGAGATCTGGAAGTTATCATTTTGAAATGACAGCAACATTCAATTCCTAGCTTAGAGGAAAGCAAGCATCTTCTTCCTGGTGACCAAGGAGAAGGAATCTGAAAGATTGTAGAAATGCACAAACAGAAACCCCTCCGCTATCTCTTGTCTTCTGGAACAGCTGATCCAACATACTTGGAGGGCAGGAAGGGGAATCTGCACTCCTGGTGCCCTGGAACCCTTGGAGTGGAAATATAGTTCTCCTTCCAAATGGAAGGATAATTGGACTTATAGAGTTCTTCCATGATCCTTCAGAAACAATTTTCACAAAACATTTCTCAGGACATTTTGCTGAGAGCTACACAAGAGGGACACAAACCCATCATCTTTGGTGGCCCGGAAAATAGCCATCGTCTCTCTAGTTCAGACTGGAGTCAGTTCTTTCCAAGACTTGAGATCTTGCAGGAAAGCTATCCAGATATCTTCAACCGATCTGGATCACACGAGGTGGGGAAGGAAGTAGCCTGACAGAGTAAATCAGTTTTCCACGCTCTTCCCCTTAAATGCTTAATTGTAAGCAGAAAACCTAATACTGCCATAAAAATAGAATTCTTACCAACCTCATGAGGGGGAGGGCATCTAGGTTTCAGGTAAATCAACTTCTCTAGATGTCCAAGGAGGAAAGATCTCTGCACCTGAAGTCACGTTTTCATTGGAGAAATGGGAAGTTTGCTGTTCAGTTTAGGATGTCAAATTCACTGGTTAGGAATGGGCTGAAATCTTGAAATTCTTCAGGTTATGGGGTTTAGGCATTGATTCAATCCAGTGTGAGGGAAAGTATTTCCCATAATTCCCAGCCAGCAGTTGGTTGGCTGTGGATTTTGGGAGTTGTAGCCCAACACCTGAAGAACCAGAGTTGTTATAGGTTAAATAAGGACTATTGTGGACTTAAACTTTCTTTTTCTGTTAATATGATGTTGAAATGTTTTTCTAATTCACATATGTATTTAATATTCATGGTTCACTTTGTATTCCTATGATCCTGGGTGTTTCTAGCCCATTCTTTGTTAAATATCGGAATTTCTTTAACATAGGAAACTTGTAGTCAATTTTGGACGCTGATCATACATTCCTGGCAGGATTCAGATTTTATTTTGTTTTTGATTCCATCTCTACTCTCTCTATCTAAAAATCCAAAAGTAAAAAAGATAGAAGAAGAAGAAGAAGAAGAAGAAGAAGAAGAAGAAGAAGAAGAAGAAGAAGAAGAAGAAGAAGAAGAAGAAGAAGAAGAAGAA
>BLBF01000081.1:1940895-1994875 GCA_015471245.1 Laticauda colubrina
AAGAAGAAGAAGAAGAAGAAGAAGAAGAAGAAGAAGAAGAAGAAGAAAATTGTTGTTGTTGAGGCATATAATGAAAAAAGATTTTTTAAAAGTTAAAATTTTAAAAAGAGAATAATGATGTTGCACAACTTGTAGGAAAACAAAGAAGGGAAAAGGTTATTGTATTAAATGTGCTAAATTACATTAAGAACTTAATTTTATTAAAGTATTGTTACTTAAAAAACTCACAGCTGTGGACTCATTTTATTCCTGGAGGAACTGGACATATTTGTAAAAATAAAGGCGATTTCTGATTTCCCTCCAGTGAGGGACCTCCTCCACATTTGTACAGTTGCCCCAATGCAATAACAGCTCTTTCAAGTGAGATGTTTTACATGCTAAACAGACCAAACTGATTGCTATATTCTTTGCCTGCCTCCCCATAAACAGACCTGGATTTTGCCCATCGAAGGCCAGGAAACATTCTGGGAAGATCCTAACTGGTTTTGAGCAGCAGCCCAGCCTGGCCTTTGGGAGTGGGACTTGGAGGCTAAGTGGGGGTGGAGGGCATCAGGTTGGTGAGATCTGCCCTGGAAGGGTTGCAAGGCTACTCTAGCCCCCAATTCCCCTCATTTCAGCCACACTGGACGAAACTACGAAGGAGGAGAGTTACTTCCTAGCTCTTCCTGCTTGGTGGCTTCAGGTGGCTTCATCTTCAGCTTGGGGCATCTCCCGGACAGTTGGTGGCCTTGTCACCACTCCTGTCCTGGGCCAAAGTGTAGGATCCTAGGGCTGTTCTCTCCCTAGGAAGCCTTGGCCTTCTGAATGAAATGTGCTTATTATTTTATCTGCGTGCTTCATCACCACCTGAATGTGTCTGGTTTGCAGATTTTTTTAAAGAGTACCAATCATGCTGTGAAAACAGACAAGGATAAATCATAACAATAACAGTAGAAATTAGCTCTGACTGATCCCAACAGTTCTTCCAGAAAATCCAGGTTTCACCCGCTGGGTTTCCTTAAAGGAGAGCTGAAGATCCAGGAGGACTCTCAAGATGGGAGCCCCCTTGAAGGTCCAGTTAATAACTGCTCCATTTTGTTTTGGCTGAGTCTGTTTTTAACCCATCCAGACCCAGACAGGCAGCAGGCACCATCCAAAATTCCACCTCCTCCCCCAGGCCCAGGATGGAGATGTACCACTGACAAACACCATCCTGTTGATGATACATGACCCAAATATTTCCTGCAACGGTTAAATAAAAAGGAGGGGGGGCAAAATTGCTGGTTGCTCCTTAATGGGTCAGCTGGACACCTGACCATTCCAACAGTTGCTTTTGGAACGGTGACCCCAATTCCTAACTCTAGCAGAGATACAAAAGGCTAGTCAACCACAAGGAAGGAATGGAGATTTTGCAGTATCCTTCCCCTGCCACGCCCACAGAATCGGTAGTAAAAAAAAGTTTTGAATCCCACCACTGCTCAAATCCTGCATGGTGCAGAGTCCCTAGGCAGCCACCTAAATTGCTTAAATAAATTATTCCCCTTCTCTCCAGATCCCATCACAGGTTATTCATGAGAATGCCAAGCTGCTATTGGTCCTGATAAGCCATATCCGCTACAATCTTCTCTGTCTGAAGGTCCATCATTTTCTCAACAATCTTCTCCGAAAAGGAGTGTTTAGATTGTTGTTGCCTGAGATCCAAGAGAGTTGGTGGACCAGGGCCTGATTCGGGCTTCTAATAACCTTCCCTCTCATCACAAAAGCACTCACTGATGTTCTTACAGGCATTATTTGAGGAGTGGAATCTCCTCCTCCTCAGCTGTCTCTTCTCAATGCTAAATGTCCTCAACTAAAGCTACTCATCCTCTTCTAATGATTGCAGGCTTCTCCCTCAGGTGCTTTCCTCACTGTGGTCAAAGCTCATTCCAGCAGATTGTTGACTTGTCTCATCCAGCTCTTTGGGGAGGCCCCTTAAACAGCTCTTTACTGGTTCTATGCTTATAACAGTGTTTTCCCCATAGTATAGTTTTAATAGAAGTAAGAAGAATTTCCATGGTTCCTGCGGGCTATTTGAGAGGCCTACAGTCATGGCCTCCTACCTTTTGGGTGCTGTAAACTGCTGCCACTGGTTCTTGCACTTGGGCTGCCCAAGAAATTGGATGCCAGGCTGCACGGAGGTGATTTATGAATTTCCTTGGCTAGCTGAGGAAGATCTAGTGGAGAAGTGTCCAGTTTTCCCCAGTTGAGCTGAAGAATTGTCATGCAGGCAAGAATGAAGTAACTGTTTAAACTCATCCTTCCCACCTCCAGCCCTTCCCTCCTCAAATCTGCAGGTGCTGAGTGGTCTTGAAACCGAGCAACTGATGTCTGCTTAGAAATCTGACATCTATGGCACAAGAGCCATTGACTCCTATCTCAAAACCTACACCAAGAAACATCAAGGCGACAGAGGAGAACTCATGGCAAGATCCACTTGGAGACATTTCATGACAAAAGAAGCAGCAAGGAGGGAGGACTTGCTGTTGCAAATTCACCTGTGAAATCTGGTCTCCGTTTCTGCCTGCAGGAGGCGTGAGAAGATCACTTGATGGCCCATCTTGGAGTCTTTCAGATCTGTTCCAAGCTTGATGTTATATTGCAATTTTAAGCCTCAAGAGGCAGTTTTAACAGCTGTGATGTCTGCTTCTCAGTTTTCCTGCAGCATTTCCTTTTTGCCAATCCCAGCTGATTAAGCCGGCTTGAGAAGGAAGTGGCTGCCTGTCTCCTTTCATAAGGAAGTTTCCTAGGAGTTGAAAAATGTCTCCATCAATTCTACTGATCTCCCTGGCCTTGAACTCAAGCTCAAGGGCCATTCCAACAGGTAAAACTTCTACTTTATTTTTTAGAATGTTTAAATTACACATCCCTTGCCCTCATAGATCTTGTTAAAGGCACTGTGAGACACCATAGGAGCATCCCAACGATCCTGATCCCATCACAGCTCATCAAGAGGGATCAATGCAAGGTTGGTCCCAAAGTGTTGTGGTTCACCGGCAGCAGGTGCAGATGGTTGAGGTCTCGGAGAGCGAGGACTCAGAGGAGAGGCCTGCGTCCCATGCCAGGAGCATCAGGGCGTGGAGGGCTGCCTTCAGAGATTGAGGAGGCTGGCAGCAGTGAGGAAGAAGCCCCCAAGGAGCCTGTGCCCAGTGTGCATGCATGCAGGGCTGCTCAAAGAAAAGAGCAACTGCAGCAGCACGGGCGACTCAGGAGTAAGGCTGCAAGGTAATGGCCCCTCTCTGAGAAGATAAAAGCCAGCTGAGAAACCGGAGTTCTTTGCAGGAAGCAAAGAAGTTTTTGCACTCAAGCCTTGTGGACATTCGGGGTATCTTGGTTTGTCTTTGGAGACTCTTTATGTTTGAAATATTTCTTGGCAACTTTATCTAGTGTTTTTGGCAGCCTTGCACAACCTTGACAAGGCTCGTTCTTATCAGTCAATTAGTTTGAAACAGCCTTTTAACCGGGAAGGAACGGAATTCGTAAAGAATCATTAAAAGGTTTTGCTGTTACCTCTGTTTTGTGTTTGTTTTCTTGGAACAAGGTTTGGGTCAGAACACAAATCCAAGCTGGAATCATCCTCTTCAATGATTCTCTGGAAACAGAAACTGGAAGCAGGTCAATTATTATTCAAGGTGAGTGGTTTCTTGGGGAAGTGTCTGAAGAGCTTCTCAGTCATCATCCAGGTCCTGGTTGTCCCAAAAGGGCTTTTTCATCAGGAGGCAACTGACTTTCTTGTTTTTTCTTTTGAAGATGTTTCACTTCTCATCCAAGAAGCTTCTTCAGCTCTGACAGGATGGTGGGGAAGGGAAGGACTTATAAAAGGATGCAAATGACCAAGCTGTCTGCAAGGAATATAAATCCTGAAGAAGCTTCTTCGATGAGAAGCGGAACGTCTTGAAAAGAAAAAACCAAGAAAGTCCAGTTGCCTCCTGAAAAAGCCCCTTCGGGTCTTGAGGAGGTGGCAGAAAAACCCACCTCACCTCCAACTGCACCCACCCCTCACCCACCCCCATCAAGGTTCAATGTGCAGATAGTAGAGCTAATAACAGAGAGTAGCAGTCCTTCCTTCAGACCCACGACTTCAAACTCACGCCAGGGAATATTGCAAGATGCAGCTTCTGTCTTCTTAACTGGACTTGACAGCTGGTGTCTCACTCCAGGTGATTCTTATCCTCCAGACACAGGGCAGCTTCTTTGATCAGCTATGCAGGAGATTGTCTGGCCCAGATTTTTCCAAAAAGGATCATGGGACTTTAAACAAGTTGTTAGAGAGCTATTCATAGATTCAAGAGGAGCAGGGAAGTAAGCCCCCCTCATCAGCCTTACTACTTGTCCTAGGCTTCCACTTAAGCTCTTAGCGAAGTCTGCTTATGTTCCTTCTTTGCTTTATACCAATTTTTGCTGCAAGTGTTTTGCCTGCTGCTTCTGCTCCCTGGCCCACTCTCCGTGTCCCTCCAGCAGGTGGGTCAAGGAGTTGCCTTGGATCAACTGCTTGGGACCACTCTGAGGCAGACACCAGATCCAGAGTGCGTAAGGCAGGTCAGGGATCCCTTGGGGACCCACCAACACAGCTTCTCCCCGTGCCTGGCAGCTCCAAATCCTTTTAGCAGCTCAGGCAGGGATGAAGCCACCCAGCAGGGAAGCCAAAAAGACTATCAAGACCAGGTGATGGAGGAGGGGCTGGAAGACAAAACCCAAAGGGTGGGTGCTTTCAAGAACAGCCCACACCCCAAATCCCACTGCCCATCACCCCAATAATTTTCCTCCCTGCCCCTAATGCCATCTTGTTTATCCCACCTCCTGCTCGTTCTCTGCCACAGCCAGGGTCCCTCTAGGCCACCCACTCCCACAGCCTCCCTCAGGCTCAGGGGGCTTCTGACACCAGGTGCCCCAAGCCCAGCTGCACCCTCTCCTCCCCTCCCCCAAAACCACCCACACCACCCCTCCAAAACTCTTGCTTTTATTCCCGTTTCCTAATTTTGCAATGTTGACTCTCCTTCCTGGTCAGAATTTTAAGCATAGCTCAGTTTAGTTCCTATCATCTTTAAAAGTCCATATTATCTTCTTCTTCTGACTTCAGGTCCAAATATTTTCTTGATATGTGAATAATGTAGTTTCTGGCTTAACATGTGTGAATTGAGTTGTCATGACTTGTAAGCAGTGGCTTGTGATTTGTAAGCTGACATTAGCTCAATCTCTGAAAAAACAGACTAAAGGGCCTGGAGGCTAAACTGTATGATGGACAGTAGAGGGAACTAGGTAAGTCTACTCTAGCCTATTGAAAAGAAAGACTAGCTGTGACATGATAGTTGTCTTCCAATGTTTGAAGGACTGCTCAGGTTGGGTCATGGGTCAAAAGGTTTTCAAGGCTGCTTTTCTCCAGGACAAGAGTCTCCAACCTTGGCAACTTTAAGACGTGTGGATTTCAATTCCCAGAATTCCCCAGCCAGCTGTTCCAATCTGGAATTCTGGGAGATGAAGTCCATGTCTTAAAGTTGCCAAGGTTGGAGACCTGTGATTTAGAATGGTGGGAATAAAGTGCTTTTACTGGCCAGACATAATTTTCTTTATTTTTGTCAATATGGAAACCAAATTTATTTAAATTCTCTACCCATCAGCAACTAATGACACTGAGTGAGCAGGACCAGGCTGGGGTGGGGGAGGGGAGGGCATTTGCTGGTGGGGGATATTACTTGACATCATAGGTAAATGCAGGTTTTGTACAAAACTTGTCAAAAAATGTGGTCATGTGACTGCGGGACGCTACAAACAGCTGTAAATGCAGCCTGGTTACCAGGTGTGACCACATGACTGTCAGAACTTTGAACCCCGCGCCCCCCAGGTACTTATATAGTAACTTCAAACTGTCACTAAACAGCCAGTTATAAGTCGAGGACTGTCTGTATCCCACTCTCTTCCCCAGAAGTGTTTCTTCAGAGGATCCAGAAACATGGACCCTCCTCCTCCTCCT
The DNA here is from genome assembly GCA_015471245.1 of Laticauda colubrina. Taxonomy (NCBI): domain Eukaryota; kingdom Metazoa; phylum Chordata; class Lepidosauria; order Squamata; family Elapidae; genus Laticauda; species Laticauda colubrina. The sequence continues at coordinate 1,946,882 of BLBF01000081.1, forward strand.
CTCCACCATCTGAACACCAGGACAAGAATTTGCTTCAAAAGGGAGACAAGGAGAGCCCCGATTCCGTTATCACCAGAACATCGTTATTGGACATATTTTATTTAAACACTCAAACACAAAATCCGAAAGATGACAGATTCCAGACCACCACATGGCACACATTAAAATTCCCGTGTTTTATTATTTACACAACTGGAGCAAAGCCACAGTAAAATTCTGGTGGGAAGGCTTTTGGAGAATGAACATCCATAAATATCCTCTGAGGCTCATCCCCATTTGTGGGCTTTCCAAAGGCAGCCATCAAAATGGGGTCTCGGCTGGACCCTGCAAGAATCTCTTTGTCCAGGCACATACTGCGTAAGGATCCAAGAAGAGCCACACTCCCTTCCCAGAACTGCCTCAGAGAATAGTTGTAAGACACAAAGGTAAGAAAAACCCAATTCTAGCAGAGGGAGGAGAGGGAGGAGAGGTAGATTGTTGGGGGTGTCTGACAGTGAGACTCAAGTCCACGTCAGCGACCGGCAACGAGGACCTGCTCTCCTGGGAGATTCCCAGGCCAAGAGGGTCTTCCTCAACCTTAAACACCAGCAGTTAAAAGTCAAGCTGGACCAGCAAGTTGCATTTTTACAACAGGCACGCACACACAGAGAGTCACCAGGGAAGTCCCTCTCCTTACAGACTCAGGGGAGAGTCCAGCTGAGGCCAGAGGTGCAGGCCAGGCTGGTAGCTAAAGCCACCTGCAAGGTTTGGAATCAGTCCCCTGGCAGCCCCAGGGACTTTTAAAGTCATCCAAAGGACTTGGGGTCATGTGGGGAAAGTGGCCTGTTTTAAAGATGCACCCCGTCTCCCAATATTACCTTGCCAGAGGCCATAAGAGCGGAGACCTTTTGATCTGCTGGAGGGGGGCCCTCAGGGGCCAAGGGGTCTGGGGCTCTCCCTCAAGTTCTTTCAAGACCAGGGGAGCTGCTGCCTATCATCCAGAGGGGCAAAGAGTTGGGAAACTCCACAAGAACCTCCAGGGGCTTTTCAGCAGCCTCCTTCATGCTTCCTTCTCCCCCCCCCCAAAAAAAATCTGTCAGCGGCTTCCTAGGAGGCTGAGGAGCAGCCCCTCCCTCAGGAGAATCCAGGGCTGGGCAGCCTCCGGGGGTGGGGTGGGGGGCTCAGCTGCAGCCAAGGGGTAGCTTCAAGCAGTGTGGGGAAATGGGTGTGCAGGATGCAGAGTGAGTAGACCGGGCACCTGGTGGAGGAGCTGGCCCCTTTCCTTCGCCGGGGAAAGACCTCCTCCCTTTGTGACGGTTTCTCACCACAGGTTAGATGTTCTGGCAACAAGGGGTCTGCCTCGCTTCCTGTTGGGTGGGCAAGACTTTGATGGGCTCGATGGTGGTCCCATGGCTGAACTCTGTCTCAGGCTGCCCTCCTGCAAGTTGTCGCTGGGATACAATCCGGTAGATTTCTGGAGGAGGAGAAGAAAACAGAGAGGAGGCCAAATGGAGTTAGCAGCTCACCTTGGCGTTGAGCAGCAGCAGCAGCCATGAGAGGAAAAGACAATCAATGCTAAAAAATAACTTTGGTCCAGAGATCCCACAAGGTCAGCTGATTTCCCTTCTGAAGTATATTAAGTGCTGCATCGTTATAATTAGCTTATCCAACGGCCCTGCCCGCATTGTGTCATATTCTCACGGCAAAGAGAGCCCTTAAATCCTGGTGGAAGTGATTGCTTCTCATTTCAGTGTTTACACACTTAGCAGTCAGAACACAGGGATTTCCAAAAGCTTTGATCTGGCACCTAGAAGAGGGTGGGGTTCAGGTAACTTCCTCATCTGCTGGACAACACAGTTTCCCAGGTATTTTATTTTATTTATTTATTTTGTCAAGAGCTTACAATAGAACAGAAACAAGAACGAATATAAGTTTAAATAGGAAGAAATAGGAGCTAATAATTGGGGACAATAGGATAGGGATGGTAGGCACGATTGTGCGCTTATGCATGCCCCTTACAGACCTCTTAGGAATAGGGTGAGGTCAATAGAGATTAGTTTGAGGGGGTTTGAGTGGGGGTTTGACAACAGAATCAGGCAGTGAGTTCCAGACATTGATCACTCTGTTGCAGAAATCGTACTTCCTGCAATCAAGCTTGGAGTGGTTTACATTTAGTTTATGCCTGTTCTGTGCTCTTGTGTTGTTGTTGTTAAAGCTGAAATATTCATCAACTGGTACGACTTTGTAACATATGATTTTATGTGGTATGCTTAAGTCTAATCTTAGACAGCGTAGTTCAAGGTCATCTAAGCCTAGAATCTCAAGTCTGGTGCTGTAGGGTATTCTGTTGCAAACAGGAATGTAGTACTCTTCTGGTAAAATACTTCTGGGCCCGCTCAGTTGTATTTATGTCTGATATACAATGCGGATTCCAGATAGCAGAGCTGAATTCAAGTATTGGTCGAGCAAAGGTTTTGAATGCCCTAGTTTGCAAATCAGTATTACCAGAGGAGAAGCTTCGTAAAATTAAATTTACAACTTTTAAAGCCTTTTAGGCAATACTGTTACAGTGAGCTTTGGTGCTTCGATCATTCAATATCAGAACTCCAAGATCCTTGACAAAGTGAGGGCCATGTCTGCCTAGCTTGTATTTGGTATATAGATTTTTTTTACCAATGTGTAGGACAGAGCATTCGTTGGTAGAGATTTGGAGTTGCCAACTGTTAGACCATTCAAACATATAATCAAGGTCTTTTGAAGGACGGTAGCATTGACTGTTGAATAGTTTTACACCATCAGCGAAGAGGACGCAGTTGCTAATAAGGTGATCACAAAGGTCATTAATATATAGTATAAAGAGTGTGGGTCCTAGAACACTCCCTTGTGGGACACCACTGATAACTGGTGCAGGGTTTGATAGGGCGTTTCCTATTTTTACTATTTGTTGCCTATTTGACAGGAAGGCAGTAATCCACTTGTGAAGGGATCCAGAAATGCCGTAAGAATTTAATTTTAATAGTAGCTTGTTATGTACCACTGAGTCAAATGCTTTGCAGAAGTCAATGTAAATTACATCTATTGATTTACCCTGGTCAAGAAGTGTAGGCCATATGTTTTTGCAGTGTAGAAGTTGCAAATTGCAGGACAATTTTTTTCTGAAACCAAATTGTTTATTGGACAGTAACTTGTTTGACTCTTAGGTGGAAGGTAATGCATTAATAATTGATTCCATAGCTTTGCACGTGACACAACACAATGAGATTGCTCTGGAGGGGTCACCTTCCTTTGTACTGCGTTGGCCTTCCTGAAAGGAAAGTTCGAGTACTGCAGAATTAGGGAAGAGGCCACCTGTCCTGAAGCCTGCAGAGGCTCTGAGACTCCCTACACAGAGGAGGAGGAGAGGCTGCTTAGCACATGGTGTTCTGTCCTTGCATGACATTTTGAAGTATAAAATGGCCTAATGAAAGGCAGTCATGTAACACCCAAAGGCCAAAAATACAAACCTGTACAAAGGTAGAATAAGCCCCTCTTCACTTGACTTATTTACACCTGCTAGGTAAATGCACTCTGGGTGAAAGGTTGACCAAGCATTCCCAAAACCCTTCTTGCCCCAGCGTTCATTAGGCACAACTTCCTCTAAAGCTGTGTTTCGTGATGGGTGGACTTCAACTCCCAGAACTCCTCCCAGCCAGTTGAAATCCACCCATCTTAAAGCTCCTGAGATTGAGAGAGATGTTCAAAATGAGGCCTCTATGCCTGCCCAGGCATTCCCAGGAGGAGGTTCCCAGGTTTGTTTTGGACCCTGCCTCCACTGAAGGGATATAGGAGTTGACCTCCATATATCCTCCCTGCAAGGAACCCTCCGTCAACCTTTCTTGGTGCTCATGACATCCAAGGTGGGTCTGCCTGCCTGTCTGCCTTTTGCAGCTCCCAAATCAGAGCACAACCTGTGTCCACCCAGGTGGGTGTGAAGGGAAATTGGACATACCTGCCAGGATGTTGTGAAAGGCTGTCTCCACGTTGGTGGAATCCAGAGCCGACGTCTCAATGAAAGACAAGCCATTCTTTTCTAAGGCAGGTGAAGACACATAAAGATACCACCCGTCAGAGATGGTCCACACATTGTCTCTGTGAAATGCTCCATCCAACCCTCATGTGCCCCTCAGATGCCAGGCGCCCCATTAAGTGCTGAGACTCAAACCCATCAACTTGGAGCTCATCTCCCACCTGTCTAGCGATGGTGCCCTCCTTGAGTGACACCAGGTTCAGGTACCAACCTCAGAGCATCGGCAGGTGGCACCTGATGAACATCCCTTCCCAGAGCCTCCTGAACCAGATTGTCTCCCTTTCAGTTAAATACTTTTTTTATGCCATTCAGATCCATGTTATGCTTTAATGTGCATCATTTATCTTCGGGTTTTAAAATGTTGGTAAGTCCCTTTGGGAAAATCTCTTGCAAGCTGTAGTTTATAAATTCATTAAAAAAAATAAAATTAGGCTGAATGTCCTAAATCCATGATGGCAACCCTAGGGCATGTGTGCCACAGGTGGCATGCAGAGCCATTTGTGAGGGCATGCAAGCTTACCTGCACTGCACATGTGTGTGTCTCCCAGTTGATTTTCGGCTCGTTTGAGGCCGTTTTCGCCTTCCTGGAGGATTGAGAGAAGCCTCTGCAGCCTTGGGAGGCCAAAAAATGGGCTTTCCAGAAATACCAGAAGTGCCAAAACAGGCCCATTTTTCAGCCTCCTGAGGCTGCAGAGGCTTCCCTTGAGCCTCAGAGAGGGCGAAAACGGCCTCAAATGGATCGAAAATCAGCTGGGAGGCACAGTGCAGGTGAGGGGGGGGAGGGTGTTGCGCATGCATGTGCAGGGGGGTGGGGCACATTGCATTGTGGGTGCTGGCATACGTGTGCACTTTCGGCACACCACAACAAAAAGGTTCGTCATCACTGCCCTAAAGTAGTCCTTCATTTTTAAAGACAGTGAGGCTTGTATGTCCAGAAGACACAATGTTCAGAATGAGGATCCAGGAATCTTAGGTGTCTCTTTAGAAAATTAAAAAATACACGTTTAGCTCCCAAAGTTATAAATCTCCCTGGAAACTTAGTGTGCAGACAAAGGTTTTTAAATGAATTAATTTGCCCCTCCCTCTAATTTTAAAATGAATGAAAAAAATCAGTGACATCTTCACAACCCTGGGTTTCCCGCGTGCCTCCGACATCCAACGGAAAAGGCATACAGACTTAAACCCAGTGCTCCTTCTGCACAGCAGGACTGACAGAAAGATGTGTGGGCCCCTGGCCGAGTCTGTCCCCACACTGACCGCTGCAGGCCCACCCCCTTGCTCCAGGCCCAGGAAACGCCTGGCCAAAACCCTTGGAGGGTCACCCAACCACGTGGACCCAGAGTCTGACCCAGCCACCCTCCGAGGCTCTCCTCCCTTCAGGATACAAGAGGGGAGCCGAGGGCTTAGCGAATGAGCGCCTTTAAGAGCACGGATGAGTCATGATGCGCTCAGGTCCCTTCCTGTGGCCAAGAGGAACGGACGAAGGGATCTGAGCTAGCAGAATCCTCCTCCGGGGAAGGAAGGAGAGGCTCCTCCACAGGCTGGGAGCCTTACCTGCAAAGCTCTTGGCCTCGTCCGTGGGCACAGCCCGCAGGTGTCGCAGGTCGCTCTTGTTGCCCACAAGCATGATGACGATGTTGGCATCTGCGTGGTCCTGCAGCTCCTTCAGCCAGCGCTCTGCGTTTTCATAGGTCAGGTACTTGGCGATGTCATAAACAAGAAGGGCACCTACCGCCCCTCGGTAGTAGCTACAGCAGGGAGGGGAGGGGAGGGTCACTTGCCTGCAGAACCAGACCTTCAGCAAGCTCTGCATCCCACCACCCATGGGAGGCCCCCATCCCAACGTGGCCTCTGTTCTTCCCAAGGGGCTACAAGGCTTTGCGCATAGATGGGAGGACATCTTGCTAAACCCATAGAATTGGCCCGATTTAACTGCCATTTCCAGCATCTGATGATCAGGTGGCCGCAATTCATGGTATTTTTGCCCCCCCCCCCCCAAAAAAAAAAAAAAAAAAAAGGCATTTACTTCCAGTCTCAAGCATGGCTGGTTGGGGAATTCTGGGAGTTGAAGTCCACCCAGGTGAAAGGTTGAGAAATACTACCATAGATGGATTTGTTCAGCTCACCTCGGCTCCCAAGCAGAAGGACTGAGCTCCAGGGAGCCTTCACAAGCTAATCCAGATTAGAGGCTGGGAGCCACTCTTAACTTTCCCATTGGAAAAGATAGACCCTGCCTGGCCAAGGCGCCCTCTCCCCCTCCCCCTCGGGCACCCAGGGGCAGCAACCAAGTCTCTTACGCAGAAGTGATGGCCCGGTAGCGCTCCTGCCCAGCCGTGTCCCAGATCTGGGCCTTCACAGTCTTGCTGTCCACCTGGATGCTGCGTGTGGCAAATTCCACCCCGATGGTGCTTTTGCTCTCCAGGTTGAACTCATTCCGGGTGAAGCGCGAAAGGAGGTTGCTCTTCCCAACGCCCGAGTCCCCAATGAGGACTACTGCAAAGAGGCAAGGGACTCCGGTGAATTAAAATACCCCAGAACCCTGTGAAAATGATGTTTTGCGCTTCCTTGGCTTTGGTTTTTGTGAAGGTGGTTATCTCATCCCCCTTTCTGAATTGTTTTGAGCCAAAGAATAGGCCAGCCTTTACACCAAGCAGTTTGACCTCAGATTTGACAGTCAAAACAACAACAAAATTTGAGCATTTGAATCTCCCAGAATATGGTGAGGGAGATGGAAGTTTCTACATATGAATGGAGGGAAGTACTTCTTATAGATGAATATAGTTCATATATATACATACATGATAGAACATAAATGATGTAGAATATAGATATTTTTATTGATCTCAAAATGGCCACTTGAGAATAACATAATTCACCAGCCCAACAGAATAGAGGGCAGCTGGGGTTTATATTCATCCATAAGTTTCAGCCTGGGTTCTTAACGCCTTACTCTTGTTAAATGTACTTGTTAAATGATGCAACAGTTCCCTCTGGACTAAGGGTCTTCAAACTTGGCAAGTTTAAAACTTATGGACTTCAACTCCCAGAATTCCTGAGCTAACATGATAGGAGGAAGAATTCTGGGAGTTGAAGTCCACCAGTTTTAAAGCTGTTAAGTTTGAAGACCTCTGCTCTGGACAGATGCACCCCTTGAAGAACATGCCTCCCCTTCATCCTACACCTGTTAAGCAGCACCATGGATCCAGAGAAAAAATTGCAGCTCACAACAGCTTTACAGTAAAGTGCGTTACACTTAAAGGAGGCTCAGACTTGTTCTGAATTTCCCATCTGAAAAAGAACAGGAGACAGAACAGTAAAGGCAGCTTCACAAAGCAACTCCAGGCCTGTTTATGGAGAGAGGACCGCTCTGCTCTTCCTTTTCTTCATTCTTTGTTTCATTATAAAATAAAAATGCACATTTTTCCAACTTTTTTCAGTGTAGTAAAATACAAAAAAAAGTCATCTTAACCTTCTGTTTCTACTTCACAACATTTCAAGCTATTTCTATAACTCCAAAATCATTCTAGTCCTAGAAACCTAAAATCAAATTCTTTTTTTTTTTTTTTTTTTGGTCTTTCAAGTAAAAAGTCCAGAAGTGGTTTCCAAGGAGAAACTACACCAGTCCTTCTCTTTCATTCAAACTCTCTCTGCTAGCTCCATCACCTTTACAATCTCTTCCATTGTGGGAACAAGTGTGTCTTTCCACTTTTGGGCCTGTAAGACATGCAGAAAGGATGCGCCCTCTGCTCTTGCCAGAGAACCACAAAAGGGAATCCCCCCTCACCAACCCCCCCCCTCCCCTGGCTCCTGAACCACTGGTATGTCCCTCATTCTGGTTTCTGGCAAACCTGCCTGTGACGTGTGTCTCACGTGGCCCATCCCACACCTGCCCTGCTAGGTGAGAGCAGAGCTCCCTCAAGGAGCCGCCCTGAGAGGCAGGCAGCTCTGACTCACCTGCTGGAAAGCTCTCTTAGGGCAGCACCAAGTTCCCAAGACCAAATACCTGGCTGGGGAATTCGAGGACTTTAAATCTGCCTGCTTTCAAGTTGCAGAGGTTGAAAAACACTGACATAAACAGAGAAATGGGCACCAAAGACTTAAAGACCTCAGGCAGTGGGAAAGCAGCATCTAACTCAGGGGTGTCCAATCTTGGGAACCTGAAGACCTGTGGACTTCAATTTCCAGAATGCCACAGCTAGGAAAGCTTAATTCTAGTTGTTTTCCTTCCTCCTTTCCACTCCGAGTTGCTAAAAAGTTGATTGAAAGCTGGCTGCAGAATTCTGGGAGTTGAAGTCCACAGGTCTTCAAGTTCCCACACCCCTTTACTGAATAAAGGTCTCAGCACCTCGACAGGTCGATGAAAAGATGTTAGGATCTGGGAAGTCCAGGCCTGGGATGAGACCTGCTGACAAGGGAATGAAGGGGGGGGGGGCAGCTTACAGGTCTATAATGACCCTCAGCCTTTCTACCTGTGGCTCCTCCTACCTGGGGAATGGGGGTGGGGGCGCACAATGAAGCTACCTCTGCAGGGCTGTCCTCTCCGTTTGCTGGGGCTGCAATTCCCAGAATCCGAGGTTGGCTCGGGATTGGGGGGGGGGGGGGGGGGGGGGGGGGTGGGGTGGCAGCCCACCTGGAACAGTCAGGTGAGCGCCCCGCGAAGGCTCCTCCACGGAAGCGGTGGCGCTTTGAGGGCTGGTTCAGTCCGAAGTTGGGGAGAGGGAAGGAGAAGAAAGAGGGATTCCCACGAGCCGGCAGCCCCCAGCGCAAGTTCACCGGCTCTGCGGAACGGCCGTGGCGAAACCGGGGAGTCGCTTGCAAGCCTCTGACGGCCCCGGGGCCGAGAGAAGGAGCAAGGAGCAGCGTTTGCAGGTAGCAGGTGAGCCCGAGGGGAGAAGGGCCGCAAGCGGCGGCGGGTGGGAGGCCGACTTTGCAAGTTCTCACTCACTCTTGAACAGGTAGTCGTACTCGTCGTCCTTGCCCCGCATCGCGCCCGGACTTCTGCGCTGCCTCCCGACGGAGCCGGTCAGCCACACCTGCGCGTCCCTCTCGCCCGGAAGAGCTGGCGGTGATCTCACGGCCCGGCGATTTCCTGCTTCGGGCCGGCTTCAGGTAGGCGGTTGGAGGTCAGGCTTTCCGGGCTGGGTTGGTGCCTTTCCCGTGGCGCTGATTGGCCTCGCCCCTATTGACTGCAGGCAGGTTATCCGGCTGCTCACCTGGCCAGGTAGGAGGAGGGGAGGTGCGCGCGCTCCCTCCGGCTCTTTAAAGGGGCCGCCTCATTCCCACCTGAAGGGGAGAAAACAAGGGCGGGATTCTGCCCGGTTTTAGTTTACCTACTTCTGAACTGACTCCACCCTCGTGAAATGGGTGTGGGGGGGGGGGGGAGGCGCAGCTGCTGTTTCCAAGCGCCCCCAGATTCTGCAGCCCCCAAAGCCAAACTCTGGGATCAGTTATGCAAAAAGAGACCACCAGGGCTGTAGGGCTGCTTCTGTTGGCTGAAGGGAGAAACTTCCTCAGAAGCCTGAAACCTCCCACATCAGCCCAGTCTGGGATCTGTCTGTCTGTCTGTCTGTCTGTCTGTCTGTCTGTCTACAAACCAGCTATTCTTGGAAAAGTCTTCATCGAGATTTACTGACAGCAAACTTTGCCTTTTATGCATTTCCAGATCACGGGTAAAATGCCCTTGAAGGTGGTAGTCCTCAACTGTTTGTTTAGCAATGTTTGAAGTTACAGCAACATTGTCATGGATTTATGACCTGCCCTCACACTTATGACAGATGCAGCATCCCCGTGGTCACACCAAATTTAATGGGCTTGGCAATGGGCATGTATTTGCCACAGTGGCCGCATGATCCCAGGGTCACGAGATAACCCTTTGCAACCTTCCAAGCCGGCATCCAAAAAGCAAAATCAGCAAAGAAGCTGGATTCATTTCATGACAATGTGACTCACTTAACAACTGCTTGATTCACTTCACACCTGTGGCAGAAAAGGTCATAAAATCTGGGAGTGGCTCACTTAACCACCTTGTTTAGCTATGGAAATTCTGTTCCCAATAGTGGACATAAGTGGAGGACTGTGTGGGGGTCAGCTGGAACAGACAGAGTACAGCATTTTGTGACTTTTCCTCACCCTTTAATAATACATTTAATCTGAGTTTAAATCTGAATTAAGGAAGCACAGCTCTTTGGGGCTGGAAAAATCATTTTTTCCTAGCTCTGGTAATTATACCAAATCAATTTTTTAAAACAGTTATTGATATTCACTGTTCTTCTTAAGGCAGAGTTTGACTATCCTTGGGGAGTGCCTGGCTACATTAATGGCAATCCATGGATCTTGCTGGGAGATCCTTTGAAAGTCTGAAACAGATGAAAAATCAGCACCTGACAATTTCATATTATCTTCATTGCTGGGAAAATGCCTGCCTGCATAAACTGAATTTTCCTTTGCGAGATTGCAGGGGTGCTGGGTGAGCCCTGGTCTCCTGGCCTCTTGCATGATGCACAACTGAAAACAAACTACTTAAGAACTGGTTGCTACCAAGTGTAAATTTATACCAATTAAACCAGTTCCAAGATACAGCATTATGTTAATTTGATATCCTGGAGATGTCAGGCAGGCCATACTTAAGTAACCTGCCAATTTTACTGTCATGGGGCACTTTGTCAAAAGCATTCACAGCCTTCCCACCATTTAATAAGGAAGTTCTTTGAGGTCAGTTGATCAGCCAGGTTTCTTATGAATGTTATTCCATGCTCCTGGTTCAATTTTTATTTTACTAAATTTGCTGCAAAGCGATGACCTTCTGGATGTATCCATGCTGACTCCTGGTGGTAACCTGCAGTGATTGTTTCCCCTCTCCCTTGAAGGAGTCCAACTTGGCACAGAGGTTGGCATCCCTGAAGGAAAAGCCAAAGGAGTGGAGCATTGCATAGCCAACCTTAGCCAGGAGGTGGAATCGGCAGGAATTGTTCTTCTGGCTGGGGTGAGGGAAGAAGTTGGAGAGGAGGGATGCCGGCCTCTTCCGTCTGTTTTTCTGCACCGAGCAAGATGAGGTCCCCCTTTAATCCTGCCTAGTCCTCAGGGATGGAGGTCTTCTGAATCTGGTGGCCTGTCTGGGAGAGTCCCATTTCTTCTCATCTTGTTGAGGGGATCCATGATGCCTTGCACTCCCTCCCCCCCCCCCCAGTTCCCTTTACTTTGCAAGTCCCTTTCCTCCCAAAACAAACAAAACATACTTTTTCCTAAGAGGACCATCATATCAAGCCACCTGGTAAAAATATGCACTCCATCATCCGGAACAATTTATTCAGAAATATGTTTATATATATATATATACATATTTATAAATGTACACGCACAATATGAGAGGCTCCCATCCCACAGTCACGCGTCTCGTGGATGGAGGAGTTAGAAAAAGAATGCAGTGATGCACACAAGCAAAAGGAATCACTGCAAGTTAGAACTGTCCACCTGAGGCCACCAAAGAGGGCATAAGAAGCACCTACCAAGCCCAACCTGGTTCAAGCCCACCTAGGAAATCTCTGCAATGGAAGGGCTACCTGTGACTTTCAGCTTCATTTCTCTGCAAGCAAGAAAGCAATTTAAGCTTCTGACCAGGCTGATTGGTCCAGCTGCAGCTCCCTAAGCCAGGAAGAAAGGCAAAAGACTCAAGGGAGGTCTCCAAAGATCTGTGGGTCTCCTCATGGTCCATCCACCCTGGCCCCATGGAGCCAACTATTCCCAAGGGAAGACATTGCTCAACATCAAAAAGGTGGCATGAGGAAGCAGCTTCCTTTGTTCTCCTACCCCGCAATTCAAGAATCATCTATATACAGCTTCTATATACAGGCACAATTCTCTCAACCAACTGTGGTGAAAACCAACCACAATTTGGTGCAGGTGTGCTGTGCAGAAAGCCACAACTCATGTTTCCTTGACCCAGTAGCTGGGCCCATACACTGCCCTTAGCTAGAACATCAGCTGCCTGATGACTTCTTTGTATTCATTTTCTAAATTGACATGGCTACACATCTGATCTACATGACTCACAAAACATTGTTTTAGCATGTTGTTTGAACTCGGTTACTGTAGCTTGTAACCATGGTTTGTGTGTGCCTTGGTCAAGTTCTCTTTTGCCAGTTGCTTAGAGGGGCTCATCCACCAACCGTCACCACTTCTTAGGAGTCCACTTTCATAAATGAACAATACTTCTGTCCTGCCTGCCGGGTTCTACTTCCAGACCAATTAAATTCCTTTATTCCTTCCAGAGGAAGAAACTCTTTGTCTTTCATTTGGATTAGCAGATTCCACATATGCCAGGGAATTTCCCTGCACAGCAACCCAGATTTCCCAATTTCCAGATTTCGAACCTCTCTCCAGGGTGGCCAGAGTGAGGGGCTGGGGTTCTGCCTGGACCACCTTCCCAAGATGGATTCCCGTGCACCTTTGATCCTGGTTTGGGTGGGAAGACTATTTTTTTAATCGTCTTTCTGGCAGAAATGGCGGAATTCTTTCCGATTTCATCCATGTTTTTTTTTTTAAACCCTCTAATTTCACTCTTTCACTGGTGAGAAGGAAATGGTTGTGGAGAGCTGAGGACCAGACGAGAGGAGGGGGGTTCCTGCTGCAGCACAGAGTAGCCAAGCGTGTGTGTGGCCTACAATGGAGTCAAGCTCTGCAGGGCAACTGCAAAAAAAGCCCCCGCACCAACCCAGGTCAGCAAACACTTTTAAGCACCATCAGAATGCCTATACATAGAGGTTCAGGTAGGGTTATTATCTTTGAGGAATCATGGTTAAGATCAGATAGGAAGCCCCTTCCCATCAACTCCTCTTCCAGCCCAGGTTCTGCCCTAATGCTGCCAGGGAGCAAAAGGCACTAACTGGTGAGTCCTCAGTGGCAGCCCTATTTGCATCAGTGGCTGAAAGTACCGGCAGGAGGGATGAAGGAGAGTGTTTGTTTCACAGGCACAGCCAGATATCTGGGCTTAGAATTGGTCTCTTGGCTTCAGTGAGAGTCTGTTCTTCATGTGGGTGAATCTGGATCCAATCCAGAACCAGCTTTGGAACAATTTCCTATGTTGCTCCAACCCCAGGCCAAGTTCCCAGAGGTGACGAAGGCAAACCAGGTCAAGAAATTCTGGAGTCCATCTATGGCTAAACTGCAATACAATAGGCTTTTAGCCTTTCATGGCTTATTGTTGGCTTAATGTGAACCCAGCCACTGGCAAACCAGGTTTAAACTCTTTTCTTGGCTCAATGCAGTGCATGAAGCCGGCCGGTGACTCCCATCCACTGGCCCCCTCAGAGGTTCATGCAGCAGGACTTCTTCCCCTCAGCAGCCGCCGAGGTGGATGCCACGTCGCAATTTTCGGTGGAGAGCGAGATCTTACTGTCCAGAGGGCTCTTCTGATTCTTCTTCCGCTCTTTATTGAAAATATCTAGAAACAGGAAAAAAGAAAAGAAAAGGTGTTTTACAGCTGCAGCGACGATACCACCAATTCTTCATATTGTAATATAAAAAATACAATTTAGAATATAATATGATACAATATATGTTATACTATATAATAATAATACGGGCGTCGAAGTCCACACAGCTGAAAGTTGCCAATGCTGAGAAACTGGTTCAGAGGATCAGGAAATCCTGACCCTTCAGAAGGGCCTTTGCAGAGGGGAAGGATAATCAAAGGAAGAGGAAGAGCAGTTGTGACAAGGGCTCTCTCTTCCCTTGAGTTTGCTACATGCTGATGGTTTGGCCTGAACTGTGAATCTAATCTGTTTCCAGGAGGGGCATATGATAAATAAATATCTAACCCCCCTTCAGCAGCCTCGCAATGGGCCTGGCAGCTGAACCCTGGCATGCTGAGGGCTGGAAGCATCTCTTAAAGCTCTGGGCAGCCTTTGCCAATCTGACTCTGATCCGGAAGAAGTCCAGAAACCACCAAATTCTGTTGAATAGCAGAACTCGTTTGTCTCAGCTGAGGCAGCTGAGAACAGAAGTCTGCTGTGGACCAAACTCAAAACTAAGGAAAATCTTGAATTTTCAGACTGACTTCCTGGTGAATTTAAGAGAGGTTCACTATAGAACCCCCCCTCCCCGCCCCCCCAGACAATGGCAATTACAGTATTGCTACTTCTTGCTTGGATAATCAGGTAGACGTCTGTCAAGCTCCAAGTAAATACGGCGTTAAAGGCTTCCTGTGTAGTGGAAAGCCAAATCTCGACCGGCAGTCAAAGTACAACCAGTCGTCCCAAGGCAGCCCTGCCTCAGGTCACCCCCACCTACCTCTCAAAATGGTTTCGAATGCCAGTTCCACATTGGTGGAGTCCAAGGCAGAGGTCTCCACAAAGAGCAGCCCGTTGTTTTCTGCGACATGAAGACAGAAAAACCCCTTCAATGGCCAAAGAAGCAATGGAGTTTAACCAAAAAAAAGGTATGAAAAAGCCACTCAAATGAAATGTATTCCTATTTGCAGGAAGACAGTGTGAGGGAGACCGGTTCCTTCTTCAGGGAACAGCCACCATCTTAGAGAAGAAATGTCGACATTAAAGATTAGGACGGTGCTATAGTGCCCACATCTCATGTTAAAAAAGGACTGGTCTGCTATTTTCTTTGGGCCTGTTTGTTTTTCTTCTTAGATACCCATTTTAATGTGTTGTATTAAAATCATTAAATCAGAATGAATAAAATTGCTGGGCACACCACTTCCTTCCTCTTGCAGCTTCCAGCTGAAAACCAAGTCAACTAATTACCTCCAAACTATTTTGGACTGCAGATCCCATCATTCTGAACTACTGGGGCTGATGGGGATTGCCATCCAAAACTTCCACAAAGCCTGGAGCAGCCCGTCTGGTTTTTTACCCAGAGTCAAAGCCATGGGCCACATCCTGCCTTGAGCTCAGCGCTGCACCCACAGCCACTCAGGTCCCATCCCTCTGGGGAAGGGCAGCCGCCCCTTCCTACCTGCATACATCTTGGCCTCTTCCGTGGGCACCTCTCGGGCCTGGGCCAGATCTGTCTTGTTGCCCACCAGCATCACAACGATGGTGGCCTCTGCGTGGTCATACAGCTCCTTCAGCCAGCGCTCCACCACATCGTACGTATGATGCTTGGTGATGTCGAACACCAAGAGGGCTCCCACTGCCCCACGATAGTATCTGTGGCAGATAATGGGGAGAGAAAGTGAAGAGAAGGAACAAGAAAGGAAGGGGAGCAACCACTCTGCTGGGAAGCCCATCCCTGATGGGGCTCATCATTCTGAGCTTCTGCTTGGTATCTCCAGGGATTGGATGGGTGGTTGGTGGCCCTTTTTCGGCCAGGAGATGCCATTCCTCAGAGGAACCAAAGTCTTCAGCTGACAGCAACACCTCCAGGGCTGTCAACAAGGCAGCCAAGGATTTGCAGAACAGCACTGAGCATGGACATCGTTTCTATGCCTTTATGGTGCCACAAATGCATCACAGAAACTGAAGTAGCTGCCTTGGCTTACCAGGCTCTTCCCATTCGGTTATGGCACAGAAGAAGAGTAAAATACATTGACACAGAGACAGCTATCAGTAAAGGAGACTCTTTGTAGCTCAGGGTTCAACTGTAGCGTCCTTGGTGCTCACTGAACTTGATTGTTTTCTTGCAGCCATTTCATTATCCAATTGGGTAACATCATCTGTGCTAGATAGCACTGATGATGTTACCCAGTTGGGTAATGAAATGTCTGCAAGAAAACAATCAAACTCAGAGAGCACCAAGGACCCCACATCTGTGCTATCTTTGCAGCCATACATGGACTGAGTGTGCTCACTTTGCTGAACCAGGTCAGCAAAAGGCTCGAGGGTTACATGGATGTCATCCATCAAACCAGTGTGTGAAAGTTTAGTGTCAGATGATGTGAACTCAGCTGCTTCAGTTTATGTTGAACCGAGAAAACAGGTGATTCCAGTCATCCTGTATGACAGACACAGTTTCCCCTTTACACCTGCAAGATGTTCCTCTAAGACACGTCTAGATATGCCCTGGCTACGTCCACATCCAGGCTGATTCTCCTATGACTCATTCGTGTACCCAACAGGTTCTGTGGAAAACACCTGCAAACACCTGATCAGGTCACCCAAAGCACCAATAAAACCTATGAGACTGAGAAAGGTGGGAGGAAGGAGACATTTGACCAAGGGGAGACCTTCCACCTCGCAGCCCACTTGTCCTCCTTGGCCAACCCCCTTTGCCTCTACTTACGCCGATGTGATGGCCCGGTAGCGCTCCAGCCCGGCCGTGTCCCAGATCTGGGCTTTCACCAGGGCGTCTCCCACCAGGATGGTGCGCGTGGAGAATTCCACCCCAATCGTGGTGCGGCTGTCATGGTTGAACTCGTTGCGGGTGAAGCGCGAGAGCAGGTTGGTTTTTCCCACTCCAGATTCGCCAATCAGAACCACTGAGAGGATGAAGAAGAGAAGGCCGTTTCAGACGCTACGTGCGTTTCTGCCTCAGGCCATGCACAGGGCATGCTCATTTTAATCATGGGCTCGGGGGGGGGGGGAGGTTAGCCAATCTCAGGGGTTGACTTTAGACAGCCTTCTTGAGAGTTGGAGCTACAGTGGCCGAGCTCAGCCAAACCACCCCATTCCTCACCATTTGCCAGCTGTGATTTGCACCTTCTGCAGCACTGTGGTCAAATCCAGGAAAGGGCCGAGCCAAGGAATGTGCAGTCCAGATTTGGACCATGAGAGGGTAAGAGGAGGGGAAGAGACGGACCCATCCAGGCTTAGTTTCCCAGGACAGAGGAAGAATTCCCCAGAGGCAAGCCGAGGTTTATGCTGACCTTCAGGGGCCTCCCAGGACCCTTTGCCCAGCAAGGCAAGCTCTTCCCCACCCCACCACCAGCCTGGGGCTGAGATTGTGCAAGAGGCTAACCACACTTTAGCTAAGGGTGTGCAAATCCGGTGGATGTGGTCAGTCTGTGGTTCTTGAATTGCACTATTCTGCTTCCTCGGGAAATGGTGTGGAGTAAACCGAGGTTCATGGGGAAGGCATTTGTGAAAGTGTCATTGTTGCCTCAGCCAGTGCTTGCCCCACAGGAGTAATGAACACACCCACCCCTCAAATATTTATCTTCTTTACAAGAGAATCTTCTGCAAGCTCCTGAACAGGTCTGGGTGACTCTGAAGTTATTCTGCGGCCTCGAAGGGCCCCCTCAGGATTCCACTTCTAGCAACTGGAGAAGGTGTGCTGAAATCTGAATGGCCCCGGCCCCCCAACACGCATGCTAATTAGGGAGAACACAGTCTTCCCCCTCTCTTTGCCACAGGAGGAATGCAAAATGGGTGAAGCATCTGAGTTGTCTATCCTGCTGCACCCTTCCTCAACTGAACCCCTGCTAGAGATGCTGGACTCCCATCCTTCCCAGCCACCATGGAAGCATCAGGCTGAGAAAACCTGGCCCCACCGGCCGGTGACCAGCTCTGCACCCTCTGTGGGAAAGGAGCGGGTCCTGGAGGGTGAGCCCTGGCAGAGACTAGCCAGTTGCTCAGAGGAAGCCCAAAGACCGGAGCTGCCTCCTCTGCAAAGGGCCCCTTGCTCTTCCCCCCCCCCAAAAGGCCCCGCCACAAACACGGCCGGCCAGCCGTTCTGCTCTGGGCCAGGCTCACATTCCGCAGCGGGATTTTGTGCCCTGAAGGTTTTGTAGCTTAATTGTGGCAGGAAGGGCAAGTGCAACAGGCCATACCGGGTGAAGGGCAGTACCAGAAGGGGCAACCCAGGACCAACAGCCGAAGGAAATTCCCTAAAAAGAAAGCTGTCGGGAGGGTGGGGGGAGGGGGGAATGATCCTCTGATCACCCAGGGACTCATGGATGGGACTTTCTGAATCCCGAGGAGGAGGTCTGATCCAGCTTCAGCAGCAGCAGGAGGTACGGCCAGGAGGCACAGCCTGCAGCCTCCCTCAGGGGCTCCTACGCAGTTGCTCCTCCCAACACTTTATAGGGCCTCAGGCAGGAGCTCCACCTCGCTGGAACAGGTGACAGTCGGTCAACCTCTTCTTCCCCATCCTGAGGGTTAATAAAGGAGGCTGCCCCCACTTCAGGCAGGGGGGCTGGAGAAGCCAGTTAGGAGTAGCCCAAGCAGGGAGTGACCAGCAAGGGGGGGGGGGGCAAAGCTCTTGGGTGTCCTGGCTTGACTGGCTGGAACCCAGGTCTGGAGTAGGCAGGCTCAGACCCCCAGGACTTTCCCAGGGCAAAGGTGAGTGCTGGGCTGGGTCAGCAGCCACACCTCAGGCAGGAGGAAGCCCTGCACAGAGCAGGCACTTCCTGGAGGAACCGGCTCAGGGCCCCTCCCTGGGGCTGAACTGCTTGGCTTCTCTTTCTGGGTGTTTGTTTGCTTGTCTGTCCACCTGGCCAGCCTCCCCTGCAGTTCTGGGCCCTGCTCCAGGGAGGGCCCCCTTTGGCTCACCTCCCTCCTGCTGAAAGGGGGTGCGGGTGCTGCTCCCCTCAGATGCCACCGGTGACCTCAGGCTGCCAGGTGAGGAGTCTTCCTTGCCTAATGTTTGATTCAGGCCCTAATGTGTCTTTCGGAGTCTTATCAGCACTCAAAATCTCCATTTGTCAATAGAAGTACAGCACTAACAAACCATTTATAGGAAGTTTGCCAATCACAAAAGAATGATGCCCCCTGAAATGTCAGCACTTAAGAGACCTGAGTTAACACAAAACAATTGTAAAATGTTAAATGGAAAACAGGAATCCTTTTGGGTCTAAAGACACTTTGACTTTTATCACACTACACCTTAGCACTGCATGGGCCCCAATTTTAGCCTGAGATTTCCTTGCCAAGAGCTAAATTGCCTTGAGCCAGAAACATGGAAGACATGGAACAAAATCATCAAATGAACCACCAGATTAAAGGGAAATTTAATCTGAAGTTGATGAAAGCACCTATCTAGGCTGTTCCTTGAAGAAAATCTTCTTTGACACACGTTATTGCTTTTCAGTTTGCATTATTATATTATTATATTATTATACACCTTTCTGCTTATGGTATCTAAGCACTCAAGGCCATGAGCAACAATCATAGTTGAGGAAACTCAATGTGGTGCCCACATAAACTGTTTCTTCTCAAGCTGGTTTCTGTTTTCATAATGGAAATGACTTCTTCTTGTTCACACCAGGAAGCAGGCAAGGGACTCTGACTTGCAGAGTTCTCTCATTTGGCCCTGCTCATTTTTCTTTTCTCTCTCTCTCCCCTTCCCCCTTGTTACTTCCTTGAACACAGTCATAATTGTGACTCTGTGTGTGTGTGTGTGTGTGTGTGTGTGTGTGTGTGTGTGTGGTGTTTACACACCAATATCCACATCTCCTTTTTAACACTTTCTATTACACTAAGGTTAAGGCTTCTATCACATCGCTGGTGTATTCTGCATTTAATCACACATTTTATGAGGTCAGTGCTGGCCAGTCAATGCAATCAGAAACTATCTACAGAGAGCAAAGGGCCTGATCTCCTACTAGGTTAATAAGGCTGCAGTTCTTTGCTTCTGCTGGTAAGGGTCCTCCTGCCCTTCCCCTGTGTAAGAATGCTCCTTGCACAAAAAGGCCCTGTGCACACAGAGAAAAGGCTCCTTTTGCTGTGAAGGGGGGAGGAGGCAGGCCGAGCACCTCCAGGGCATTGAAGTACCGGACTCTCTGCACTCCCTAAGAAAGGATTTCTAAGAGCCCAAGTGGGGGAAAGAGGCAGGGAGAGGAACCCTCCCATGGGAGCCGCATCTTCCCAAATGTTGTGAGTGAAGCTTTCCAGAACATTCACACCTTTGGAGAGCAAACGCTTCTATTCTGGGCATTTTTAATCTAAAAAATAAATATAACTCTTGGGAAAGAAGCAGGCCATGTCCCAAATTGGGCTGGCAATGCGGTCAGGTGCTAAAGGGAAGGAGCAGGAGGGGCTGCCGGGCACATTGGGGGGCCCAGAAGCTGCAAGGAGAGGCCGGTCCCTTCTGGCCCCTGGCAAGAGGTGCAGGTGGAGGAGATGCAGGGGCCCCAACGAGGCCCATCCTGGGGCCCCAGAGCTGCCAGGCTTCTGCCTGTGCTGAGCCACACAGCCCCCCCCCCCCACACACACACACCGAATCCGGCTTGCTTCACCCCTTCGCTGGCAAAGCAGCTCAGTGAAACGGGAGCTTGGGGGGGTGAATGGGGGGGGGCGGCGGCTAAGCGAGGCCCCTGCGGACTGAAAGGGCTGAAGACCGCCGAGCCCAGCGCAGCAGCCTTTCCTGGCGAGCCTCCTCGCTGCCCACCGAACCGCCGGGGCGGAAACGTGGCCCTTTCGCCTCGCAGAGATCGGGAGGCTGGGATCCTGCAGCGGCATCGAGCGGATCCCGGCGCGGGGACCGATTCTTGGGCGCTCGAAGGGCGGAGGGAAGGGCCGAGGCCGGGCGCCCCCGAAGCCCCCAGCCGAGCCTTCCCTCCGCGCGCGCCCCGAGCGCCCCGCTTCCCACCAACTTTGCCCCCGGCCCCGCCCGAACCGCGGCCGGCCGGGCCCTGCAGGGGAGACCCCGCCGCCCGCCCCCTCCCCCCCGCCGCCCCTCGCCTTTGAAGACGAAGTTGTAGTCGTCGTCCGCCGCCTTCGCCATGCTGGACGCGCCGCTGCGACCGCCGCCGCTGCTGCTGCTGTTCTGCGGGCGAGGCGGCGGCGGCGGCGGCGGGCGGGGCGGGGCGGCGCTCACCTGGGAGGGCGGGGCCGGCGGCAGGTGAGGCGGGCAGCGGCGGGGCCGGGCGGGGCCCGGCTTCCCGGAGGCCGGGCAAACGGGCTGGCGGGATCGGGGGCTGCCGCTTCCTTGACTCCGCCGAGGGCGGCTCGAGGCTCCTTTGCCAACTTTGTTTGGCTGCTCGGTCTCCAAAGCTGGGTCGGCGAGGCGGGCCGGGGCCGAAGGAGCCCCGTTCTCCACCTGGCCCGGCGAGCGCGGCTGTGGAAGAGGCGGCCGCTGCGACCCTCGCCGAGGGGCTGCGTGACGCCCGGGCTGGGGATCCGTCCGTGCGAGGGAAGCCCCCAAGGCGCCCTCGGCCACCGTTGCACCGAGCCTGCCCGGCAGGCCGCGGGTGGGGGACTCGTCTGCCGGAGCCCGGCTCGGCTTTCGGCCCGTGGGATTGAAAGGCGGCTCTTTGCTGCCTCCCGAATCGCCGCCCGGACGGCCCCCGGCTCCGCTTGGCTGCGCTTCCTTCCTCTCTCGGCGCCCAAGTTGGGGCTTCGCGGGATCGTTTCACAGGTTACGTTGTTGTACAGATTGAACCGACAGAAAACTCTTGACTGACAGATATTCGAAGCGGGAGGCGGCTTGGAAAACTCCCACATAGCTGATCAAATGGTCTCCTTTCATGCCGCTGGGCTGAAAAACGACCCGCCGCCTCTCATCGCTGGCCCAGCTCTTTCTGGACCTTGGCACCTGAAGACTTGGGCACTTCAACTCCCAGAATTCCCCAGCTAGCCACATTGGCCACGTTTCCTCTGGGAAGCAGGAATGGGCCCCTTTGCTACAGTGGCCCCAGGAAGCCGGCTCTGAAGGGGCTCCTTTGGCCGTGAGGCCACAGGCCTCCCGTCCATCTGGTCAGACCAGAAGGCAGGAATGTGGAGGGGGTGACCTCAGCGTGGCTGCAATGTGGAAAGGCAAGCTGAGGCGGTGCTGGCAAACCTCCGGAGTCACCTTGTTTACTTTTAGGCTCAAAACACTTGGAGACACTCAAGGCGTTTGGTCAGAGAACGGGAGGCGGTGGCCAGGGCGGCATGGATAAAGTGTGACCTGCTTTTTTTTAATGTACAGCCTGTGGCAAAATGCATTAAAAAAGCAAGCGGAACTTTGATTATACTGTTGTCAACATCCTCTTTCAGAACTGAGAGGATCCCTGAACGGGGAACTGAGAGAGGGTTGGCATTCTGGCCGAGCGAAGCTGCCCCTCTCTTCCCCAACTGATGCTCTCCCTGCTGCCTTAATGGTCTCCCTGTCCCTGGCCAGCAGTCGATGTCTTCGCCTATGTTCACTGCTTTGCTCTCTTCCATTCCCAGGCCCCGTTTTCATCGAGCCCGTTGGCGGTGAACGAAAGACAAGGAAAGCATCCATGGCAACTTACATAAAAACAAAACATTCAAATTCATAGTCAGTGATAAGATAAAGGCTACCGTAGGTCCCCATTGGATCAGCCCACTTGGTGCTGTCTGAGTGGGAAATACCATTTCAAGAGCTGCGGTGGCGCAGTGGTTAAAGTGCAGGACTGCAGGCTACTTCTGCTGACTGCCAGCTGCCTGCAATTTGGCCGTTCGAATGTCACCAGGCTCAAAGTTGACTCAGCCTTCCATCCTTTCAAGATCTGTAAAATGAGGACCCAGATTGGTGGGGGGAAAGAGGCTCTGTAAACTGCTTAAAGAGGGCTGTAAAGCACTGTGAAGCGGTATATAAGTCTAAAAGCTATTGCCCTTCCTTCCTAGTGATTAAAATGCAGTACTGCAGGCTAATTCTGCCCATTGCCAACAGTTTGAATCTCACCAGGCTCAAAGTTGACTCAGCCTTCTATCATTTTGAGGTTGGTAAAATGAGGACCCAGATTGTTGGGGGAAAGAGGCTCTTTAAACCGCTTAGAGAGGGCTGTAAAGCGGGATATAAGTCTCAGTGCTATTGCCCTTCCCTCCTTCCAGTTAGAATGCTGTACTGCAGGCTAACTCTGCACACTGAGAACAGTTCAATTCTGACCAGCTCAAGGTTGACTCAGCCTTCCGCCCTTCCAAGGTGGGTAAAAGGAGGACCCATATTGTTGAGGTCCAGAGGATGGCTTTGTATGCTTAGAGACGGCTGGAAAGCACTATAAAGCAGTATATAAGTCTAAGTGCTATTGCTATTTTATCACTTTTGGGCTAAGATCAAGTATAATTTTTCTTCAAGCCTGAGCTGGAGTTTTTTGAGATGACATCAAGGAGAGAACAATTTGGATTTCCCCTGGCAAGTGGCTTGAACATGCAAGGGGAGAGGATGCATTCAGCTGCTACTGGAAAAGCTGTGGTTGATTGCAAACAGGGCCTCTCCTGGGATGGCCCTCTCACACCAGGAAATCCTTGGAGGATGATCCCAGCTTACAGCCCTCTGGGAAGTCAAAAGAGGCAACACCCGGACTTTGAGCGATTTAAATGTCAAAACATGCGCTCTGGATTTAATCTGGAAGTCTCTAGATAGTCAGTGCAGTTTGCCCAAACAGGAGCCACCTGTGGCCTTTTAGAAAGCTTTGGCCCAGGGTGCAGTTGGGGTTCCTCCCCCCAAATTAAGTTACGGTTGGCTACTTTTTCTCCTCAGCCTGAAATTAAGGGTTGGCACTTGTGTGATTAGTAAGAAGAGAGCAGGGTGAGCACCTGGTATAATTCCCATTGTCTTTTTGCCACAGCTCAAGCCGCCCATGGCTCATGGAAACTGAAGTCTAAGACCCCAAGTAGTAGGAGGTTCGGTGTGTTGTAATGACAAGGCAGTTGAGTTGTTTGATCATGAACAACTGAATCATGATGATCTTTTTTGGAGTATAGTCTTGTATTTATATACAGTTTTAGTTATCCTTCATCATTGGTTAACTTTGGTTACTGCTTAACTTTCAATACTGTTTAGCACAGTAATCCATACAATTAATTATCTCTAGTTAAAGTCTAACATATGTTTACTTCCCCTCTCTCATCCTCCTTTAGATTAGTGACTTTGTTTGCCCAAGTTGTACTTGCTTGGAAACATTCTTTATCTGAGGTTTGCCATCCGAGATTGGAACATTCCTGCAATTACAACTCTACATATCCTCGTTTTTTATTTTAAATGAAGGATTCAAAGATTTATAAATGAGAGATTTATAAATTTATAAATTTATAAAAAGATTTATAAATTGTAGAGGGTTAAGAGAGGAGATGTAGAAAATAGCCAGGAGTGTGAAATAGATTGTAGTTGTGAGACAATAAATGTAGAAGACATGATCAAGTTACGGGTAAAAGAAATCTGACCAAATGTCATTGGGGGCTCATAGTATAAAGTAATATTTGTGCCATGGGTCATAAACATGTATTGGGCATGACGAACCCACAAATTAGGGTTAAGACAAACCACAGAAGTGTCATTTTGAGCAGAAACACCATTAACCATAAACAAGATAATACAAAGTAAAATGGTAAGAGTTAGCAAAAACAGCAGCAACAAGATTTTCAGGAGTTTGAGGTAATGAGGCCTGCTGCAGTTGTTGAGCTTGATATGTAGATTTAACCTGGCCCCAAGTGATGGGTTGCGGGTGCGTCGACCTTGGAAGACGGACTTCCGTGTTCGGGTGAAGATTGAAATCCGGAATTGGGTTGTGAAGGCCCTGATGCCATGCCATGATACGGACGAACACAGAGCGCTGGAACTCACACTGCTTGTCGAGTAGAAGGATCTTCCACGGCAGCGTAACCGCAACCCCAGGTGATCCATCAGTAAAGACTAAGAGCTTTAGAAATAGGATTTTGTACAAAAATGGAAGAAAAGGCCGGATTTAAGGTAGTAGTAGCCACTATTCTAGGATCCTTGGGTAAAGAATACAACAAGTTTCCCACATACTGAGAAAAGGCTATCTGATATGATTCTGAAATCATCATCAAATGCTCATGTTCAACTTTTGTACGAGTGAAAGCAATGCTGATGAGATCCTGTCCTGTAAGATGTAAGGCTCATTTACGATCTTTAATAATCAAATCCTCTGATGCTGATTGATAAGGATAAATGTTTATAGGCAGAGTAGCTGACAAATTAATCCATTCATGAATGTTGATTGCTTGCGGGGACTCATTAGAATAAAGACATCTTGTGGGTAAGGATGTAGTGGGAAGAATAGCTAAGCAAAGTCCTCTTGTTAAGGATGTTATCCTGTCCACATATCTATGTCCTAAGTAGGTATAAGGTTCTACCTTTTGAATTTTGTCGGAGGCTATATACAATCCCTGTTGTGCCACAATATCCGTTAACTCTTTTAACAACTTAGATTCATCAAAATCCGAGGCTGCTATCAATATATCATCCATATAATGATAGACGAAATAGGAAGGAAATTTATTCTGAAAGGGTTGAAGGGCATTATCCACGAAATATTGACAAAGTGTAGGGGAATTAAGCATTCCCTGAGGCAACACTCGCCAATGATATCGTTTTGTGGGCATGCTATTATTAAAAACTAGGACAGTAAATGCAAATTTTTATTTGTCTTGAGGCTGCAAAGGTACAGGAAAAAAGCAGTCTTTAAGATCAATTACCAATAATTTATAAAAATTAGGAATTAAGTTAGGATTTGGTAGACCACATTGTAAAGGACCCATGGGTTGGATACATTTAAATCATGAAGGAAACACCATTTCCCATTTTTCTTTTTTATAACAAAAACAGGAGTATTCCAAGTACTAGTAGAAGGTTCTATATGACCAGCAGCCAATTGTTCTTGAACCAATTGTTGTAAAGCAGCGAGTTTTTCCTTTGATAATGGCCACTGTTCCACCCAAACCGGCATAGAACAGAGCCATTCAAGAGGAAGAGCCATCATCAAGAATCAAATGGGCATTAAGAAGAGAAAGGATATCACGGCCCCAAATATTAATATGAATATCTAGAATGTATGGTTGTACGAAAAAGGACTTACCAGCAGATGTTGTAACATTAATTTCTTGAACACTCTGCCAAGCAGCTGTAGAACCTCCTATTCCTCACAATGAAGAAACTGTCATTTTTGGCCACTGTAAAGAGGAGATGACAGTAACATCGGCTCCAGTATCCAATAACCCTTGAAATGGTTGTTTATTAAGGAAGAGTGTTAACAAAGGACGAGACGAGTTCAGCTGATGAAATAAGCCTACAGATAAAGAAGTTGATCTAAATCCTGCATCCCCACAATTACCTATTCCAGGAGATGGAATTTCATCTGGAAGAAGAAGCAATTGAGCAAGAGAAGAATTACAAGGAAGAACTTGAGGAAGATTCACCCAAATATGAATCATGAGGATACCAGTGTAATCTGAATCTATTACCCCAGGCACAACAAAATAGCCCTTTTTGTGTGCAGAAGAACGAGGCAAAATTAAGCCAACTAATCCCGAAGGAAGAGGACCTTTAAATTGAGATGGAACTATTTTAACTTCCATGGGAAATTTAAACTCAATTTCCTCTTGAGTGATTAAATTGACCCCAGTGCTACCGGCTGTGGCTGGGGAGGAGTGAGAAACACTGCTGGAGGAGTCAGAGTGATAGGAAAGGCACGCTTTGGATTCTTAGTGGGTACCACACCCATTGTCTGTAGCTGCCTTTTTTAACTCTCTTAAGATCTGATAAGGCAGACCCTCCCATTCTGCTACTTGCAGTCCAAGCTGTGGCCCCTGACCAGGGTGATATTGTACTGGACAAACAGACAGTAATTCTGCAAGCTCTGTTCCTGAGACAGAGGCATCCTTTTTACAAGTCTCTACCATTTTCTGAAAAGAAGACTGAACAATAGAGTCAGGAGGCTTTTGCCCTGTATCTGCAGGAGCTGAGGGAATTGAAGACATATATTCAGGTGAAGAAGGGGGACAAATGACAGCATTAGTATAACGTGAAGATGGAGGTGTTAAGAGAAAGCTCATTGTGACCAAATTTTTCAATTGCATGCCTACATAAATGCCACACATGCAAAACTTCTATTTTTGCTTGAGGTTGAGTATGCAATTTTTCCCAATACGTTCCCAATCAGTTAATTTTAAAGACCCCTTTTCTGGGTACCATAGGCACTGAGCTGCAATCTCCTGGACCAGCCTTAAGAGATTTATCTGTGGTACCTCGGTATTATTTTTCTTCAACAAACAGCCTAATTCATCTACATGCTTCCTTTGTTCCTCAGAAAGCGAAGACCTCTTACAGTAACCAAAAGGTTGAAGAAACCACAAAGGGTTGAAGGTGCACCAAATCCTTGCCGGACAAAGAAAGAGGGTCCCTGTTCAGGTGCCACTTGTTGAAATGACAAGGCAGTTGTTTGATCACAAACAACTGAATCATGATGATCTTTATTGGAGTATAGTCTTGCATTTGTATACATTTTTAGTTATCCATCATTGGTTAACTTTGGTTCTGCTTAACTTTCAATACTGTTTAGCACAGTAATCCATACAATTAATTATCTCTTGTTAAATTCTAACATATGTTTACTTCCCCTCTCTAATCCTCCCTTAGTGACTTTGTTTGCCTGAGTTGTATTTGCTTGGAAACATTCTTTATCTGAGGTTTGCCATTCGAGATTGGAACATTCCTGCAATTACAACTCTACATTGGTGTATTCTGGTGAGAGCAAATGTGACCCCTGGCATCAACAGGCTATGGGGTAGCCACTCCTGAAGCACCCTCTCTGGAGACCCGGGGTTCCCAAGGATGCCATCTAGTTTTGCTAAGCCTCCTGGGTGGGCAAAAGGCACATTCAAGACTCCAGGTGGAGACTCTGGAAGAACTGCAGGGCCTGGAGCCAGGACTGAGTTAACCCTGCTTGCTGTTAGGGGAATGTGTGCCCCCCCCCCACCAGCCAGTTCCCTCAAACTGTGTTGTGGTGAACCCTCTGCCCTTAGGACACCTCACAACTGCCAGTCATTTGCAGAGGTGCCCTGGGGGACTGAAGAGCAGTCCGGTGCCAGCTGTGTCTGCTTAGAGAAGTTGGAACATCACAAGGAAGCTGTTGACACTCAGCCGCATCTCTGCCACCACTGAACCTGGTGTGGCTGTGCATGACTGGCCAAGAACTGGGAGAGAGCCAGTTGACTGAGAAGCTGATCTGTGGTGCCCGCAAGACTGCTTGAATGGGCAGGCCCCAGCTCCAGGGCTGAGCATCGCGTGCTGGGAGAAAGGGGGGGCTGGCCTTGTAGAACAGGCACCCGGGCAGAGCAGTGGACAGCGCTATTTCTCTGGAAAGCCGAGTGACAAGTTGTTGGCCAAGAACATCAATGAGGAGCGGCTTCAGCTGGAATGACAGCCACCACCTCCTGAGGGATGCAGGGGGCAACTCCTGGGTGCCCTCCTCCCACATAGGGAGACCAGGCTGTTCCCCAGCTTCAGCAGATGACTGTCAGGCTGTTTCGGTTTCATTTCCCACTGTTGCTGTCCTATTTTTCCTGGCATAATTATTGTAAAGCATTTTGAGATCCTCTGTGAAAGCAGAAGGCTGGTCATGCAGATCTTTAGGAATTCTCTACGTAATCCTACACTGAAAGGTTCATTGCCAAAAGGTAAGAACAACTCTTTTCTCCTCCTCTCCTTAATGTTTTAAGGGCTTAACTGGATTACCTCAGTTCTTTCCTTTTGAGGTCCCTGTGATGATTTAACTGCTTTACTTTTTGTTTCAGGGGCAGGAAGAGGTTTCCTGGTAGTGCAGGAGACACCTGGAAATATCTTCCAATTTCTCGGGTCAGAAGAAGCTCCAGCAGAGACCTTTTGCCTACCCAGAAGCCTTTCCCAGCTTCGGGAATTGGCAGCCAAGTGTTAGGAAGGGCCCGGTGAGGTGACTCAGGGCTGCCTCGCCCCTGAAGACTGACACAAGACCTAAGAGGAGGAAGGTGTGGCAGGTGCAGCTTGGCACTCGAAGCCTCCTGAAACTCCCTTCCACCTGGGTCTCTCCCTGCAACACAGAGGCCAACCTGCCACCCCACCCAGGGAGGGGCCCTTCATACTCCCAGGAGGTCTGCAGGGCAACCAAGAGAAGTGGGGAGGGGAGAATCCACCCTTCTAGCAGTCTCAAGTCAGTTGAGAGAAGCAGTCCAAGTACAACTTTAGGGAAGGCCAACAAGGTCCCTCCCACCCCCACCGATGACCCCCCTTTTGGTCTTTTCCAAGGCACAGTATCAGCCCCCTCCCTTGGAAAAGGGTCCCCTGATGAGGCTGGGCAGGTCTGAAAGCAAGGCGCTCCGGGTGGCGTTCTCTTCCTGAGCCTTGGGTGACACCAAGTGGGCACCTTCAGTACTGCCCTCCAACTCAAGAACCCCAGCAGAAGAGGGGCTCCTGCCGCCCCCCCCCCCCCCCCCCCATATAACAATCCTTGACCTATGAAAAGAATTGGGACCAGTGCTAAACTGCTAAATTCCCACTGCTAAACAAGGTGGTGAAGCCAGTCACACCTGAGCTTATGGCTTTTTGCCAAGGGCTGTTATGCCAAGCTCTGCCGCTCTTTACGTGAATCGTTGATTTATATTTTGTGTTCTTGATCTCCTGTATGCATTATTCCTTTCTGCCATGCTAGTGTCCACTTTCTTCCTTCTGAAACAATGGCTCCAGTTATTTCTAATTGCCCAATTTCCCCCTTCAGACAGCTCTGGGTGGCAGGTCCACTGTCGAGACCATCCCAGCCCCTTTCATTCATCCATCAGGCAGAGAAAAGCTGCTAAGGACGTCCTTTATTCTCTTCCCCGCATCCCTCCAATGTCTGAAAGAAGCACATGGTGCTCGGCACCCTTCGTGGTCTGCTGGGAGGCAGGACTCCCAGACTCAATGGCCAGCCAGGCCCCGTCAGGAAGCAGCCACCTGGGTCAGGGGTTCTTCAAGGTACTGCACCAAGGCTTGGGCCTGCAGAGAGAAGGGAAAACGTTGGGTCTGTCAAGAAAGCCCTGCAGCCAGGCCTGGCCTCCACTCAGCTGCCAGAGTGGCTACAGTACAGATCTCTGCTGTCTTGTCAGGACCTCTCTTGCTGCTGGGAAGAAAGACAGAATGCCTATTCTGAGGCATTCCTGAAGGGTTTTATTCAATTTTAAATCATGGAATGGGCTAACCATATTTTTGTCTAATATGGTGTAGACCATGGGGTTGCAGCTTGGATGAATTTCATAATCCAGTACTTAAGATATAAGCATGTCATGAAATATTACTGAAAATATTCAAAAGACTTTTCGAAGCCTGATTCTACATGTAGGAATAGGAGATTGGTCTAATTTATTGGACAAGAAGTCTCTTATGGATTTTTTGTATAGAAATGAGCAAACTGAATCTGTGATCTACGATTATGATCAGATTATAGAAAGAAGGGCAATATGATACAATTTTCTTTGTACTTATAACTGTGGTGAAGAATATCAGAATCCATCTCTCTCTCTCTCTCTCCTCCCTCTCTATGTTTTCTTAAGTTTACATATAAATACCCTCAAAAACTTTACACACACACAAACACACCTCCTTTCTTTTTTATTTTTCTTCCCCCTTACCTTTGCTTTCAACATGCCAAAGCCCACCGTCTCCTTCGCATACATGCACAACAGCAGGTTAGCAACTCTGGTGATTGCCACACGGCCCTCCTGGATTTTGGAAAAGAAAAGAAAGGAAGGCTAAAGGAAAAGTTATTCCCAAATGGAGATCTCTTAGCTTGGCCCCCAGCATCCGTCCACTCTGGCCCTGGAGCAACTTGGGACAACTTTCACCTTGTCTCCAATGTTTCTTTTATAAGGAACGTTACAGAGAAAGGGGTCATGTTGCAACTTGAGAGAACTCTGCAAGAATCCCTTTCAACTGCATTTCAAGATCTGGCTACAGCTCTGATCACTCTCCAGTCTTCCAGAGCAGCTGTAGCCCCTTGATAGCCTGTGGACTTCCAGAATTCTGGAAAGTCATAGTTACTCAGGGGCCATAGTTGTTTAGCCTTGTTGCAAAGGCTTATGAGGAGAACAGTGTCCAAGCAGGCCACAGAAAATAAAATCTTGGTGCACATACCATGCAGTCCATCAGGATGAACTTCAGATTGTCTTCGTTGAATGCTTGGTGCCCATTCTTGTCATAGGCCACCCAGATATTGCTGGCTATGGCAGCTGTGACTCTGGCATCTGTGTCTCCATAGCCGGAATAAGCGAGAAGAGAACCCTCGTTGTTCAGAAGCCTGGAGAAGTGGATGCAAAAGCAAAGGGATCAGGCTGGGGTCCTGGAAGACCAGGACCAAAAGCCCTCTGAGATAAAACCGCTGCACTCTGATAACCACTGTGACCATAAAGAACTATCTTGCTAAAACAGACCATGATCCCAAAACAACATACATATAAACTCTAACTAAAAATCCACACAAACCACGCTGCAGTAATTAAGTGGACAGGGCAGGAGAAGGAATTGCAGCCTTCAAAGGCCAACAAAACACACAGTTGGAAAGATGCCAGGAACACAGATAAGCCTCGACAATAAAAGATAACTCACAATTTGCTTCCAACAAGTTGCTGTGCGCAACCTCCCTTTTCATATACTGTTCCCAGCTGCAGCCAATGCAGGGAATCGGGGCCCTTTCCTCTCCCGTAAGCCACACAACTCATGTTGCTCCCTTCTCCGTTCCTCCCTGCTGTGCCCTAGGATGAAGGGTACGCCCCCCCCCCAACAGCCTCCCAACTGCCAGGCGGAGAAGGAGTCTCCCGTGGGGCCCGCAAGCGCCGCTTTCAGACCCGGGGGGAGGCAGGAACGCCGAGCTCCAGGGTGACTCACAGGGTGCTCTGGACGCCTCCCGTGTTGGCCTGACTCAGCACCTGCGTCAAGGCCTTGGGGCGCAGCATAGCCGCCTCTGCGCGCTCAGGAGCGGAGACGGGGAACACTCCAGCGCCCGGCTCCCCCAGCTGATGGGGCCCACACCCTCGGTGCACGCTGGGAGTCGTAATCTCCGGCGCTTCCGGTTCCTGCCTTTCCTCGACACCACTCTATCCCCGCGCCTCTATCCTCTGAGGCAGGTGGGGCGCTCTGGGAGCTTGTCTCCGTGGGAGGCCGGGCGCCGTTCTTTGGGACGAGGAGGGGCGCGACGCTTTTCTATCGCAGAGGCCCCAGCTTCCCGGGGACAGGGCTTTCGGAAGAACGGCGCGGCTTCCCAGAATAACCCCACTCTTGAACTCTGAACTCCGCCGGCGGCCCTCCGAGAGCTCCGGAAGTGCGCCCAGACCGCCGGAAGTACCCTGCCGACACCTCCGCGCTCCCTCTCGCTCGCCGGCGGCCAAGATGGCGGAGCTGAGCAGTGGAGGCAGCGGCGCCTCGTCCTCCTCGCAGCCGGGCGGGGGCGGCGGGGGCGAAGGCGAGCCTGCGGCCACGGCAGCCACGGGCGCCCTGATCCGCGTGACGGTGAAGACGCCGAAGGACAAGGAGGAGATCCTGACCGGCGAGCGCATCTCCGTCAGGGAGGTCCGGCCGGGCGGGGCTGCCGGGAGGGGGAGGGGTGGGATGGGGTCTCCGCGGCCTGCCTGACCCCGGCCTCTCTCCCCCTCCCCCCCCAGTTCAAGGAGGAGATCTCGCGGCGGTTCAAGGCCAAGCAGGAGCAGCTGGTGCTGATCTTCGCGGGGAAGATCCTGAAGGACGGCGACTCGCTGCTCCAGCACGGCGTGAAGGACGGGCTGACGGTGCACCTGGTCATCAAGACCCCCCAGAAGTGAGAGGAAGGGGAGGAAAGGGGAGGGGCTTCCTTCAGTGACTCCCCTTGGCCAGCCTCCCCCTCCCCTCGCGCGGTTGAGCGTGGGGGGGGGGGGCCGCTGGGGGGAGCCCAGCCTTCCTCTGGCCCAGGGGTCCCAGCCATGGCCGCTTTAAGGCTTGTGGACTTCAGCTCCCAGAATTCTCCAGCCGGCTCTGCTCATCCTCTATTAAAAACGCTGCTGGCTGGAGAATTCTGGGAGTTGAAGTCCACAAGCCTAAAAGCAGCCAAGGCTGGACACCTCTGCAGTCTGGCCAGTGGTGTGCCACAGCGGGGGGGGGGGAGGGGGGGTCCTTCCCTTTTGGCAGCTTCTGATCTCGGGCAGAGGATGTGACCTCTAATGGGTCATTGAACAGGCTGAGGCTCCTTTGCAGGGAGGGCCAGACGGAGCCCCAGCCGTGGCCACTGCAAGCAGCCAGAATAGCTCCCAGAATGGCTGAAACAAGTTTCTTTATCGCTAATCCCCTGTTCACAAGAAAAACAGAACAGCAGAGCTGGAAGTGACCTGGGAGGTCTTCTAGTCCAACCCCTCTACCCAAACAGGAGACCACCTACCATTCCAGACAAGTGGCTGTCCTGAAAGGCTTTCCATGATGGAGCAGCCACAACTCTGGGAGCCAAGCCACTCCACTGATTAATTGTCCTCCCTGTCAGGAAATTCCTTCTGAGTTCCAGGTTGCTTCTCTCCTTGGTTAGTTTCCATCTGCTGCTTCACAGAGTGCTGGCTTCCCTTGGGAAATGATACATACAAACCGAAGGTGATGTTACCTAGTTTGGGTAATGAAACGTCTGCAAGAAAACAGCCAAGCTCAGGAAAGACCCCTCACAAACCTAAGAGTTCGACCCTTAAACTCCCCTGCATGGAGTCCATTCAGTTGGGATTTCTTTTATGCCCCACCCCCATTTGGGACCTGCTCTCCTTCAGCTAGTGGTTGCCTCCCCAATGGCAATTGCCGTATCTTGCTTGATTCATAGGGTGCAAGAACCTCCCGGGGTGACGGTGGCTTCCCCTCCTGTTCCCTCTGCCACTGGGGTAGTTCTAGCCCCTTCTGCAGCTCCTCCATCCCCTGCCGCCCCCTCCCAGCCATCCACATCCAGCAGTGGCCTTTCAGACGTGGGAAACAGCAGCTGGAGGAGCAGCGCTTTGGGCGGCACGCCGGGGTCAGCTAGGGAAGGAACGCCCAGCGGGGCCACCTCCATCCTGTGTAAGTAAGAGGTCTCTTGACTGGCAGAGCTCTTAGGAAGCAGCTCAGGGAGGCAGATGCTCCTTCTTGGGTGGGTGCGGGGTCTGAGTTGCTAGTATCTCAGGTGGCCCTGTGGCAGGGTCATCCATCCAGAGAGGGCAAAAAAATGGTGAGGGACTGGCTTTCAAGTACCTATACACAGGAATGATGGAGAGGCAGCCAAAATATGAGAGGCCATTTTCCTGCTTCTCCTTAAGATCTGTTCCAGACCAGATCTGGATAGTCGGCCCCAAGCCTGCTGTCCGGCTTGCTGCCGTTCCAATCCCTTAGGAAAGAAAGACCCTCAACTCCATTTGGGGGAAGTGATAAGTTCTTTTGTTAAAAGTTGCTTGTGGCTGCAGTCAAGTCAGGCTAGGACTAAGATTCCCCCATGAAAGGTTACAGTGCCGGCCCCCTTGACCACTTTGCCTTCAGCCAATGGAGAACTGCATAGGTGTTTTGAGAATCGCTGAGATGTTTGGGGCAATCCACATTCCACTCTCGGGTTGCATGGCTTCAGTGTTGGCACAAACTGGTTCCACGTCTCTCTGGTCTTGGTCAACCTATCGTGTCCCCCCCCACTATTTCCCATCATACCTCCTTACATGTTTATTGCCCATTTGGGCCCCCACCACTCCTTACCTTTTGATGGCAGGATGCCAGGAAGGCATCAAGCCAAAGATGGCAGAACTGACACCTGCTTCCTTCCTTGGAGATCGTTGTCTGAGCTGCTCTTCCTTTGTCCTCTCCCAGCCGGCTTTGGTGGCATTGCTGGGCTTGGCCACCTGGGGATGGGCTCAGCAAACTTCATGGAGCTTCAGCAGCAGATGCAGCGGCAGCTTATGTCCAGTCCGGAGATGCTGTCCCAGATCATGGAGAACCCCTTGGTCCAGAGCATGATGTCCAACCCAGACTTCATGAGGCGGATGATCACAGCCAACCCCCAGATGCAGCAGCTGATGGAACGGAACCCAGAAATCACCCACATGCTGAACAACCCCGAGTTGATGCGCCAGGTGGGCACCTTCTCCATTCTTTGACTTGTGGGATTGGCTGCCTTGGCAGGTGTGAGCAGCACAGCCTGTCAGCCTCTTTCAGCTGCAACAGGTAGCTGTTCCCAGCCAGTATGGGACCTTTTCTGCTCTCCACCCAGGGATGGTCACTTGCTCCCTGCTTTCTCCTAGTAGTTGAAGCAGAGAGAAAGGAGGGGATGCTGTCAGGAAGGTCTGCAGAGCATAAAGGAGTTTGTGTGGATCCATGTCTTGGTGGCTCACAAACCCTGGGGGGAGCAGGGGCAGCAGACCCTCAAGCCCAACCCTTTGGCAGCCTGCCTGGTCAGAAGGCCTGTGCTGCAGATGTCCTGGGGATCCAGGTGCAAGGCTCCCCTTGGCAGTGGGCAGTTCCATGCCCTAGAAAAATCTGAGTGATGCCAAGTCCCATCTCAGTGGAAGCTTCTGAGACCCTGAGGTTGGAATGGTTGATGTGCCCAGTGCTGTGGGGCAGACTGGCTGCTGGCTCAGGCGGCTCCTGGTGCTTTTGCTGAATGTCTTCCATACATTTTCTCTTGAATGATGCCTTCCACGTGGAAGTGGGCGAGGTGGTTGGAGAAATAGGTGGTGTGGAAGGTCCACCCAAGCACAGCTTTGCCTCTCGGGGTAGAACTTTTGTGTGGAAGCTTTCCGTAGCCTCACCTCCCTGTGCCTGGGTGGGCTTCTGTGCTTTGGGGGATGTGGTGGGTGGCCTAGGCTGGGTGAGGGAATGCTCCCCTGTCGGCTTCGGCCATGTTGATTGTGGTTCTTTCTTGGTCTGGCTGTCCTCTACATGCTGGAAGCCAGGCCCTGCTTCCTCTTCATCCCCCTCCCTCAGTGGAGAAAATGTTGGGTAGCTCTCAGCAGTCCAAGATCCAAGTCCTCCTGCAGACCAGCTAAGGTGTGTGTTAGTTAATGGATCATGGTTTTAAGAGCTGAGCAGCCACTTTTCTGTCCAGCCTATTTCCAGAAGCAGAGCAACAGCTACAGTTGCTTTTCCAAACAGTATTTTGTACCCTATCCTGTCTGCCTGGAGCCTGGTTTCTGACTTGGGTCTGTCCTGGTCCTCTTGCACTGCCACAGAGGGAGGTTCTGCCTTGCTTGCTCATTTTTCAGTTGCTCTGCCGGCAACTCCAGAAGCTGGTTCAATGAGGGTCAATCCTGGGTTCTTGCAGACTCTTAGAAAAAAAGAGTATAGCCTGTATTTAATTAATGTAATTTTTGTGCCACTCACCTCCCTACAAGGTGGCTCTACTCCGACGGGCCTCATGCCACAACAAAGGTGATGCCAACCAAGGTGCCCCCCCTCCGGTTGGCTTAGAGTCCTCTGTCTCTTTCCTCAGACCATGGAGTTGGCGCGCAACCCAGCCATGATGCAAGAGATGATGCGCAACCAGGACCGAGCCCTGAGCAACTTGGAGAGCGTTCCCGGAGGGTACAGTGCCCTGCGGCGCATGTACACGGACATCCAGGAACCGATGTTCAGCGCTGCCAGGGAACAGGTGGGGATGGCTTGGCTGTTTCCCCCGGTTTATTGGGACAGCCTCGATCGTGACCAGCAGGGACTCAGGGGCTGCGGCTCTTCCAAAGTCACACCCCAATCTTCCAGGGGGAGGGTCGTATATTTGGGTGTCCTTAGGAGCCCAAATGGGTGGAAATCTTGGGGCCTTTCCAAGAGAACCTCGTCGGCTCAAATATGGGTTGCAGTTTGATGTAGCAGAACCCAGAATGGCCTGACAAGTGCATGCGTAGCCGAGCTTCTCCAGGGCTTCCCTCTGCAGTGGTTCTGGGCATCCCAGGCCAGCTGAGCTGTTTCACCTGGTGTTAGTTGATCTGCAGCCCTGCTGCCGGCCCCCCACCCCTGCGACAAGGCATGGGGTGCACAGCTCCTTTTCCCCTGGCTTCTCTTTCCAGTTTGGCAACAATCCCTTCTCTGCGCTCTCTGGGAGCTCAGATGCCCCAAACGCACAGCCTCTGCGGACGGAGAATCGGGAACCGTTGCCCAACCCTTGGAATCCCGTTCCTGCTTCTCAGGGCCAGGAGCTGGAGAACGAAGGAGGCCCTAACCCCGAGCCGGTCCCAAGCCGGAGCACACCCACCATCTCCAACCCTCTGGGTATCAACGCAGCTGCTCTGGGATCAGGTACAGCCTTGCCACCCTTCCTGCTCAGCACCATCAGCTTCCATTCAGAGAAGGGGCCCTTGAGCTACACCTCCCCTTGTGCCCAGGGCATCTCCATTACTTTTAAGGTGAGCGAGGTGAGGCTTTTCATGGGTTGCATCCAGAATACCAGTTGGACTTTTCAAGTGAGGAAAGCCTGCTTCTCGTGCAACCCAGAGCAGTTTGGGCAAAGCAGCATTTGTGGGCAGGCAGAAGGCTGAACCCGCTGCTGAACAACTCCGGCTGTGGCTGCTGGGAACTGAAGGCTCCTGGCTATTTAGATGGGGGGGGGGGGGGGGGCT
Organism: Laticauda colubrina; assembly: GCA_015471245.1. Lineage (NCBI taxonomy): Eukaryota > Metazoa > Chordata > Lepidosauria > Squamata > Elapidae > Laticauda > Laticauda colubrina. The sequence continues at coordinate 1,984,070 of BLBF01000081.1, forward strand.
GGATGGACATGAAAACTAGTGAAATCCCTGGCATGCCCTTGTTTCTAGAGAAAGACCCTCTCTCTCCACAGAACCCAGGCCCTGATGCTGCCCCACTTTCTGTATTCTGCCACTGCCTGGGATTGCAGGGCTCCAGCTGTGCCCTCTATTCCGAGTGGGGGGGGGGGGCTGGTCTTCATCCCCTAAAGGACAGTAACTCGCTGGCATTTTCTTCTGCGTCTTCTGGGTGTTTTGCAGACGGGCATGAGATGCCCACTTCCATCTCTTTCCCCCCTCAAACCGCTTGTATTCTTCTTTCCTTCCTTCCTTTTAACTGAGAGGCTTTTCTTTTTTGGGTGGGTGGGCTAGATTAACGCTATGGCATGATTCCCTACAGATGAACCTCCCTTTCGCCCCCCACCCCACCCCACAGGGATGTTCAGCAGCCCCGAGATGCAGGGACTCCTCCAGCAGGTCTCCGAGAATCCTCAGCTGATGCAGAGTGTGATTTCGGCTCCTTACATGCGCACGATGTTGCAGACCCTCTCCCAGAACCCAGAGGTTGCCGCTCAGGTGAGTCTCTTTTCACACCTGGCTGGGGGGATGAGAGACCCTTTGCTCAGTTGGAGTTGGAGAGATGCTCTGGTTCTCCAGAACAGTTGTCCCTCCCTCTGCAGGGCAGCTTTGCAGCATGGTTGCCTCAAGGAAAATGCAGGGGGTCCTCACTTAGTGACAGTTTGCAGTTACAATGGGGATGAAAAAGTTGCATCCAGCCCTCGCATTTACGATCTTCGGAGGCCTATAAAGCAAAGGAACCTCAAGTCGGAGGGTAAAGCACAGTTAGGGTTTCACTCAGCTTCACTTAACGACCAAGTGTCCGGTCCTGGTTGTGGTTCCTGAATGAGGCCTCTCTGTCATAATAGATCTGTGGGAGTGACGTCACACCTGCAGTGTCCTGGCGAGGGAAGTTGGGGAAGGGGAGGGTGGAGGTTCGTGGTGGGTTTCGTTGCCAGGCTAGGTAATGTCTTCCGAGGAGTCTCGGGGCTGCCGCTGCTCTTCTGTTCCTAGGGCTTCAGGTGTGGGTGGGTCAAGTGAGGGTCTTCTGATTGTGGCTGAGGGTCTGGTGACAGGGAGGGCACATCAGGCGAGGGCCTTTGGCAGGTGAACTGCTGGTGGGGGGCTTTGTGTGGTCGGTCGAGGGCGGGTGCCATCTCTGGTTGGCTGGGCGGTTGATTTGGACTCTGAGGGCTTCCTAGGCTGGTTGAGCCCAGGGTGTCTGCTGGTGGAGCTGCCTGGGGAGCGCCAGGTGTGGCGGATGGAAGCGTGGCCGATGGTTGTGGTGTTGCTCCAATCAAACTGGGGCTCCTTGGTGTCGGTGTGGGTAGAGGTTGAGGGCCCATTGACCTGCACCAGCCAAACGTCCGGAAACCAACCCACGATCTCGGAGGATGAGCCCTTCACCCTCGTCCCGCACCTATTCGCCACCACTGCAAAGTCCCGGAAGGGCTGAAGCTCCGCCCACTAAGCCTGGCTGCCGTTTCCTTGCAGATGATGGTCAACGCTCCGGTCTTCGCTGGCAACCCTTCCCTTCAGGAGCAGCTGCGCCTTCAGCTGCCCGCCTTCCTACAGCAGGTGCGCCTGGCGGGAAAACTGGCGGGGGCTGCAGATTTGAGCCTGGAGGCCAGAATCGCAGCCCTCCCTTTCAGCCCTGCTCTTCCCCCCCCCCCCCAGCTCTGGGTTCGAGTGCTGGACCCACAAGGAGAGCTGCCCCCCCTGGAGGCAGCCTTGGGAAGACCTGTGGCTCTTGTTGCACCCCCACAGATGCAGAACCCCGACTCGCTCTCGGTCTTGACGAACCCTCGTGCCATGCAGGCTTTGCTGCAGATCCAGCAGGGGCTCCAGATGTTGCAGACGGAGGCCCCAGGCCTCATGCCCAGGTACAAAGGGGCTGAGGTGGGCCCGGTTGTGGGGTTCAGCCCTGGAGGGGCCATGTCCCGGTGGGATCTTTCTTCCACCTGCCAGACAAACCCACCTGCAGCTTTGCTTCCTGGCTAAAGAAGCGTGTTCATGCCTTGCAGCCTGGGATCTCTTGGGGCCCCTCAACCCCCCGCACCTTCCACTGGAGGAACCACAGTCCTGGAGCCCCCCCTATCCAGCAGCTTGGCCCCTGCCAGCACCTCCCCAGCTGGGGACAGCAATCCTTCCCAGCAGCTCATGCAGCACATGGTGCAGCTCCTGGCCAGTGCCAACTCTCAGGTAGGCAGTGGCGGAGATTTCTCCTCGTGCCCCAGCAGTTGATTTCCCCTTGGAATGTGTTATGATAGTTTGTATTATGTCATCCTATTATAATTTTTATGCCATTTGCCAAATTTCAATTCCACAAGAGTCATGGGCTCTTGCACCCATTTTGTAAATTAGCCCATGAACTGACTTTGCTTCCTGGTCCAGGGGTCGCCAACCTTTTGGACCTCAGGGACCACCAAACTCATAATTTAAAATCCCTCGGAGCAGAGACCCTGAGAAAAATCTCAAAAAAGTCTTCAGGAATATTCCCCACCCTGTTTTCCTCCCAATCGATCATTCTTTATTTGGGATCATAGGATACCATCTCCAGCTCTGTTCTCGGCCGGGAGGGGGGGCAGGAGGAGAGACTTTTGGCTTCATGCAAGGAAAGCAGCAGAAGCTGCAGAAGTCTTTCTTTCTCTCCCCCAACCTCTGCAGGAAATGAGTCTTTGCCGGCGCAGCCTCTTGGAGCAGGAGGCCTTGCAGAGTCCCAAAGACTCATTTCTGGTGGAGTTCGGGGGAGAGACAGACAGACTTTGGCTGCTTTCCTTGCCTGCAGCCAGAAGCAGAAAGAAGCAGCCCAGTGGCCGAGTCAGGCACATGGGGGGGGGGGGGGAAGGTCCCCCCCCCCCCGCCCCCCCCCCCCCTCCTGTCATTACCTTGTATTGTCCGCAATGCAAGCGACACACAAGCCTTGTGTTCCTGCAGGCCCTGTGGGCAGTGCAGCCTTGTGTTCCTGTGCAGCCTGGATTCATTGTTTTTGGGGGGACATTTCTCTGCAGACCCCCAAAATTTTCTCACGGACCACCAGTTGGTGTCTGCTATCCTAGATGGTTGCCCTGCAGTGCCTGGTTTTGCCCACTTACAGGCTGCCAGCCCCAGAGTTTTAGTAGGGTATATGGGTCAGGCCAGACAGCTGGAAGGTGATGCCACTTGGATAGAGGTTGGGAACAGACTGACAGCCACGCCTGTTGCTCAGCAGCTCACGAGGGTTTTCTTTTCACAGCAGGCACAGAGCCCAGAGGTCCGGTTCCAGCAACAGCTGGAGCAGCTGAGCGCCATGGGCTTCATCAACCGCGAGGCCAACCTCCAGGCCCTCATTGCCACCGGAGGAGACATCAATGCTGCCATTGAAAGACTCTTGGGCTTCCAGGCTTCCTAACACCACGCGAGATGCCTCCAATCAGCTCTTGGCACGCAAGGACCTTTCCAGGGCCAGCCATGCTCAGACCCAACACTGGTACCCCCCCAATCCCTAAAAGACTGGAACAAAAACTCCTCCAATTCAGTATAGCAAGCCCAATTTTGCACCAAATGCTTGAGACCAGGGCCACTTTAAGACCTGTGGAGTTCAACTCCCAGAATTCCCCAGCCAGTATAATATAGCTGGCTGGGGAATTCTGGGAGTTGAACTCCACAGGTCTTAAGGTTGGACACCCCTGCTTGAGATGCTACATTGTGCATGGATTCCAGGCCCCACGACTGTTTTAAATCTCTTTCTCCCTCTTCCCCTTATTCCTGCCCCTATTTTGTTCTCAAAATTAGGCTCCTCCTCCTCCTTTTAGTTTAGAGAAGTTTAACTTCTAGGTCACCCAAACTGTTATGTTCAATTAATTTGCTCTGTGCTTAGATTTCTTTTTTCTTTCTTGCCCCCTTCCCACCCAAAGATAAACCACAGGGAAACGCTAGCCGTGGCCTTCCTGCCCAGAGGGTCTCGTGGGAGAAAGATGGACAATGTTGTTAAATGCTAGTAAAAATAACCAGAAGTTCTTCTGTCCCTTTCGCAACGATTCCCGTCTCTCAGTAGCAGCAGGCATCAGCCGGTGTGCCTGGCAGGGGGGAAGCTGCCTCTGCCCTGCCCCCACCAAGGTGGGTGCTGGGACCTGTTTCTACCACAGTGGGGCCTGCGTTGTCCCAGAACAAAGGGGGGGGGATGTCTGAAGGGTCTGCCCCCATTGGGGGCAATTGATGTGCCTGAAGGAGTCAATCTACTTCCTTTCTCTCTCTGATCCAGCAGCATCAGAGTCCTTAGATTGTGTCAAACTCAAGGCCTGGGGGAGCCAGATCTATGGCCCCCGGGCCTGGAAATAGCAAAGAACTGTCCTGTGATGCCTCTGCCCTCCTGAGCTCCATTTTTGCTGGCAGAAGATAGCGGGAGGCCAAAAAGGGAGCTCAGGAGCCCATTTTCTTTGGCAGAGCGCTTGGGCCACAGCGGCCCCCAACATGAATGACATGGAGCTGCCCACATCCTCCTCTGCTCTCCCCCACCTCCCACCCCCAGGTCAAACACAACCCAGATGCGCCCCTCAATGAAATCGAGTTTGAGTCCCGTGCCCTAGAGGCGATTTCTGGAGGCCCAAAGATGAAGGATGGAACCTCCTCTGGGTTGCCCCCCTCCTGCTTGGTTCAAATCGCCACGTCTTGAAAGTCTGAACCTTTCAGTCCAGGCCTAAAGTGCACAATGGCTCAGCTGCCTGTGCTGCCCCCCCACCCCAACTGCTTGGGGGTCTTGGATGACTGTCAGGTGAGCTCAGCCTGGTTTTCCTGGGCTTTGAAGCAGCAGGACTCCAAAGGCTCTGTTGCCTTCCCACTCCAGAGAACCTGTTCTGGGTCCCTTTTCCCAAAGATGGGAATTCGACGGCTCTTATTTTCATTTTCTGATCGCTCCCTCTTTTGGCTGGAGCCTCGGGATGGCGTTGCCTTCCTCCCAAAAAAGTCCACTCAGGCCCATCTGGCTGCGTTCGCCTCTACAGGATGAAGGTAGCCAGGTAGAAGGCTCTCCCCCCCTCCCCAAGGGTTGGTCCCCTCCCCCTGTTGCTTGAGATGGGATTTCCTTTCCGAGAACCCAGGCAACAGCCCCCCCCCCCCCAAAAAAAAAAAAAAAAAAATTCCTTGTGACTGTCTTCCCTCCCGCCTCTCATCACCTTAGCCAAGAGCCTGGATCTTGAGGAATGGCGGAAGGAGCTTTTCCCCAGCATAGTTTTATTCAAGGAAGACAAAATGTATATAAAGCATCAACTAAGCCTCCTCGAGACACTAACAAAGAGCTGCCTCCTTGCAAGGATCTGAAATCCAATCCAATCCAGGCTCTGGGAGCAAAATCTCTACTCTGCTCATGGTGGGGGGAGGGGCATTGCAGACCTGCCCACTCCAGCCCCAGCCCCCCCCCCCCCCCCCCCCACCCCAGGTACACGTCTTCTGGGCCGGCTCTAGGAGAGGCGCAGGACAGAGTCCGTCTCTGGGTAGGGCGGCAGATTGAGGGCGTACTTCTTCTGCAGGGCCTCGGGCACAAACCTGCCCCCCAGGAAATGGTAGCGCCCCTGGAAGTGCCGGGCTGCCGCCTTGGGAGCTGTGAGCGAGATCAGCATGTCCGGCTGCAGCCCGTTAGGATTCCCCTTCTCCACGTCCCAGCCTGGCAACGAGACGAACGGGGCTGTGAGCGAAAGGCAGGCTGCCTGCAGGGAGCCAGCCAAGGACCCCGAGTATCCCGAGGTGCCAAGGCGGCATTGCACTGGTTTGGTTAAACTGCAGGGGCCCTACACACAGGCACACACACACACACACAGGCACACACACACAGAACATCAATACTGTTTTCTCCAGATTTCAGGGGGAGGCAAAGCCAGAATAGAAAAGAAAAATGAAACATTCAGACACTTGAGTGAGGTCACCAATAGAGTCAGAAATATTAAACTGCCCCCCCTCCTTGCTTAATTTTGGGATGAGGTTTATGGACCACCCCCACCCCCACGTGGCCCTGGAGCCTCTGGGGAGAAAGGATGCTGGAGGTCAGAACAGGATTTCGTTTTGTGCTTCCAAATTTGTCTAAAACAGGAGTTCCCAACCTCTTCATCCGCTGTTCATGAAGCTTCTCATTGTTCATCAATCCCCAGAGATTTATTACATGGAAATAATAAATACAACCATAACTAACATGTACTGTGAATAATAATAACACTGACTAGTCCCATCAAGCCCATTGTGGGGAGGGTTGGATATTGACCATTTTGGAGCGTCCTGCTTTAAAGTCTGCTGGTATTACCAATGCCCACTCTGAACAGTTAATCATTTGAAGTATTGGGGCAGGGGTCCCCAAATTTGGCAACTTTGAGACTTGTGGACTTCAAGAGTTCCTCAGCCAACTTTGCTGACTGAAGATCTCTGGGAGGTGAAGTCCACAAGTCTTAAAAGTTGCCAAGTTTGGAGACCTCTGTATTAGAGGGTGGGAAATGAACAGCAGCTATGAAAAAAAAAAAATCAGGCTAATTATATTCTGACAGGCAGTTTGGTGTTGTGGTGAAGGCACAAGGCCTTGGATGCAAAGCCAATGGGTGACCTTGGGCCAGACGTTTCCTCTCAGTCCTGGGAAGGAGGCAGTGGCAAACCACTCTGAAAAAAACTTGCCAGGGAGTTCTGCATTCAGTCTCAGAATTTGACACAACTGAATGGAAGAAAAAATGTATTTTATCTCTACTTACAAGCCTAGCCCCCGTTAAAAGCTAAATTTCTCAGCACTGAGAAATTTATTCCATGACCTAAATTTTCCCAAATTGCTCTCTAGCAGAATTATTTCTGGGAGGGAGATTTGGGGAGGGGGGGCACAGAAGGCCATCAGGATGAGATACAATTCCCAACAATGAAGCAGCCCAGGCCCCTTGGCCCATCTGGGCCAAACATACCAGAAGGAATATCGATGCTGACCACAGGGTTGGTCACCTTCTCCAAGGTGCCCAGAATGGTCCCAAAAGGCTCCCGCACGGCACCCTGGAAGCTGAACCCAAAGATGGCATCCACCACCAGACCATAGGCCTCGTCAATGAGGGCAGCCTGTGGGGGGAATCAGACTTGGGTGAGGGGTGCAGGTGGAGACCCACAAGAGGTGCTTCGGTCCAGCCATCCCCAAAACGGGCTCTTTTTAGAGGGGGGAGGGGGGTTCTGAACCTTGGCACTTGAGGATGGGGGGAATTTCAACTCCCCAAATCCCCCCACCAGCCTTAACCAGAAGCTGTGGTGGCGCAGTGGTCAGAGTGCAGTACTGAAGGCTAACTCTGCCGACTGCCAGCAGCTTGATTCTCAGCGGCTCGAGGTTGGCTCGACCTTCCATCCTTCCAAGGTTGGTTAAATGAGGACCTGGGAAGCCCTGGGAAGCTGTATATGAGCCTAAGTGCGGTTGCTATTAACCCTGGCACCCCCTTGTAGAGCAGCGTTTCTCACCTTTGGCTGCGGAAAGGTGGGTGGACCTCAATTTTCTTTTTGACTTACTTCAGAGGGAAACTCTGTGAGGAACGGGATCTCCATCTTCTTACACTGGGTGGTTAAACCTTCGAAAAGCGGCTTGTTGGGGCGCTTGGGATAATAGAGGGTCGGCTGGTAGCCCTGCAAAGACAAGGGGGTTAATCTCTTGCCGGGGGAGGGAATCCCGTTTGTCTGGGGTCTATTGTGTTCCTTGGTGCCTTTTGGGCAGCCACGGTTTGAGAAGACCTTCTCAATGGGCAGGAGGCCAGCAGTCCAATTTTGAGCCTCTGTGGCGCAGTGGTTAAGAGTGCGGTACTGCAAGTTCCTTCTGCTGACTGCCAGCTGCCTACAATTTGGCAGTTCAAATCCCACCAGGCTCAAGGTCGACTCAGCCTTCCGTCCTTCCAAGGTGGGCAAAATGAGGAAGCAGATTGTTGGGGGCAAGAGGCTGACTCTGTAAACCCCTTAGAGAAGGCTGTAAAGCACTATAAAGCGGTTTATAAGTCTTAAGTGCTACTGCTATTGCACAAACACTCCAGAGACGCTCCATGGAGGGAGGTGGCAAACCCTGAGGCTCAGCGGCCAGGGGTGGAGGGTGGGAGGAGAGATGCATTGTGAGTGTTCCCTGCCAGCAGCACTTACAAACACAACTGGGAGGGACAGGTGCAAACAACTCACAAACATTTTCAGATGACGGGCACAAACTAGTCCATCTCCGCCGTTGTTCCCGGGGCCACACACGATCAGCACCGCTGGCTGGCTGCTGGTGAAGCTGCTGGCTGGGTATGCCTTGTGGAGGGGGGAAAGAAGTTTGTCCTGAGAATGGCCATTTTCCCAGGAGACCCACAAACACAAAGGGGGTCGCGGTAAAGAGTCTCCAGATTCCTAATCTTAATGAAGAGCAAGGATTCTAGTCCTCGTGAGTCTATCCATAAACTCCTTGAAACTGATAAAACTATACATAAATGCAATTTGAGGACTCCTGGACTTGGTGACCTTCAACAATACATGGAGTTTTTATACACTTGCTTCATATTCCCGGCTCCCTCCCCCAAAGAGGATAGAAAAAAGAAAAACCAAGACAGGAAAGATGCTTCTTTTACTTCATCCCACTGGAAATATAACCTGGGGAGAATTTTCTTTTCAAGGAAAGGCTGTCCATGCGCACATACATCCCCAGGCCAAAAGCTCTGCCATTCCTACGCGGGCAGCCGTGCGTGCGTGTGTGCGTGTATATTCACAGAAAAAAAAAAAAAAAACCCCAACTCGAAAGTGGGTTGAGAGGACAAAGACAAACATCATGCTTTGCCCAGGAAACTCGGGCCCTGCAGCACACCACACACCGGAAGGTGGGAAGGAGGCCCGTGGAGGCCAGCCTCCCTCCTGCCCTGGTCTGCCTCACCAGCTCTTCGCGAAGGGTTTTCCCTCCCCTGGAGCTGCCTTGGCCCTGGGGTTCCTACCTTGGCAATGGCCGTGGCGCAGCTGAGGCCTGCCAGCTCCATCAGCTGGTCCACGCTGAATCTGTACTCCTGGAAGAGCTCCTGGTCGATGGCCTGGGCTTCCTTCTGCCTGGAGGGGACGGGAGGAGGGAACCGTGGCACCGGTTGCTCCTTGCCCGTCACAGCCCCCAAAGGGTCGACCCGACGCCGAACCCCACGACCACCCCCCACCCCCGTTGCCTCCCTCCTGGCTGGGTTGCTTGCCCCATTCTGTGCCGGGAACAGGCCTCAAAACCGGGGGCTGCCCTGCTGGCTCCTCCCGTCACTCGCCCGCCCTGCCCTTCCCCCTGTGGCCCCTGCAAGCGCCGGCTCTTCGGCCTCCCCTCTGGCTCCACCCCCACCCCCCCGTTGCAGGCCCGGGGCGGAGGGAGCCCCGCACGGAAGGGGCTTCGGCAGGAGGAGGAGGAGGAGGAGGAGGCGGCGGCCCGCTGACCGCTCGGCTCCCTTGAACCCCGGCTCTTTCTCGGGGGGGGGGGGGGCGGCCTTGTGCAAAGGCCTTGACCGCTCCCCACGGAGGGGGACTTCGCCGCCGCCCGGCCCGAAGCCTCCCTTGGCGGCGTTTCCTTGCCTCCCTGCCTGCCCGGGGAGCGAGAGCGTCTCCCGCCCGCCGCCCGCCTACCCCAGGAACTTCAGGCCCGGCGCGGCGCTCTGCATGGCGCGGGCAGTCGGAGGCCAGAGCCGGGCCGGACAGTGTCCCGCGGCCGCCGCCCTGGACAGGAGCAGGCCGAGTCCCAGCAGAGCCAGCCGCCGCGGTGCGGACATGCGGCCGGCGCCCTCCTTCCGCAGGCCCCGCCCCTCGAGCCTCCACGCTCAGGGACAGTCTCCCGCCCAGGTCGCGGCTCTGCGGAGGGAGCGGGGACCCCGCTTGGCCTCCCCTTCGGCCGCTGAAGCCCCGCGAGGCCGGCCGCGACGGAAGGGCCGAGCGAGGCCGGCGGGGCGCCTGGGCAGCCGGGCGCTCGGCCAGCCCGGCACGCCCCGCCGGGGGGAACACAAAGCCCGTCACTCCGCGCTCGGGAGGGGAAAGCGGGCAGGTTGGGCGGGGCTCCGACCGGCCACGCCTCCTGCGGGGAAACTACAGCGCCCAGGAGCCCCCGCGGCCGCCCAGCCGAGAGGGCGGGGCGAGGGCAGGCGGGCGGGGCGGCGCGGGAGATTCAAACCGCCCGGGCGGAGCGAGCGGGAGCAGAGATGGCGCAGCGCGGCGGGGCTCCGTCCGGCTGTGAGTCTGCGGGCCGAGGGAGGTCGCCGTCGCTCTCCCCGGGGACGGAGGGAGGGAGGGAGGCACCCGGCGGAGCCTCGCCCATCGGACCGCGCAGGGAGGACGCTAAGCGGGCAGCGAGGCGGGAGAGGGGGCCGGGCGGGGGAGGGTCGGCAGGCTGCGGGGCTTGGCTGGCCGGGGCGCCCCCCTCCCGGGGCTTCTGGCAGGGCTCGGCTGTTGGGAGGAGGGGTTGCCTTGGGCCCCGGGAAGGCGCCGAAGGGAGTGGAGGCTCGTCGACCGCGCCCTTCATTCCGCGGGTCTCCAGCCTTGGCCACGTTGAGGCCTGCGGACCTCGAATGAGAGTCTAATAAGCAGTTAGTAATGATGTCATTTGCATCGCTGCTTTATGGAATATGAGGTTTAAACTAGAAGAGAAGGACCGTTGATATTGTGCACAAGAGAGATCTGCCAACTGACCCGCTGTATATAATGGAAAGATGGTTTTATTTGATGTTTTATGTTTGTATTGGTCAATGTTTGTTGTCAAAATAAATAATATATCTATATCTATAAAAAAACATCTGTCTATACATATATATATATATATATATATAT
>BLBF01000081.1:2003818-2023624 GCA_015471245.1 Laticauda colubrina
GAATGAATGAATGAATGAATGAATGAATGAATGAATGAATGAATGAATGAATGAGAAACTCAGTTTCTTATGGCCCAAGAACACCCTTTCACCTCCAGGATTCTGCTCATTAAACATTGATCGACCGGCGGGGGGAGGGGGGGGAGAAGGGCAGCCCAGACCTTCAGGCCTGACCCGGCGCCTTCCCCTCTGCTTTATTCCAGATGAGGAAATAAACCACATGAAAGGGGAGCTGGAGAAGTATGGCTTGCACCTTCCCTCCTTCAGCAAAATCGGTGGCATCCTGGCTAAGGAGCTCTCTGTCGACGAAGCAGCCGGTACCGTAGGCGCTAGTCGCTGTCTGGTCCGTGGGATCTGCCGCTCTCCCCTCCCCCATGTTAATCCAGCTTCTCTCCTCCAGTGCACGCGGCCATCCTGGCCATCAACAGGGCGGTAGAAATGGGGATCGTGGCAGAGACCATGGCAGCTTTGGGCAACCCCAGCGCCATGCTGGTGGGCGTGCAGGAGAGTTTGGGGGACCCCTACCAGGAAGAGCTCTGCCGGGCCAAAGGAGAGAAGACCGAGAACGCAAAGAATCGGGTGAGGATTCTTCCATCACCCCCCAAAATGCCCTCCCTGTTCTCCCTGCTGAGTGAGGCTTGGCTGATTGCAGAAGGGAACCGACCATTTGCTGGTGATTCTGGGACACGTGAGCAGCCTCTCCGTGCTCTGGGGTGGGAAACTCTGCTCAGATGACTTCAGCTCCCATCCCTGATGATGCAAATGGGAAAGTGCTTGCCAATGTGTAATTAGGGGATGCAAAGTAGCCTCTGTTTGCAATTCCCCCCTCCCTCCCCCATCTGGTAAGTTCCAAGAGGGGCAAACATGGGTGGTGGACTGAATCCCGGCTCCCTCCAGGCAGTTTCTCGTTCTCCTCTTGTGTTTCATTCCTTCATTTGGAGGTGGCCCAATGGGGACCTTTTGGCTTTCTCTTTGCTTGTTTCCAGCACCTGCAGAAGATACCAGATGGGGAAGACATCTACGATCTTTGTTTGACCCAAGCTGAAATTCAAGGCAGCATCAATTGGGTGAACAGTGAGTAGACCAGGACTGAAACCATAAATTATGCTGACTGAGAAATTCTGGGAATTGAAGTCTATCCCTTTTCAACTTGCCCAGGCTGAGAAACTCTGGTCCAGACCATAGTCTGGGCTCTTGAAGGCTCTAACCGTGGCTGGCTTTCTTTTCCCATTCTGTTTGGAGTGGACTTGGAGGAACGCTGATTATTACTAGCATTGTCTATGTAGTATGGCTGTAGGACTATTATTTATCCTTCCTAATTTCATTACTTGCCTCTCTCATTGGAATTATGATTATCCTTATTCTGTTGCTTTGCATGCGCACCGAGAGAAAATTCCTTGTGTGTCTAATCCCACTCGGCCAATAAAGTCTTCAATTCCATTCAGTCCTGGCAAAAATTCCCATTTTCTTATCATAGTTTGTCAATGGAGAGATCTTGTCAAATCAGAGTTAGAGCTGCTTTGGAAAAGCCCCAGGAGGCCCACTCCCACCCCCCTGGTGAAGACGGGGAGACCGCCGGCTTTCTGGCTACATGCAAGAGGCTCTAACCGAATTCCCTCCTGAGGGGTTCCCACCGGGCCCTCTGCTTCGTGCTGTGGGCAGAGGGCAGGTGGCAAAGCTCATCCCAGGGAGGAGATGCCCAGATCAGAGCTTGGAAAACTTTTCCATGAGAGGAAGGTGGGGGGGTGGGGGTTCCTCATGTTCTGGCGGCCTTCAGGGGAGTCGGGCGTCCATCTTGGGCTCAGGGGTCTCGGGCAGAAACCCCTCGAGGGGCTTTTCCAGCCTCCCTGGCCTGAGTGGGTGGGGGCTCTGGCCATTGTTCTGGGTGGTTCTTTTTTCTTTTTTAATAATTTTTTTTTTATTTTTACACTTTAAAAATCACCTCTTTTGGCGAGCAGTGTGGTTCCAGTTTTTTACATTTCAATACAAATATGACCATAGTTACATATTCATCTTTCTCATTCCATTTCATATCACATAATTACTTATTCTATTTTCCTTTAAATATTCTCAAATATTAAATGCTTGTTTTATCCAATTCCAGTTCATACCTCAGCTTATTTCATTTTTCTTAAAATATTTTCCTATCTTATTTTGCAATATTGTCTAAGATTCTTGCTTCATTTCTATGTTCATTACACACATTACTTGTATCTGTCATATTTGCAGTTTTATCTCAAACTGCGATTCCATTCATTATTCCGTAAATTTTATCCTTGTTCTAATAATTCAAAAAATCATCCTCTTTATGCCAATTCAGGCTTGCCACCTATTTACCTTATACATTCCTTCAGCGTAGAAGAAATTGGGGCCTTTCCAGCTTCCCTGACCCGAGTGGGGCCTGGCCATCGATCTGGGGGGTTCTGAGGGGTCCTTGCTAAGCCTATTGGGTCAGTTGCTTGCAGAACAAACCTGCCCCTTGTCCCTCCCCGTCTTTGCATGAGTCCTTTGCGACCCTCTCCTCCCAATCAGTCAGGAGTGCCCTTGAGATGGTGGATGACGCCCTGGAGGCCCAGGACCCCCAGACCTTATACCACCTTTTGCAAGACCCCATCCTGGCCCTGAAGAGCCTGCGGCGGGAGAACGCCGGCTGGTACCTGGATCAACTGTCTGCTGACCGGGAAGAGAAAGCGCTGGTACGCCAAGAGAAGCAGGGAGGGAGGGGTCCTCCCTCCTTGGGTGTCGCAGGGCGGGGTGGGGGAGTTTCCTGGATGACCCTCCTCTTGCATTGGCCTCCTGTAAGAGCATGAGAAAACCTCAGGAAGAGAAGGGGGATTCTGGGATGGGGGCTGCCTGTGAAATCATCCCTCCCCCCCCCCTCCCCAGATGCTGCCAAATCCCGTGGGAGCATTTTGTGCAGCCCCTGAAGTCGTTTCCTCCCTGTCCTGGATTCTTGGACAACCATTTTGTTGAGTCTCTTGAGTTCTACCTGAATAGCGTATTTTGGGCTAGGAGGCATCCAGGAAACTGGTGAAGGGCCCCTCCTGGCTTTTCCCCCTCCAGTAATGCCAATAGGGGAGCCCAGACCTTCTCTAAAAGCTCCTCTTTCTTATGATTATTTGGGGAACATCCCAAGAGGCTCAGTGATGTTCCAGTTGGAAGCTGCATCCGCTTTCCTGCTTACAGTATCTGAGCTCTTCCACCAAGGCTAATGTTGATCATCTCTGCCAGTTCTCTTCCTTGTGGTTTATTCTTTCTTTCTCTCTTTTCTTCCTTCCTTTTCTCTCCTTTTTTCTTTCTCTCCTTCCTTCTTTCCTTTTCTCTCTCTCTCCCTTCTTTCTTTTTCTTTTGTTTTTTTCTTCAGGAATTGGGATACGTTGACTTCCTTGAGCAAGGAGAAATCCAAGCTGGACTTTACATGGCCAACCAGAGAAGTGACGAGGAGCGTGCCGGTGAGTGGCGTTGTGCTCCAGGGCAAGACCTATAGGCGGGGGGGGGGGGGAGGGGGCGGCGGCCTTGGCTGGTTGGGTATCACTTTGCTCGGGGGGGTGGGGGGTGGAGGACCCCTGGGGAGAGTTCTGCCGGGGACTCCTGCATCTCCCCTTTCAGTCTTGGGGGCCTTTTCTTACCGGTCTTGCCCCAACACCACCTTATTCTCAAACACCTGAGAATGCTCCCTGCACCTGTCCAGCCACACAGGCTGTGAACCACATCAATGCCTCACTGCGAAGAGGAATCATGGAAGAGACGGTGCGCGCCCTGGCGAACCCTGAGGCTCAGCTGCCGGAGGTCTTCCCCTTTGCCGCTCAGCTCTACCAGCGAGACCTGTCTGCCCTGCAGCGGCAGCACCCCCAGGTGAGCGGGGACCCCCGAAGGCTTCCTGGGAGGGGGGATCCCAGCTCAAACAGCTGCTGCTTTCCTGATTTGCAGAGCAGCTCCCTGTATCTCCTTTTCCCTTCGCAAATCATCTTCACACCTCTCGGCCCAGAACCCTTCACATCGGGTTTTTTTTTTTAAAGATGAAGAGGCCCTTTCCACTCTTTACAAAAGAAGCAGGAAAAGGAAAGTTCCAGAACCCATTGGCAGAGTCAGGTGCCTGTGCTGGGCTGCAGGGGTATCCCAGCTGTAGGCATTAGGGCGCATTGTGAGGGGAAGCCATCAGCTGGCTCAGAAGGATCTGCTTGGGGCGCACCTGGCTTGGGGAAAAGCTTGTACCTGGCCTCCTGGGTTGTAGGGGAAGCTGGCCCAGGAAGAGCTCTTTGTGGCCGTGGAGATGCTGTCCGCAGTGGCGCTGGTCAACCAGGCCCTTGAGGATGGAGACAGCCGCAGCTTCTGGAGGAGCCTCCTCAGCTCCGCCCTGGGACTCTCCAGCGTCGAAGAGAGCCATGCACAGCGGTAAGAGGCCCGGCTCAGCATGGGGTCCCCCTCCTCCTCTTCCTCCACAGCACCTGGTGCTGGGTGCACAGCAGCTGACAGTCCAGAAATTCCTCCCCTTTAGAGGACAGTTGGTCCACAGATCACCCCCACAATTGGGACCAGAATTTCCATTGTAAATTGTCATGTTCAACACACTTTAATGACAAATTTTATGGCAGTTGTTAAGTGAATCGCCATGGTCATTAAGCAAATCACATGATTAACTGAATTCGGCTTCCTCAATGGACGTTTTTTGCTGAAAATTGGCCCAGAAAAAGTCACAAATCACAATGGCTGCAGGCGATGGTAAGTGCAAGATGGTTGCCAGGCTGTGAATTGCTAAATTTTGGGACTCGAGATTGTGATGAGATTCACACAGCAGTGCTGTGATGGGCGTAAGTGCAGGTTGGCAAGTCACTTTTTCCAAGAAAGTTGTAACTGGTCGTTAAATGAAACCACTGTCAGTCGAGGACTACCTGTAGACCATGATTGATTGCCGCATTCTAGCTAACGTTAATAAGCAGCTCCGGCCTGGTATTCCCTTTTGTTTCGGTTCTGCAGTTATTTTGAAGGCCTGTCAACACAGAAGCGCCTCTTTCGGGAAACTCAGCGCGACTTCCTGAGTTGGAACGACATCCAGGCTGCGGTGGAGGACGTGAATGCCGCCGTCCAAGAAGAGCAGGACAGTAAGGGGACTCAGTGTCGGTTGCGGTGGGCAATTGTGTGTGGGGCTGCAACTGAGAGCCGAAGAACCAGGCCTGGCCTCCCAGCTGAAGAGCCTTTCTGGGCTGCGGGCCTGTCTTGGCCTCTGGGGCAGCAAGCGAAGCTTCCGGTGCCTGGAATCGGAGGCTTCATTGGAGCCAGTGGGGTGACTCTTGGCCCAACCCACTTCCAAGGATTGTGTCAACTGAAAATATACTCCTTGGTCTTTTTAGCTGCCAGCAAAAAGGGAGTGGAGGAAAACAGTGCATTCCTTAAGTGCCTAGATCATCACCCTGGCAGCCCAAAGTTGTTGGAGTGCAAGGACATTACTGGATTGATGACTCTTGGCTATGGATGTGTCCCATTGAAGTATATACATCCAGGGGGTGGAGGGGGAAGACCAGGGTCAAGGGAGAAATGAATGATATATTTTAGTACCAGCTGCATCCAGCTAACACCAACATGGCCACTTCTAATAAATCAATTTTATTTTCTCTGAGAGATGCGGCTGGAGACTTATGATTTGAATGGAGGTAGATTTGTTGGAGTCCTGACAGATTGTTGATGTGGGGGAAATAGGAGAAGGAAAGGGGGTTTATTTTCCATATTTCTTAACTGCCCATCTCCCTTGGAGATGTGTGTTTGCCACCCAATAAATAAAAATAAATACAGGACTCATTCCAGAACTACCAATTGCCAGGAGGTTCCTCAAGCTAACACCGAGGTGCCCCACTGGGATAATTCCTTGAGTGTTTCTCTCCGGCCCCGGGTTCAGTCGAGACCTCCCTCTCTCGTTGCAGAAATCCTTGCTGTCCGGTTGGTCAACGAGGCTCTGCAGGCCGACTGTCCAGAGAAAACCCTCAGAGCTCTGCTCCTGCCTTATGCCGGCCTCTCCGACGTGATGCTCCCCACAGCCAAGCGCTACCATTTCGTTCTAGCCCAGAGGCTGAGGCAGAAAGCCCAGGTAGGAAAAAGAGGGGGTGGGGGAGATGTTTGGGGTGGGGGTGGGATCTCCTGAGCTCATGCAGAAACACCACCAGGCACCTGGACCAACAAGTTTCAGGCGCTCCCAAAACTGGGTGTGTTGTCTCTGGCCGAGCCCCTTGCCGGAAGCTGCACCGAAGGCGACACGAAAGCAGGAAATGGTGCTCGGAACAGATAGAAACCAGATCGATCGCATTTTTTCTCTGGCTTTTGTTTGGAGGAGCACCTCCACCTGCTCCACTCTGTCTGTGCTACAATTCCCAGAATTGGGAACTTTGGGTTTTGAAATTGGATGTCCCTGTGGCCTTGGGGGTTGAAGCAGCGGCTCCCGTAGGGATTCTGCCATCTGTACCAATCTGGGAGGATCAGCACCCCAGTCCCCAAAGAGGGCAGGCTGGAACCCCTGGCCCTGATCTGCCAATCTGGGCCAGCTTGTCTTCCGTTGTGCCGCCAGTTAGACCAGCATTTCTCAACCTGGGGAACTTTGGGGGGGGGGATTATGGGAGTTGAAGTCTCCCCCCCCCCCCCCGCCCATCTTAAAGCGCTGAGTTAGGCAGTGCACGAGGAGAGCCGGGTCCATCTATACCAGGGATGGCTAACCTTTTTGTCGTTGTGTGCCTGCACCCATAATGCAATGTGCGTGCACCCCCCCACGCGCGTGCGTTGCCCCCCTGCACATGCACACGTGCCCCCTCTGTGCATGTGCACACATGTCCCCCATGCGCCCTGCCCCCACATGCATGCATGGCAGATACCTGACGCTCAGTTGCTGGCAGGAGGTGGGCACCCATGCGCAGGGCCTCTGATCTGGTGCATCTGATCTTGCGTGCCGGCACATGTGCCATAGGTTTACCATCATGGGTCTATGGTAGTGGTCCCCAACCTTTTTTGTACCAGGGACCAGTTTCACGCAGAAACACCTTTTCAAGGACCAGCAAAATCAATTCTTCCCCAATAGTAAAGGGCTTCTTTACTATTTCTTTACTAAAAACATATTTTTATCTATATTTTAATCAAGATTATTCATTCTTTGCGGCCCGGTACAAAATGATCCACGGACCGGTACTGGTCCGGGGCCCGGTGGTTGGGGACCCCGGTCTATGGGATCCAGACTCAGAAGAAACCTGGTGGCCTCTTCTCTGGCTTACACAATTGGGGCTTGTGGCACCTGGTTTTTCGTAAAGTCTGTGAGCCAGGAAAGCTCAGGGCTCTCCAGCTTCCAGGCCGGTCTGCAGCCTATTGGGAACCAATGAGAGATGCTTCATCCGTGCATGTGCTGGAGCTCCAAGTAACACACAAAACCATCACTGACCCCCCCCCCCCCGCCCAGTCTGTGGACAGGTGGTTCTTCGAGGACTCCGGTCCTTGGGGCCACAAGAGTTGGGACCACTGAGCTAGAGAACAGAGAAGGAATAAGGTTCCAACCACCTGAAAGGGTCAGAGGCTGCTGTGGGGCTGATGGCAACCCCTGTTGGGGTGAGGCTCCTGGGGGACTCTGCTGGCCTCCTCCCTGTGGGACCGACCTCACAAGCTAGGTGTGGGAAATGTAAGGCCATCCCCTGCACAGGTCTTGGATTTGTTTTACCAACACAAAGCAGTTTCGGCTTTTGTGCAGCTGGCAGTCTTGGCTTCTCCAGAGGAGACACGATTCATCCGCCTGGGCCAGAATGGCTGCACCGCCAGTGTCTGGGCAACTCACTTAGAGCAGGGCCCTTTTGTCTTCTCTGCGCAGGCGGCCGGAGACCCCGGAGCGCTCTTGTGGTGGGAGGATATCCAGAAGGGGGTCTGCAAAGCCAACCTAGAGAGCAAAGCGGCACAGCAAAGTAAGGCCAGGGGCTGCGCTTGGGCTCCCTTCCGGAAGGAGGGAAGGAAAGGGTCTGAGGGGCCATCTGGACCTGGGGAGAAGGGGGGCTTGGGAGAGACAGCCCCACCCCCACTGCCCTGGGACCCTGGCTTGCCGCCCCAACTGCAGCCCCCTCTGGATCTCCCACAGTGGCCCTGGGCCTTGCTGCCATCAACCAGGCCATCAAGGAGGGGAATGCAGCGCAGACTGTGCGCGTCCTGCGCAGCCCAGACGTGGGCCTCTGTGGCGTGGTGGCGGAGTGTGCCACGGCTTATCAGGCGCAGTTCAGTGCCCTCCTGGCAGCACGAAGGCCGGCAGGTAAAAGGGGGGGGGTCCATGCTGTGGGGAGGCTCCCCCCCCAATTTCTAAGTTGCTCGTCCAACCTTTAACTGTAATGTTTTGCTTTTGGTGTGTGTGTGTGTGTGTGTGTGCAGGGGGCCACTCGGAGGCACTCTGGGTGCAGCACAGACTGAGGGATGGCTCCGAGTATTACTTCCACCTGCAGTCCTTTGAGGGCTCCTGGGAGCAGCCCCAGCCCCTCGCCCTCAACACCGCCCATCTCAGCCGAGAGGAGATCCAGGTGGGTGTGGCAAGAGCATGTAGCCAGGGGATCCCACCAGGTCCATGCAATGCAGCACAGAGTTTGGGGAAATGGGGTTTGAAGGGGAGCAGAACCATGATGGGCAGAAAAGCACCACAGGGAGGATTTGGATTCGCCTGGTCCTTCCTGATGTTGCCTCATTGGCTCCAGGGAAGGTCCCTGTCTTGGCACAGGCTGCCCCCTTTTCCTGCCTCCTCTGGACATTTCCTTCTCCCAGAAAGCATCAGGTGGGCACCCCAGGTGGGCTTTTCGTGCCTCCCAGAGCAAAGGGTGTGCTGAGCTGTCCCGATGGGCCGCTCGTCTGTCTCTTCCGCAGGGGGCCATCACCCGCGTGTCTGCCACCCACGACCGGCAGCGCCTCTGGCAATCCCGTGTCTGGCTGGTCGTCCGGCTGCAGGCCCGGATGAGGGGCTTCCTCTTCCGCCAGTACTGGGCAGCTCAGCAGCAGCTCCTGTCCCAGCAGGTGCCGGCAGCCACCCAAATCCAGGTGGGTGCAGGGCACCTTTGCAGAGAGGCTGCCTTCTCCGATCTGCCGCGCTTAAGCAGGGCTCCTTCCTTGGACTCATCTTGCGATGCAGGCGGTCCTCTCAGCCCCTAGAGCAGGGCTCCCTGAACCCCAGTCCGTGGACCGGCACTGGGCCATGGCCTGCCAGAAACCGGGCCGGGCAAGCAAGTGAAGCCCCGTCTGCAGGATGCAGGCAGCACACGGAACCATCTGCGGAAAACCCTCTGCATAGACCGGTCCCTGGTGCCCAAAGGGTGGGGGGCCTTTGCCCTGGAGGAGCAGTGACTCCCCATTCTAGAGGTCAGAAGCCCAGGACCGGCTGGGCATTAGCTACCTCTGGAGGCCTGGGCTTGGAGGCATCTGCTTCTGCTTCCCCCCATCTCCAGTCTGCGAGGAAGGCTGGGAAAGGCCGTGGAAGAAGACAGGGCTGGGCCAAGGGGAGAGCCCTTGAGGTGGGAGGGTCACCTCTGCCCTCTGCCCCCAGGCCGCCTGGCGTGGGCACCTGCAACGCAGACGCTACGTGGACCGGACGGTCTACTTGCAGAGGAACGCAGCTGCTGCAATCAAAGTGAGTTTGGGGGAAAGGGGGGCTGGGCCTCCCTGTGTGAGAAGCCAATGGTTTGGCTTTCCCTCCACTATCTCTGCTGCCCCAGATTCAGTCCTGGGTTCGGATGTGGCTTGCCCGAAAACGGTTCCTGGAACGCCTGCGCTACTTCAGGAAGAACGTGAGTGTTTCTGTCCCAACTGTCACAAAGTTGCTTGGTTGGTGGGGTGGGGTCTTCCATTGGTGGTGGTGTGGGGGTCTTCCCAGAAGAGACCAGCCCGATGTCTCCAGCAAGCCCTTTCGCAGGCCTTTCCATCCTCAGGTTGCTCCTGAATGTGGAGGCTCCATTCTGCATCCCCAATTAATATGTGTCTCTCTGAATAAAGTCATCCCATCTTCCCCGACCTCTGTGCTCCAGATGTGCAGCGGAGAAGAAATGGGTTGGAGCAGGCAGCTTTTTATAGCCAGCTTTTTGGGATCAACATGATCCAATGATCAGGGTTTTTTTACTGCTCTCTGTTCCCCCACATTCTCTGTGGGCGACTCTGCCACCTCTCTTGAGGAGGGCAGAAAATCTGCTGTGGCCGTTTCCGTTCCCTCTTCCTGGGCTGGTCCTTCTTGTAAAGCCAGGCTGGTGAATTCTGGGCCCACCTGGACGGCTGTCTCAGCATGAAAAGCTCTTGGGAAATCACTAGATTTACCCAATCAGGCTCACCCCAAAGTACACTGTGGGCGAATTGACCTGCTTCCCCCATTTGGGCTTCTGTGAGCGGGGAAAGGTGCCCCGGCCAGGCCCTGAGCAGGCGGTCCCTTGTCCTGCATCTCTGACAGGTGGCTGCTGTGGTCAAGATCCAGGCCTTCGTCCGGGCCAGCAAGGCAAGAGAGGATTATAGGATGCTGGGTGAGTGGCCGGGGCTGGGTTGCTCCATCCCAAGCTTGGTGGGAATTGCTGCTCCCACTTGGGCCCACTTCAAGGGGGGCCGGTGAGCGCCAGTGAAATGCTAGAGAGCAGCTCCGGAGGATCTTCTGAAGAGGCTCCCCACGGAGCCCTCCCTCCTCTGCCCTGAGGGGGGGGAAGGTCTGGGGGGCAGGGAGGATGATGGCCGGTTCTGCGTTTTCTCTCTCTATGCTGCCAGTGCACTGCAGGGAGCCCCCACTCAGTGTCATCCGGCGTTTCGCCCACCTGCTGGAGCAGAGCCAACGGGACTCCCGGGAGGAGATGGAGCTGCTGGGGCTCCAGGAGAAGCTGGCCAGGGGGATCCGCTCCAACCAGCAGCTGGAAAGCGACCTCAACCTCATGGACATTAAGATTGGGTTGCTGGTCAAGAACAGGATCACCCTGCAGGTGAGAAGAGAGCGCTGCTTCCAGCTGGGGAGGGGGCTCTGGGCGAGGGGGGAGCTGATGAAAGCGGCTGTTCAGTTTCTACGCCGGGACAGGAATTCGGCTGCCCAGCCTTCTTGGCTGAGAAACTGCTCCTTCCCCAGTTTTGGAGGAAAGTTGCTGCCTTGTCAAATAAAACCACACAGCAGCAATCAGTAAATATTTTGCACTGTGGGAATTAACCTGCAGGCTTTAGCCTCCCAAGGAAGAGGAGAGCAGCACTGAACCTGCATTCTCCTAACCACGGCCACACTTCTTAAAGTGGCCCAGGTTGAATAATCCTGTCCTTGACCTTTCCACCCAAAGGTGGAAGTGGCCCTTATTGAGCATCGGACCACATGAGCTGCCTGGCCCAGGGGTCATTTCTTGGCTAGAGACAGAGATGATCTCCTTGCTAGCCTCACCTCTGTCTGCTTCTTCCAAAGCTGCTTCTCAGCTTGCTTTCTCTTGTCGCATGTGTGTGTGTTGTGTGTGTGTGTCTGTTGAAATGGCTCCTTGCCTCCTTGCTCCCTGCCTCACCCTCCCATTCTGGGACAGCCTGTTTCCTGCCAGCGGCCTCCTGAGTGGGGAGGGGAGCTGGAGGCGGGGGGGTGGGGTGCCATTGTCCGGCTTCTCCCCTGGCAGGAGGTGGTGTCCCATTGCAAGACGCTGACCAAGAAGAACAAGGAGGAGCTCTCCAGTAGGATGGACGGCAGCAAGGAGAACGGGCTGAAGGCGCTCAGCAAGGAGAAGCGGAAGGTGCTGGAGGCCTATCAACACCTCTTCTACCACCTGCAGGTGGGCAGCACCTGTTGGCCTTGGACCAGCACCCCTTGCAAGAGGCAAAGCTGCGAGCCATGGCTCCCTTCCCCCACTGCGTTGCACCCGACAAGGAGCTTCTCAGTCGGGGGCCCTATAGAGTAACATCAGGCCACATCTGCTTTATGACGGGGGCCCTTGCTGGTTCCCTGTGCAGCTCCTCTTTTTTAAGGCATACCTTATCAGCACAGCCATGATGAAAAAAGGAAGGAAGAAATGTTTAGCTTGTGTAAAATTGAACCAGACCCTCAAAGTAATATTAGATCAAAGAAGCAACTTTGAAATCTTTAATCTTGGTTCTATTAAGGATTAAGCCTTGCGATCTATGTCAATTATTTTTGATCAAATTGCAGCCGAGCTTGGACAACCCTTGGGCAACCCAGAGTTGTGGTTTGTGCCCCGGGAATATGGTCCCCTGCCTTGCCTGGACGTCTGGGTGGCTCAGCGGTTGTCAGCTGCCCTCAGCCGGGGTGGGTGGATGGGGCTCGCGGTCCAGGAAAGCCGTTGGCGCATCGATAGCCCTTTCCTGCTGTTTCCCTCTCTCCTCCTCCCAGACTCAGCCGGTGTGTCTGGCCAGGCTGCTCATGCAGATGCCACCCAACAAGTCCACCAAGTTCATGGAGTCGGTGGTCTTCAGCCTCTACAATTACGCCTCCAGCCCCAGAGAGGCTTACCTTCTGCTCCAGCTCTTCCAGCAGGCCCTGCAAGAGGAGATTGCGTAAGTCCTTGGCTCGCCCTCCCTGCTCCCCCCCCCCTCCCCCCAGAGACCAGTTTAGGGCAGGGCTCTCCAACCTCGGCCACTTTAAGCCCAGAGGACTTCAACTCAGCTTTGCTGGCTGGGGAATTTTGGGAGTTGAAGTCCTCCGGGCTTAAAGTGGCCGAGGTTGGAGAGCCCTGGTTTAGGGCACCGAATGGCATTTGGTGGAAGACATTTTATTGAATCTTTATGGACAAGGCAAAGGTTAGCAGACCAGAGAGCCATTTGTCAGGCTGGTTTACACGTCTTGCTTCACCTTTTCCTGCAGACCTTAATAGTTATCCCTTTCCTGGCACTTATGCCCTACGGACTTATGCAAACTTAGCTGCAATTGGGAAGGCTTCCAGCTTAGTCTATTCTTTATTTAAATATGATTTTCTTCAGATCTGCTGAGGTTTACTGATTTTAGGGCCCAGCACTGAATATACCAGGCTGATAATTATTGGCTTAGCAACCATTCAAAGTTACAACGGCACCGAAAAACGTGAAAACTGGCCCGCTCACTTATAATTGTCACGGCATCCCCCACAATTACAGGATCGAAATGCAGGTGCTTGGCAACCAGTTCATATTTACAATGGTTGCCGCATCCCGGGATCCCACGATCCCCGATTACGACCTTTCCAGCTGGATTCCAACAAGCAAAGGGGAAACTGCATCATTTAGCATCAAAATGATGTTCCACAAAGAAGAAGAGGGGATCAAACTGTTCTCCAAAGCACCAGAGGGCAGGACAAGAAACTATGGCTGGAAACTAACCAAA
The DNA here is from genome assembly GCA_015471245.1 of Laticauda colubrina. Lineage (NCBI taxonomy): Eukaryota > Metazoa > Chordata > Lepidosauria > Squamata > Elapidae > Laticauda > Laticauda colubrina. Next base: position 2,017,113 of record BLBF01000081.1, read on the forward strand.
GAAAGAAGCAACCTGGAATTGAGGAGAAACCTCCTAACAGTAAGGACAATTAGCCAGTGGAACAGCTTCCCTCCAGAAGTTCTGGCTGCTCCATCACTGGAGGTTTTAAGCAGAGACTGGACAGCCACTTATCTGAAATGGTATAGAAGGTCCTCCAAGATCCCTTTCTTCTGTTCTCATTCTGTTCTGTTCTTATTCTATTCCAGGGGTCCCCAAACTTGGCAACTTTAAGACTTGTGGACTTCAACTCCCAGAATTCTCCAGCCAGCAGAGCTTGCCAGGCTTGGAGATCTCTGTTCTGTTCTTATTCTATTCTAACATTGTGTCTCCTTGCACATGCCGAGATGTTGTTCCGGAGCAAAACAGTGCTGGCCGCAGAAGGGCCGCCCTCCTCCTGCCAGATCCAAAGGTGCTGCCTTTGTCTTCCTCCCAGGTCCAGAGTGACCCAGCTGCGGGAGATCCTCACGGGGAACCCCACAGTGATCCGCATGGTGGTGAGCTTTTACCGCAATGCCCGTGGGCAGAACGCCCTGCGCCAGATCCTGGCAGAGCCGGTTCAGGAGGTTCTGCACGACAGGAGCCTGAGCATCCGCACCAGCCCCGTGGAGATCTACAGGGGGTGGATCAACGAGATGGAGTGCCAGAGCGGACAGAAGAGGTGGGCGGCCTGAGCGGCCATTTCTTCACTCTGGGCTGTGACACAAAAATAACACAGTCACAAAGGTAGAATAAATTCCCTTTAAAGCCTCCAACTTGAGCCCCAACGTCCAATTATCCTCAGCTTGATATCAAACTGCCAAAAACAGTCTACAAAGAAAGTAAATGCAGTCCGAACCAAAAGTAAGGATACTTAGAAATTAAAAAAACCAACACAAACCACTCTGGAGTCATTAACATGGCAGGCCAGAATGATAAATTGCAGACTTTCACAAGATAACCCAGCACACAGTTGGGAGGACACCAAAACCCAGATAAACCTCGACAAAGATAATGCAGACAGATAATGCACACAGCAAGGTGCTGTGTGCAAACGCCTTTCTTATATCCTGTTTTCCCAGCTGCAACTGATGAAAGGGATCAGGGCCCTTTCCTCTCCTGTAAGCCACGTTGGTCCCTTCTCCGGTCCTCCCTGCGTGCCCTAGGATGAAGAGGGGGTGGGCCTGGGTCTTCCTCTGAATGCCCAGCCGGACTGTTTCCTTCCCCTGTTTCCTCCACAGCCACCAGAGCCCCACTCCCACTCCCTGTCAGCTGCTCAATCTCCCCCTCAGAGTCGGACTCCAACCAGGGCATGACAGAGGGGAGCAGAGATGTGGCCATGGCAGGCACCCACAACTTCTCTTCTGCATGAGGCAAACTAACACTCTCAATTGTGGGAGGTAGAAATGGCAGCCATGCTGACACACTGTTGTCTTTAGTTGCAACCATTGTTTTTGTCTCTCCCCAGCCACCTGCCGTACAATGTCACCCCACAACAAGCCCTCGGTCACCCAGAGGTCCAGAGGCGGCTGGACATCTCCCTCGGCCATCTCCTTGTGTTGGCAGACAAGTTTCTCTCGGCCATCCTCTCGTCAGTGGACAAGATCCCGTACGGATTTAGTGCCACGTCTCTTTCCTTCTGCTGCTGTCCTTCTCACACTGGGGTTGGCACCTGGCCTCCCACCTGCCCTCTTCAGCAGGAGATAAAACTGCTGGTGTTAGGGAATGGCCACAATGTCATGTGCTTTCAGGCCTTAACAACGAAATCCTGCTGGAGTTGGCAGCCCGGTCTTAGCTCATGCGAAGCTTCAGGCGGGGGCATCCACCAGTCTGGCACACAAAAAGACGGGCTGAGATTTTAGGCAACATGGCAAAAGATGCCCCTGTTTCAGGCCACGCAGCCCCTGCAACATTACTGGCCCTGGGTTTAAGCAACGGCTGCAGGGTATTGTGCAAAAATATAAAATCAACATCCAGGAGGGTCCCATCCCTATACAGTGACAGCAGTTCCTGGGATGTACATGTGTACGCTTCCTCCAAAGAGGGAAGACACTTCAATTTGCAATTTATACCTTTGCAAACAACCCTACGAGGGGAAACTGAGTCAAGGGAAGAGAGAAAAGGCAAAATTATGGCTAGATGGGGCCTCTAAATGCCACACATCCCCCTTCCTCATGAGCATCCTTATAAAACCTTACTTTGGTTTTATTTTAATTTAGTATGTTATCTTTTCGATTGCGCATATATTTATGCTGGTGTTTTGTTCAAACTAAATTTGTATATCAGTGATTGATGAGTCTGTAGATGCCATACACTAAGTAAATAAATAAAAACAGCAACCTTTTGGAGAGAGGATGCGGGGGACAGTTTTCATACCCATCAGATTAATGCTCACCAAAACTACCCTTCCATCGAATTGCTCTATACTGGAGAGGGGAGGTCACAGATGGACCCCATTTTTGACCATTTTCTCTACCCTTTTCTCTTACTGTACCCAGGAGCTGTGTCTTGGGAAGGCCTACCCAGGAATAAAATCTGGGAAGGCCTACCCAGGAATAAAATTTTATTTCTGCCTACCCAGGAATAAAATCTGGCTGTCCTTTCAGGTATGGGATGCGCTACATGGCCAAAGTCTTGAAGGCAACTTTGACTGAGAAGTTTCCAGATGCCTCCAAGGGAGATATCTACAAGGTCTGTAGCCTGGGGTGGGGTGGGGTGGGGTGGGGTGAGGGGGTAGGCCAGGGGCACAAAAGCAGAACTGGCACCTGGCCCTCCCTCTGAGGGTCTGCTCTATTTCCCTCCATTTAAGGTTATTTTATGAGTTTCTCAGTCAACATTAGAACCTTGACATCACCTTGGGATGGGCTACAACAGGGGTCCCCAACGCCCTGTCTCTGGGCCGGCACCAGGCCAGAAACTGTTCCGGTCTGTGGAAAAGCTCCTCTCCACAGAACCAGTCCCTGGTGCCCCAAATGTTGGGGGGGCTACAGGGCAGGGATCCATCGCTGTGTCCGCCTGTCCTTGGTCTGTGAAAAGATTATTTTTGACAAAATGAAAACTCTGTGTTTGATAGCACGAATGTCACCCAGCCAGTCACAACACCCTCTCGATTTGATTGGCCTTGAAAACTTAGCTTTAACCTGGTGAGTCCTTGCCTGGGAACCCCCAGGGAGAGTCCAGAGGGTGTTTGTCCAGTTGCCCTGATCCAGACATCCCTTTATGTGGCTCTGTGGCTGTCCAGAGAAGCACCTTAAGAGTTGCCTTTAGAGGCTTATTCAAGGAAAACGCTTGTGGCCCCTTTGTCCATACTGGCTAGCCCCATCACAGCAGCTCGCAAGAAGGCCAGTATTTTGGCTCAATGTTCTCCAAGTTCCTAAGCCCTGGGAATGGGTGGATCAACTCAAACAGGTGGGTCAGCAGCAGACTTGTTGGCGCACTTTCCTTGCCCCCCACCAGAAACAATGAGCCGCCTAGGTACCAGCCTTGCTTCTTAAAGTAAGACCTGCGCTGTCCTGTCCTAGGTGGTGGGCAACCTGCTCTACTATCGCTTCATGAACCCGGCGGTTGTGGCACCAGATGGCTTTGATGTGGTGGACTTCTCTGCTGGGGCACCCCTGCACCCTGACCAGAGGCGCAATTTGGCCTCAGTGGCCAAGATCCTGCAGCACGCGGCTGCCAACCAGCTTTTCGAGGGAGAAAACAGCCACTTGAACGTGGTAAATCAGTACCTGGAGGAAACACACCATAAATTCAGGTTGGTCAGGGGATGAAACGCCTGTCTCATCTGCCATTATCTTCCTTCCTAAACCCTGAAGAAGGACCAAGGGAGAGTTCCTCCCCACTCCAAGCGCAATAGGATGCCTACATTGGCATCCCTGGCCCGTTAACTGGGAGTCACCCCAGTTGCCCACCTAATGGGGGCAGCATATATTCTAATCTGCCTGCTTGGCTTTTGGCTGGGTGCGGCTGGAAGGGGGACGTCCTTCCGTCTGCTCATCCTGAAGAGTCCCTTGGAGCTATGCAGGTAACAAATTCTAATGAATAAATGAAATATTGGAAGGGATGATAGAGAGCATTCCTCTCCCATTAAAGATCTTGGTGCCAACATTCCAGCAAACCTCCATTCCAGTCAAGACAAGCGTCATCTCAAGACAAACCTCCAAGACAAGCGTCATCTCAAAAGCATCTTTATTGGAATAAGTATCTGGCACATCTGTGGAATCTTGAAACTAGAAGTTTCCCGGATTTCCCAATGTCCCAAACTAAAATCCATCCCCTTTTTTCCCCATCACATGGACCAATCACACTCCATCCCAGAGTAAGATCTTTTTCCATCCTATGCCACACTTAAGAACCTTGAACTAAGAATTTTATTTTGTCTACTTAGAACTACTCAATTAAATCACCCCACCCCCACATTCTCAGGCTCGGTGGCAGCGTGGAATATAGCTTCCAAAGCTGACACTTGGTCTTGGCTGTTTGCAAGGGAGAGAAGAGGCCCACCATGTCTAGTGAAAGAAAAGAAGAAGCAACGGATGGAAACTACTGTATTTTTCAGAGTATAATATGCTCCAAAGTATAAGACGCACCTAGCACCTCCCAGCAATTTTCTTCCTTGCAGCAAACAGCCTGTTTCAGCTTCCACACAGCCTGATTAGCACAAGCAGCTGATTGTTGGCTGGATCGGCTTCCCGACAATCAGCTGTTTCAGGCTGCAGGGATTGCTATTGCCTATTGCTGTCTCCATGCACCCCATTTTCGGCCTCCACGCGCCGACAGTCAGCTGCTTATGCTAATTAGGCTGTGCTGAAGTTGACCAGGCTGTTTGCTGTAAGGAAGCAAATTGCTGGGAGGCAGAGGCTGAAGGGTGGGGGCCAGCGGGTGAGCTGAACTTCAACATTTGCTGTGTGACACACAGATATTTCCACCTACTTTTCGGGGTGGAAAAAGTGTGTCTTATACTCCGAAAAATATGGTAATCAAGGAGAGAAGCAACCTGGAACTGAAGAAAAATTTCGTGACAGTTGGAACAATAAACCAGAGGAACAGCTTCCTTCCAGAAGCTGTGGGTGCTCCATTACTGGAGGTTTTTAAGAAGAGACTGGGCTTGTCTAGAATAGTATAGGTTCTCCTGCCTGAGCAGGGGGTTGGACTAGAAGACTTCCAAGGTCCCTTCCATGATTCCATGTTCTTTTGTTTTTTCCTTCTGTCTCTTCCAGAGCATTCATCAACGCAGCCTGTTTGGTCCCTGAACCAGAAGAGAGATTTAATGTGGACAGATATTCAGAGCTGGTGGCCATCACCAAACCAGTAGTCTATATAACAGTTGGGGAGCTGGTCAAAACCCACAAGGTGCAAACTGCAAATGTCAGAAAAAATATGATTTAAGGGGAGAGAAATAATTGCTTTTGTGCATTGGCGAAACCAATCTCTGGATTGCTTGTTTGTGAGTTTATGAGTTTGCAAGCCAGGCTTTATGGCTTGACCCATGAAAATCCAACAATCTGGCTTTTTTAAAATAAGCCCATAGTTTTTATAGACCTGAACCCACTTTTGCCTTCTAGTTTCCCCCTTGGCTGTATCTCTTTTCCATAAAGCCATTTGGTTTGCGGCAAATGTCCCACCTTGGACACTTTAAGACTTGTAGACCAACTGACTGGCTGGGGAAATCTGGGAGTTGAAGTCCTCCAGGCTTAAAGTGGCCGAAGTTGGACACCCCTGATTTAGAGTAACTGTCTACGGCTTTCTTGCTACTCAGATTCTTCATCTTTGTTGTCTTATTTCTGTTTATCCCTTCATTGATTCATATTTTTAAGACTGTATTTTGATTATCCAAATGATCTTTGTTTTACTCAATTTGGAAAGGCCTCTTTGAGAGGCAAGTTGTGTAAATAAGGCACCGGGAATTTCCTTCTCTGCTTCTTCCTCTCTGCCAACCACACAGTTGCTGCTGGAACACCAGCACTCCCTGGCTCCCGATCCCCAGGATGTTCTGCACAAACTTTTGCAAGACCTTGGAGAGGTGCCAACCATTGCCTCGTTGATAGGTAAGCTGTGGGCACCCTTCGGACGGACGGCGTCCCTCCCGGTACTCTATTGGCGTGGGAGTGGGCTCTGTTCCTGCCCAAAAGAGGAGGGCTCCGGCAGCACCTTTTCCAATACCTGTTCTATAAAAGGCTGCAACTCACCAGAACTTACAGTCCTAATAAAGTTTGCCAGTTGGGAAAGGTGCTGGCAGACTCTTCCTAATTTTGGCCTGCCAGAGACTGGCGTGTCTCTCCTGTCTCAGTTTCTGCATTTCGTTCATTCAATTTCTGAAGCCACCCAACTCAACCAAGTGGCCAGGTGGCTTACAGTTCTAAAATTATAAAACAATGAAAAACACTAAAGCAGTAAATACGTCCACAAAAATAGATAAAATCGATAGACAGACAGACAGAGAGATAAATAGACAGACAGGATAGATGGTTGGATAGATAGATAGATAGATAGATAGATAGATAGATAGATAGATAGATAGATAGATAGATAGATAG
>BLBF01000081.1:2028170-2044740 GCA_015471245.1 Laticauda colubrina
CTCTCTCTCTCTCTCTCTCTCTCTCTCTCTCTCTCTCTCTCTCTCTCGGGCTGCAGGAAAAGCAAACTGCCGCCTTGCAGCGCCCGCCACCCCCAATGCCACGGCTTTAATTCCTCCCCCTTCCCCCTGGTTCTTTTTTCAGACTTAGAAATGTCATCTTTGATATTATCCCTTCCCGAGAAGCTGGCAAGTTCCAGGTCAAGGCGAAGTTTATGGGGGTCAATATGGAAAACTTCCAGCTTAGTTACCAGGTAAGGGGGCGGCTGAACGGGCCTATTTAATTATTTTAATAATGGTGGTCAACCGAGTGAGGCCCCCCCACCACTTGCAGGAATCACATCTAAACCATTCTGGGCCCTGTTAACGGATAGTTCACATGGAGACGTTCGGCTGCAGAAGGGTTGGAAGGAACCTCGGAGGTTTTGTAGTCTGACCCCTCCCTGCTCAAGCAGGAGACCCTGGGCCATGCCAGACCCCTTTCTCTCCTTTCAGGACCTCCTCCAGCTCCAGTATGAAGGCGTGGCTGTCATGAAAATGTTTGACAGAGCCAAAATCAACGTCAACCTTCTAATCTTCCTTCTGAACAAGAAGTTTTTCAAGAAATAATGTGCTTTGGGCAACAGCTGTGGATTATTGGGGTCCTTGCTGGGAAGAGGCCAAAGAGATATAGCAGTGCTTGCTTTACTCCCGTCCTGCTTCAAAGAAACCCAGAAGACCCTCTCAGAGGGACCCGACGGGACCCCTACCCGGGCAGATCCTTGCATGGCAGAGGGCTCCCTTGCCCTATAAACCTCTTGCATGTAGAACACTACTAGACCAATGTACCAAGGACAAGGACGGGCTGCTTTTCCGAGTGCAAAGCATTTCACCCACAGTCCAGCCCTCTTCAAACGCTCCCACCGGTCACTCAGCCCAGGTAGCCTAAAACCTCTGGGTTCAGGGGAAACCGGATGTGACAAGTCTGGTGACCCCATCTCTAGATTCAAACATCTGCTTCTCAGTTGCCAGACTCTGAGGAGGCCGATGACCACCCACTCCCGCTGCCCCTCTGCCTTTTGGACCCCACAGGCTCCTGGCGCTGATGTCCTGAAGGGGCAGTTGGTCCTCCCACCATCTGTACTTCGAAAGGAGAAAGAAAGAGAAAGGGGTGGGGGTGGGGGGGAGAGGTGCTTTTTAACCCTTGTCACTCCCAGGGAGAGTTTACACAAAATCAGGTTTCCTCAAATGGAGTTTTAGAAATCCAGATTTGCGGACTGCACTTCTGCCCAGTGCTAGTTTGAAACAGAAGTTGCACAGAAGCTGCCAAAGAGCTCCATTGTTTTTAAACCAGCGTTTGGAAGGTTAGTGAAAACTGAATTCTTTGGATCTTCCTTGATAATTTAAGTATTCAATCAAAAGAATATGATAAAAAGTTTGCACAGATTGTTCATATAATCAGGCATTTTATTAAGATCTACAATAAACTCTATTATTCAATTCCTTTTAATATGATTACTGAATGTTACCTGCCAGAAATTGCTTTGGATATAACTAAAGAAGTTCTGTTTTATGTTTTGCACACCAGGATTTGTACAATTCACAGTTCAAATGTAAACCTTAAAACTAATAATTGAAAACAGAAAAATCTAACCGAAGAAATGAAATCTAATGGATAAAGAAAACATTGGGTGGGGGGGTATTAATTAAAGAATGGCAGAGAAATGCATTTCATCTGACTGAAAATATGAAAAGATTCTCTGAATGATATTCTTATTGTTGAGAAACACTGGTGATTTTTTAAAAAGCTTTTGGTAAAAATTACCTAATAGATTTGGGGAAATTATGCCTGTCCCCTTCCCCTGTCTCGCTCTTAATTTCCTAGCAATATCGAAAGGCCACAGCATTAAACGCACCAAGTTGTATCTTCGAAGGCTCCCCTCCCTGCACTGAAGGTAAAAAGTGGCTTCAGCCTGGGGAAAAACTGCCAGAGGCGATCTGCCCGTTGGGTGGCGCCGTTTCCAAGGGAAGCCAGAAAAGGGAGGGAGGCAAAGGTGGTGGCCAAAGGGGAGGAGGAAAGAAGCTGGGGGGGGGGGGAGATGGGCAGGGGACGGGACCGCCAGCCTGCCTGCTCTTGGATCCCACCCACCCACCCACCCTGGGGTCCAGGGAAGCTTCCTGGGATGCCCAAGAAGTGCCCTGGGGGCTGCCTGGAAGAAGGACGCGCCCGAGCGACGCCTGCCCAATGGCCACGGGGAGGCCTCCCCCAGGTCGCTTAGCCTTTGGAGCAGAAGGCCACATCTGGTGGCGGTGAATTTTATAGGCTGAAACTGTGAAATCCTGTAGTTTCCTTTTATTTTTGGCTCGGTATTTATAGGGAATTGTGGCAAGAAATATAACAGTTGGAGAAGCATCGCAGTTGCCAGGCGACACCCCCCAACCCAAGCCAGTTTGATCTGCCTGCGCTGTAGACAGCTGGGTATGAGTCTGACGGGGGGGGGGGGGGAGCACTGAGAAAGACCCACAAATGCAAAGGGGCTGGACCAGTTGGGGGATGTTTAGGCTGGCCAGAGCTCAGCTGCTGTCGGTCTGCCCCTGCCCATCTCTTTGGTCAAGCCACGGTGCCTTCAGGCCTTTCCAGGGACCAAAGCAGAGGTTCTGCAGGTTCTGACCAGTTCTGGAGAACCGGTAGAGGAAATTTTGAGTAGTTCGGAGAACTGGCCAATGCCACCTCTGACTGGCCCCGCCAACCCCATCTTCTATTCTCCGCCTCCCATCGAGTCCCAGCTGATCGGCTGGATCTCCTTGGGTTGCCCTGCCCAGGAGAACGGAGCTGGAAAGCAGGTTAGTAGGGTGGGGAGGGAAGGGGGATTTTGCAGTATTCTTCCCCTGCCACACCCACCAAGCCATGCCCACAGAACCAGTAGTAAAAAAAGATGAATCCCAGCACATAGGTTGGCACAGGCCTTTCCAGCTTAGGACTGTGCCAGTCTGGGACTTCCTCTGGCCACCCTCAGGGCAAGAGGGGCTTCGCTGGCCCTTCAGTGCTTGCAAGTCTTAGAAACCAAAGAGCAGCTTATCCTGTCCTTTGGCTGCACGGGTCACCTCGGAGGAGCTGGGCAGTGGCAGAGGGGGCTGTAGCCACGCAGCACAAGGGACATTCTGGGTGGAGCCAGGCGGCCCCAATCCTCCTGCTTCCTGGAAGGCTCCTCCGCTTTCATTCCTACTGATGAGTAGGGCCTGGAGGAGAGCCAGACCAGGGAGCAGAGGCACCCTTCAACCCCTGGCTGGCTGGGGCCCCCACGTGCCTTGGCTGCCCAAGGCTGCAGAGCCCCAGCAGGAGGACATCTGTGGCCTGGGTGGCTCGGCCAGCAGGAGGGAAAGGGGCAAGGGAAGAGCAGGGAGAAAGAGAGGTGCCCAGCAAAGCTTGGAGCCCCACATGGGGGTGATGAGGCCCACTGAGGCTCTGCTCAGGGGTGGCCTGCATGGGCAGTTTTGTGTGTGGTAGTCAGGACATTGATCCCAGAAAGGCTGGCCATTGAGAGGGTCAACCAGCCTCGACGGGTATTTCATCCGCTCCTTCCCCGGGGACTCTCCAAGCGGCCCTGACAGAGTGAGACCCCCCCACTCTTTGGAGGAGGGAAGCTCCTGCAGGATCAGAGAGCAAGGACACCCTCCCCCACCTGCCAGGTGAGGAAATAAGGCGGCTTTGTTGGACCAGTAAGCTTCATCCCTGGCAGATCTGGCTGCAGACAACTGCAGTGTTGCCTTTGCAAAGGGAGGCCCCCCCTTTGCCTGGTTGCTTCCCAGCTGGGGGAACAAATGAGTGCTGCAACACCACCACCCCTTCCCTAGAAACAGCTGTGGCTTCTAGTACTTTTATGGTTAGGGATATTAATGGTGCCAGAGAGAGCTAAATTGCCATTTCCCCCCCCCCCCCAATCGTTTCTGGGGTTGGGATGTTTGTTTATATTTGGCTGGGGGGGGGGGCACCCCGATCCTTTTCTGAAAGAATGCAAGCAGAAGGATTTATTGGAGCTGAGCTGCTTGCACCTGAGGAGAGGGTCAGCTCGGTTGGAAGTCCCTTCTGGAGTCAGGGGGGCCTTGGGCAGCAGCCTGGCCTTCAATTCGAAAGCTGCAGCCTTGCAAGTCACACTCGGCTCCCATGGTGACGGTTCGCTGCATCTCGGAGAGCCTTCAGAACCGTGGCCTGACCATGGCCGCTTGCCAAAAGCTCTTTGGAAGCTCCCAGCTGGTCCCCAATGGAGTGGCCTTGCTCCGCCTCCCTCCTCTCGGGGCTATGTGGGCAGAGGAGGTGCCCTGTTGCACAGGCACTGGCACCCCTGCCCAGCCCTGCTCTGGTCCCTGCTGGAAACGTCCATCTCTTGCAGAATGGACCTGAAACCGGCCAGAGCAGCACCATATCGCTCCTTTGCCCCGTGGTCATTGTGATGGTGGGATGGTGGTGCCCCCCCTTCTAGACTGGCACAACTGCCCAAAGCAATTTCCTTTGTTACACAGTGAACCTTCTTCAAATTAACGAACATAAGGTGGTTATGGTTGCCAGGGCGACATCCGATTGCCTTGGCAACCGCAGCTGAGTTTCATCAAGGGTCATGTTGCAAACTGAGGGAGAAGTGGGGGGGGGGGGCAAGAAGGGGGGGGGCATAGGATACCACCCATCGGCAAGTGCAGGTTCAAGGGCCAGGGCCGCTGCCCACCATCCCTTCTCTCCCTTGTCCTCTCTTGGCTCCTCCCAAGGGGGCTATTTAACATATGGGCATCGCAGGAAGGAGCAGAAGCAGAGGGGCACATTTTCCTGACCCCCTCCTTCGCTTTGCTGCTGTTGCCTCTCCAGCAGGGCTTGAATGGCTCCCCCCAACCCCAGCTGGCCTTGCTCTTCCACCTCTAGGGGCTTAAAGGCCTGCCGTTCGTTCCCCACTAATTCAGGCTTGGGCTGAGAAAAACCCCAGGGGACTATCTGATGTGCACATATGTACTGAGACACGCAGGGCACATGGGGGGGTTGCACATGCATGCACGGGGGCGTGCCCCCCCCCCATGCATTACCTTGTGGAAGCTGGCACACAAGTGTGCATGTGCAATTTTCAGCACGGGAACCCAAAAAGGTCAGCCACCACTGATGTAAGTCATGCAAAGCCCCCTTGCCCCCCCCCCCGCACCCCCTTCCTGGCTAATGAAAAGTCAGGCACTGGCATGCAGGCTTATTCTGGACATTAGAGGTCCTGGCTTGCTTAGAACAGAGTGAAGGGAGCTTGGGGTAATAATGTACCTTGCTGACTTTTTTGAAATGGTGGCCAAAAGTTCTTAATACTGGCAGAGAATCCTGAGTAGCACAGATGTGACTGGCCATAAACCCATTTCAACTTTATTCTCCATGTTACTAGGAAGCATGAAGTGGAGACCTTGACTGAATAAAAGCAATGAGGGAGGTCAACGTCCATCGTGATTTCTCACGGAAGGTGAGCAAAGAGGAAGAGCTTGGGAAAGGCCGGTTGTCCATCTGGGTGATGGCCATCCTTATGGCTTGCCTCTCACTGCAGCAGAAAGAGACCAAGATGAAGTCACCTTCATCTCATACTGCTCTAGCATTTATGCAGGTCATAGTGCAATTTAACCCGGTCACAGCTACAGGGCGCCGTATATGAAGGTTGGAGGGAATCTTGGAGGCCATCAGGTCTGCCCGGGAAACAACCCCCCACCATGGGAAAACAGTATAAGCACCTCCACAGAAGGAGTTCCACCCTGTCCTGAGTGCCCTACCTCTGGACAGATGATGCCCAACCAGATGCTTCCTTGTTTCTAGTCCTGCCTTCTGGAACAAATCCGAATGACCAGGCCCCATTTTCTAGACTAGCTCTGGAAGCTTCGATGTCTCCCTGAAGTTGCCTCTTCTCGGCAAATACTTCTCATCATTTGCCCGCTCTCCTCTTGACCTCCCCCAGGATGGCCTGGCACTTCAGCCTTGCCCTCCCTCCCTCCTCAGTCCCTCCCCCAAGATCTTCTGCTTCGGGCTCTTTCTCTCCCCTCCAGGCTGACCCTGACCTGGATGAGATGAAGAAGCATTCTGACCAGCAAGAGAGGGGAGAGGGTAGAATTTTGCTGGTTGCACATGTGAAAGTGTGCACACTTTCACAGGCAGGCAAAGTTGTGCTGTGGGCTGAGGAGCCATTTTATTCTGTGCAAGTGGCAAGCACAGCTTTGAAAATGAATATATGGAAGATCAAGGTAGCTGCGTTTGCCAGCAAAAAAAAAAGCAAGAAATTGGACATTATTCATAAATGGTGGAAACTAGAGCACATGCCTACATTTATAGTGTGTGTACATAAAGGATGGGAGAGCACATGAAGCCATTTCCAGCTGGAGAAATATGGTCTGCTCCTCCAAGCAACAAATACATATGCAAAGAGGTAAAAATGGCTGAGTATCAGAGGCGGCTTTGGCCTATTTTGCTAGAGGGAAACAAGAGGTGAGGGTATACAAGAGAACCCCAAAAACAGTTGCTGGCAGAAAGGAGAAGAATGAAGGGTGTTGAGTGACGGGACACATGGAAAACTGGGTTTCTTGAGGAGGTTTGAATATAGGAAGCTGAAGTGCTGGAATTGGGTGGGTGGGGGGTCCAATACAGCAGGTGCAAGCAAAGCACCTGGAACTTACCTCTCCCCATTTCTCTCATGCAAAGAAGAGGGAAGGCATCGAGAGGAAGGTTAGAAAAGCTGCCGTTGACTTGTGGATTGTGGATTTCAATTTCCAGAATTCCTTTGCTTGCCAGTTCACGAATTCTGGTAGTTGAAGTCCACAAACTTGAAAGTTGCCAAGTTTGGAGATTCCTATTTTACTGTGATAGCCAGCATCTTGAATTGCACCCAGAAGGTACTGGGAGCCTGTCCAATTCACACAACAGGGGTGTCATGTACCCACATGACACAGGGCAAACTCCTCACTGCATGTGCTGCCACATTCTGGGCCAGTTCTAACTCGGGTGGCCTTCAAAGGCTGCTCCATGTGGAGGATGCTGCAGTAATCTAGGAGGGAAGAGACTAAGGCATGGAGGGCCTCTTTAGATCTTCCTTTTCCCCTTTCATTACTTGGGTCTCATCTCATGCCTGCAGTTTGCTGGTTAGGTCGTGTATGTGTGTGTGTGTGTGTGTTTCCTGACATTGGGGCTTGCAGTTTCTGCTTTCTGTGGGGTGGCAGAGCCAGAAATGGCTGCTTTTTCTCTCTTGACTCCCATATTCTAGCTGGCCTCATTGCTAGAGAAGCCTGAACTCTTCCAGAGTGATTTTGGGAACTGAGTGCTGCTAGAACTGGATGTATTGGTTAATTAATTTACCTATTTATTTCTATTGTGTTTTACTTTGATCTGCTGATTTTGTTTAATTTTGTGGTAAGCCATTGTGAATCATTTATGATTTGGCAGCATATGTGTTGGATAAATAAATAAGCAGATAGTACAACGTTGGATAAATGTTAACAGGATATGTAATACTGAGATTGGAGTGGAGGAGGCGGCTTCTCCCCCAAGTAAGAGGCGGGTCAGATAGATCAGCAGGCAGAAATCCCCCAAAGGCAGCAGATAAAGCAGATCTTTGTAAGCCCCTTACCCCCCCTGCCCCCCCAATGTTTAACTGTATTTATTTTCGCTCAGGCCTTTGGAAGTGCTGCCACCTCACAGTTCTTCTCCCCCGATGGCTGCCGGCTGGGTAGAGAGAGCAGGCTTCTCTGTGAAGGCATCTGTCCTGGGTGCTGATGGATTCACCCCCCCCCCCCTATAATTAAGGAGGCCCAAAATAGCCTTGAGGTCTACTGACTGCGGACAGGAGGTTTGAAGGGAAAGAGCAGCAGTGGCAGAAGGGGAATGGCATTCGTTGGCTTTCTTGCAAACCGAGTTGGGCGATAACGGTTCCACTGGCTGCCGAAAGAGCTAAGGCAAGTCCTGGGAGTGAAGCCACAGCTCTCAAGATGCCAGAAAAAGTTGGGGAGATACCCCTCTGGAAGTCACATTCAGGTTCATTTGCGCTATCTTGATCCTCAGGATCCCCAAGACAGTTTTGCCTAAAATTCTGCCTCTCCTGAACCGGGTGGGCCCAGGGGAGTCTCTTCCGCAGTGGGCCAGCCCAAGAGAGACAGACAGGCAGGCCTGGGCCAGGAGGAATCCAGAAGGTTGGCCCTTTGCTCAGTGTCGCCTGGTCGTGAAGGCAGGCGGCTTTGGTTCCGAAAGTGGAAGGTGGCCGGAGAGTTGAACTCGGCCAATGATGGTCCCAAGAGAGGCCCCCCAACCTTGGCCACTTTAAGCCTGGAGGACTTCAACTCCCAGAATTCCCCAGCTGAGACACAGGGAGGGGTTGGCGGGGTGGGAAGACCTTGAAAAAGAGAGCGGAGACGGACCCTGGCGAGAGTGGCCGGAGAAACCTGGGCAAGCGGCCTCCGGGAGAAGCCAGACACGGGTAGCAACCTGAAGTTTCCGCCCTAGTTTGGGTTTTTTTGTTCGGGAGGGCGGTCGTCCGTACAGCAAATAAACGAATTCATGCAGTGAATTTTTATTTTGCAAAACCGAGCCACTGTGTCCACTAAGCCTGCTACTTTATCCGAGGAATATTTGTCAAGGTAGAAAAAGGGAAACAAAGTCCTCGTACAAGGAAACGTTTCAGGGCTCCATTTCCCGGAAGGCAACCATCCTTCTCGCTATAGCCTTCCCTCCGCCCTCTCCCCCGGCAGACCTGGCAGGCAAGAGAAGGGAGCATTGCATGATAGACACGCTTTTGAACACGGACTCGCAAGCGTCGGGTTCCCACGACCCGGCCGCCTGGCACCGCGCAGGCGCGTCCCGAGGGGAGGAGCCAGGAGAGCTTGGCCGCCGTCTCCCGCGAGGGGGCGTAAGCAGCGCGCCGTCTGGTCGCGCAGGAGACGGTGACGCACGCATGACGCCAATGCCGCGGGGCGGGGCCGGGCCACGCACAGCCGTCGGCCGGCCGCGAGGGGGCAGAGCGGGGCCTCCTCCGCCAAGTTCCGGTCTCCTCTCGTAAACACCGTGTCCCTCCGCCGCGAGTGCAATGTAGTCCCCCCCCCCCCCCCCGGTGCATTCCCACGACCCGGTTCGGGCTTCACGTGTCGCGTAAATGCGGCCGCCAAGCTTGGCCCGCGTGGCCTTCCGAGGCCGCTTCGCCCCAGAAAGCGGCGCGGCCTTGATGCAACGTGGCCCTCGAGTCGCTGCTGCCGGCTCAGCCCCGAGTTCTGGTCCTGACAGCCCGGCCGGCGAAGCAAGGCGGCTCCCCCGTGGGCCCATTCGCGCTCCGGGAGGCGCTCGGGTCTCGCCCAGGCCCAGCGCTACCCCCGCCCGGCGCCCCGTTGCTCCCAGCCCCGCCAGCGCAGCGCCCGGCCGGAGAGTCACGCCCGATCCGCTCCCGGACTCTGCGCGCGGCTGCCCCGCCGGGGCGACCCCTCAGGGCCCGGGGGGGGGGTCGGGGGCTGCGGCCCTTCGCCCTCAGGCCGGGCGCCTCCCCGGCTCGCCCCGCCGAGCGCCTGCCTGGCCCGAGCCGGTGCGGGCGGAGGGATACGGGCGAGGCGCCGGGCGCGGGAGGGGGCGGCCCTCCCGCCCTCCCTCCCTCCCTCCGCGGCGCGGTGATTGGTCCCCGCCGCAGCTGCCCCGCGTCCTCGGCCGCCTGGCTCGCCCTGCTGGCTGCCGGAGGGGCTGAGTGGCCGCGGCGGCCTCGGAGCAGCCAGCGCGGAAGGCAGCCCGGCAGAGCAGCGCCCAGCCGAGCCGGCCCGGAGCCTTGAGGAGCCTGGCCGGAGCCCGCAGGTGAGCAGCGCAGCGGAGGGCGAGCGGGCCGGAGGGTCGGCCGGAAGTCGGCGGGGCCGGGCGGCGGCGCGCCCTTGACGCGCGTCCCGAGGAGGGCGCTGCTGGGGGCTCCGCGGGACGGGCCCGCGCCCGGCCCAGCCGCTCCGGGGGAGGAGCCCGGGGGGCCCGCCGTGCGGAAGGCAGGCGGGGCGGGGGCTTCGGCTCGGGCCTCCCAGCCGGACGGTTGCCGGGCCCGGGGGCGCTGCGGGCGGGGAGGGTCTGCGGCGCCTTTGGCCCCGGAGCCGCCCGGGATGCGGAGGGGTTTCTCCCGGCCCGCCGAGGTGAGGCCTCACGGGGGGGGGGGGGGGCGTAGTAAACCCCCCCCCCCCCCCACCAGGCCCAACTTCGTGCACCGAAGCAGGCTCCTGCCTTCCGAGCTCAGCCGGGGGGTGTGAGAATTGTGGCGTCTGTCTGAGGGTTCGTGATTGATCCGGTTGTCTTCGGGTCCCACTTGACTCCATTCCCGTAACAAGTGAACGTTCCTCAGTTTTCGTCTCGGCGAGTTCTTTGGGCCCAACCGTCGCCCTTGCGGTCAATTTAGGGTTCCTGTGGATGTCATGCAAACTCCCAAATTGGGTCAGTTGAGTAAATAATCAGGCCGTGTGAACCGATGTGACAGCATCCAGGTTCTCATAGAATGTTCTTCCTTGCTTTCGAACAATGTCCCGGCCTGTTTGTGTATATTTTGTGATTCTCCCTGTTGAATCTGATGATTTTTTTTTGAAGCTGCCTCTCTGGGTTGTTATGTATTTATCCACGGCTAATATAATTTTTCCCACATTGAATTTCTCATAAGTTTGGGCGAGGTTGATCTGTGTAAAGAACACACAGGTTGGTTTGACGTGTCAGGCTAACTGGGTTGCTGGTTTTGGGTACCATGCAGATACAGGGACTGAACCACCACTGGTCAATGCCATTTTAGGACAGAATGGCCTGCAAAATTGGCCAGTGTATTCCTGCTGGATTATTTCCCTAAACCGTGGCCAAATTTATTATGAGTAAGCCTGTTGTGAAACCAGGCACTGGGTTGGGTGGGTCTTCCACTTTCTGGAGGGAGCCACTTTTGTCCCCTGAGTTGGAGGGGCCTTCTGCCAGCATTTCAGACCTTGCTTGCTGCTGCCCTGGCAGTGGGCAGCATCTGGCCTGTCGGCTGTGAGGGCTGGGCTCCGGTGGTGCCTCAATGAGAATCGCCGCCAGATTGACCCCGTGAACAAGCCAACTGTGCCGCTCAGGACTTGTATCATTAGCAGGAGTTGGTGGGCAGCGGACACCAAGCCCTGGGCTGGCATAAAGCTTGTTTTGGAGCAGGGGACCTGGGAGGAGGGAGGGCGGCAGGTCCAGCAGTCAAAAGGGTCAAGGAGCTCCTCAAGTGGGGGCCTTCACTCTTGCGTTGGATCAGGGGAAAATGACCGATGGCCACAACGGTTTTGTCCTCACCCTTTCTGTCTGCTGCCCAGGTTGGCACAGCGGTGCTGCATTTGTGCTCTCACGGGGCCCTGGAGGGACTGTGTCTCCCTAGCCGAATTCCCACCACTTGTTTAGCTTGGTTCCTGGATGAACGCCATATGCCGAACCTTCAGCCGGGCAAGGAGGCGCTTCATACCAAATTGCACAGGACTAAAATTAGCCACGCTGAGCATGTGGAAGTGTAGCCACCAGGCCTCCCATTGAGCCACTGAAACATGTTGTGTCAGTACAGTCCATGTTGCACTTTTTGTGAGTCTCCTGACTGGAACCAGCAGCCCTCCTCTCCTGGGGTGCACCTGTGTAGAGAAATGGGCATGAACCTGTCTTTGAGGAGGGCTGATCCTTATGGTCAGGGGAGAAGGAGGCTGAGTGTCTGATTGCCTCGTGTCAACCATGGCTTGATGTGGCTGGCATGGCACTGTGTATTCTGCTTATGTAAGTGGAGAGTTTGCGCAGCACCTGAACAATCTGTAGCTCTCTGTGCCATGGGAACAGTTGCTTCAGCTGCTGAGAGAATCAGCGATGGGCATGGAGGGAAGGGTTGCTCTCCCCTAAATTTGGGCCAGTGTCTTCCCAGGAAGGGAGGGAGAGTCCTTCATCTAGGAGTACTTAATGGTTCTGCCGTTGTCTCTAGATCTGTTCCCTGCGAAAACAAGGCTGTGTGAGGAGGGCTGTGTGAAATTCAGCCTTCTCTCTAACCTGGCAGCTGCATCTTTTTATTTATTTATTTTTTATTTATTTATTTTTGTCAATTGCTTACAAGATGATAGGTATAAGTAAAAATATAGTTATGAATACATGGATACATATAAGAAAAATATAAAAGAAACAGGACAGGGATGGTAGGCACATTGGTGCGCTTATGCATGCCCCCTACACAACTCTTAGGAAAGGGGTGAGGTCAATAGTAGACAGTCTAAGGTTAAAGTTTTTGGGGTTTGCAGAAGCTGTGCAGAAGCAGATAGATAACATAGACTGGCTGGACAGCACACTCCCTGCCTGGAATTGTAAATTCCACTATTAAAAGAAGAGAAAAAAAAATATAAACTATAAACAGTGAGCTATATTACTAAGAGAAACAGTAAACATTAATAAAGCGTCAAACAAAGCAAAGCATGCAAAGCTTGAGGTTCAATCTTCAAGTTCAGCCTTTCTCCGCAGTAGCACAAGGCCAATAACCAGCCTGGTGTAGAGCTTCTTGGTAAAGGTCTGATGGTCGCAGGAGGAATCTAGTGACCTTGCCATCAGGACCTTGATTTTGTGGATAAGTCCATCAGAGCTGGGCATGGTTTGAGACACAAGTCCCATAGGCCATCCTTGTCTTTCAGCAAAACAAGGTCTCCCTCCTCAAGGTTTGGTTCTTTGGTCTTCCATTTATGGTGGTCTTGTAGGGCAGATAGGTACTCTTGCTTCCAACGGTTTCAAAAGGTGTTGGCAAGCTGTTGAACTTGTCTCCATTATTGTTTGTACCTTAGAATCAAAATTCCCTAACGGCGCGGGCCAATCACCCATCTTCTGAGTTAGCAAGGCAGCTGGATTGAGAATGGTAGGATTCCCAGGGTCTGAAGAGACCGGAACTGAAGGTCGACCATTCATGGTGGTCGCGACTTCTGCCATAAGGGTCGATAGAGTCTCACGTGTCAGTTTAGGTGCTTTCGCCAGCATTGAATCAGGGATTCAGTGAGCTATTCCAATCATGCTTCCCCATGCTTCTCCCATGTGAGATGCGTGGGGAGGATTAAATATCCATGTGCATTTGTTGGCTTTAAGGTAGCCGTCGAGTGGCAAGTCAGGGCGAATGCCATCTTCAATTTGTAGATCTTTACAAGCAGCTACAAAGTTCATTCCACAGTCAGATCTGAATCCCTTGACTGGGCCTCTGTGGGCTTGAAACCTTCTCAGGGCGTTGATGAAGCAAGAGGCGTCCATAGATTCGATGACTTCGATATGGACCGCTCGAATACTGAGGCATGTGAAGAGTATTGCCCATCGTTTGCTGTTAGCTTGACCGACCCTGGTCCATGGGGCAGACACAGACCAAGGGCCGAATACATCGAGGCCTACATTGGTGAACAGTGGTTTGGAGCTCACATGCTGGGATTCCTGTTAGCCCCTCCTCTTTTGGGGGTTTGTGTAGCTGTGGGCTTCCTAAACAGAAGAAATGAAGGGCTTGGTCACTTTGGGCAGCCACAAATTCTGCACATGTGAACTATATTTTTTTGTTTGCCAAAAAACTCTTGTCTCCCCACCGTACAGATCAAACCTGTTCAAGTGACCCTATTTCTGTGCTATCCTGCCTAGATTGTAAAAGTTTGTACCAGGCACTGAATTTCCCACTGCCGAAGGAGCTAATGGATGTTGATGGCTCCCAGATGGGTGGGTGGGTATGCAGGGACACCAAGCCCCATAGGCCACACCTGCTGTCTTGGGAGAGCGTTGGGTGGATGTCAGCCCATGGCAAATCTCCATCGTAAGTGTTGCTGGGAAGCATGGAGTCATTCCAGTTTTCCAGAAGTTCAAGTGAGTCATCCCAGCAGGAGTCTTGGTAAGGCTGGGGAGAAATTAGCATCTTAGCAGCAAAACCCTCACCAGCCCCACCAGGCTTTGTGGAGAGCTTCTTGGTCAGGAAGCTGCTATCAATCAGCTCTCTTGCATTCTTGGCAAAGGAGCTGGTCAGTCAAGTCGTTTCTTTACCATGAGCCACTGGGGCAGCCGGCTCAGACTTGAAATGCTGCTGTTCTCCTGGCAAAGCTGATGCCAAGTTCTGTCTGCATATGGCAGTGTTCAGCCTCAGGGATCTCTTCCCCCTTGAGCCTAGGGGTGCTGGGTGCCCAGTTCACCAGCTAGGCTTTGGTGGAGAATGAGGCCGAGGGAGGCAAGGAGGCCTGACTCCTCACCATAGGCCTCCTGGATGTTATTATGCTCTTTGCACTGGAGGCATCGTAGTTGGCCTGAATTTCTGCTTCAGGCTATGTCCTGGGCAGCCACAGCCCGAAATCCAAAGACACGACAGGTACTCAACCACAGCCGGGTTTCCCAACCTTGGGAACTTTAAGGTGGGTGGACTGTAACTCCCAGAATTCTCCAGCCAGCTATGCTAGCAGAGGAATTCTGGGAGGTGAAGTCCACACTTCTTAAAGTTCCCGAGGTTGGCAAACATTCCACTCAAGCCGTTTCCGCTCACTAATGGGACACAGCGATTGGATGCTAAGGCTTAGCTTTTGCAAGTTGGGAAAGACGGTGAACTTGAGCTTCCTAAGAGCCCCACCAGGGACGGGTCTGAAGGCGAGATTTCATTGCATTCGTTATTAATCCCATTTCTGTCGCCACCCATCGCACCCAAGGGCTGGCTTCCCGTCATGCCGCTGTGGTCACCATCGTGAGGCTTGTTTACTGCTGCTGTTGCCTTCCTAAGACAGTACAGACAAGATAAATGCAAGGAGGCAGTGGGTATGATGCTCCCCGAGGAGGAGGAGGAGGAGGAGGAGGCATTGTGTTCTTCCACAGGAGAACACAGCTGTGGGATCACTTTGTCCGTTTTATTAAAAATAAGAAAAGGTAGTGTCAAATATTCATCCAAGTAATTCCAGCCGAAGTCTCAGAAGTTGAGAGCCAGGCCACCCTGCAGAGACAGGCTGGGCCCGTGTCCGGGACTGGCCGCCTTGCCTCAAGCCCAGCGTCTCGGGAAGGAGTTCGGGAGATGGCTGTGCCCTCCTCTTGGCGGTGGCACAATGGCGGCTGCTTTCCTCGACTCCAGCACCACCCAAAACGAACCATGCCCGGCTCTGCTTAGCGTCCCAGTCCAGACCAGGTCAGTAGATGCCGCCTGCCGTTGAGTGGATGGCAGTCTTACCTGTGAGCACACAGCTGTGCCCGTCCTTTTGTGGGGAACACTGTTCTACGGAGCAGAGAAGCAGAGTGCAACATAATAAGCCCCAAAACTTTACGAGTCAAACGGTCATAAGGAAAGAACAAAAGGAAATGCAATTAACTCTAATTGATAGCAACCCGCAAGGCTCTTTCAGGATCTCATCACCTCCAGCCAGCCAGTTTCTTGGGTTTCCCCATTTATTTTTGGCTGAAGCTCTTTTTCCTTTATTGCACATGCACTTCTTAAATACAGGTAGTCCTTGACTTACAACCATTCATTTAACAACCTCTTGAATTTACAACGGCACTGAGAAAAGTAACTTACAACTCTTAGGATTGTTGCAGCATCCCCTGGTCAGAATTCCGGGTGCTCGACAACTAGGATGAATTTAGGATGGATGCAGCTTCCTGGGGTCATGTGATACACATACCCTCCCCCAATTTTCCGCCCTCCCAACCAACTTCCAACAAGCAAAGTCAATGGGGGAAGACTCATTCGCTTAGCAAGTCCAGTGACTTGCTTAACCAAGCCAAAAAAGGTTATAAAATGGGGTAACAGATGTAACAGATTAACAAAGATGGAAGGGAACTTGTAGGTCATCTAGTCCAACCCCCCACCCAGTGCAATTCACTTAACAACCATCTTGCTTAAAAATGGAAATTCTGGCAGCAATTGTTGTAAGTTGAGGGCTACCTGTACTTTCTTCCGTCTTTCTTCATACTTTTGTCTGCATTAAATGTAGACGTTTAAAATTTCTCTGCATCAGTTCTTAGGATAGCTTGTTTGAATCTGAGCTCCAACTGGAAAATGTAATTCCACCTTCTGATTTCCTGGAAAAGTCAGGGGGCTGTTTTGTTTGTCCTTAAGGAGAAAGTCATCTGACTTGAAGAAGTGAAAGGAAGGAAGAAACGGGAAGGGCTCTGCTGAATGGGAGGTTCTGGGCCAGAGGGAGGGGCTGGCCTGCATTTCCATCGGGGTGGCCCTGCATCCTTTGCAGAGCGATGGGAATTGCCAGCTGCCTCGGTGCCTTCTGGTAGCTTTTTGCCAAGAGGAATGGCAGCTTTACCCAGGCCGGCTCCTGGGCAAATAGGTTGGTTGCACCTGGCATCACTTCCCTGCCTAATATTATAGGCATGCTTTTTTTAATGGGTTTCGTCAAGGCGCTCGGCTTCCTCAAAACTTATTTATTTAATTTATTTAAATTTATTCAATTATTAAAATTTATATTTAAATAATTTATTTAATTATTCAAATTTATTTAATTTAGTTTGCCTTGTAATGTGTGTCAGAGTGTCACACAAAGACATCTGGTCCAGCCATCCCTAATTGGGAGGATTTGAGCTAAATGTCCCTTCCTTCCTTCCTTCCTTCCTTCCTTCCTTCCTTCCTTCCTTCCT
>BLBF01000081.1:2044750-2055752 GCA_015471245.1 Laticauda colubrina
CCTTCCTTCCTTCCTTCCTTCCTTCCTTCCTTCCTTCCTTCCTTCCTTCCTTCCTTCCTTCTTTCCTTCCTTCCTTCCTATGTTGAAAGCCCTCCATGACACATTCACAATCCTGGTTGGTCAGCCATGACAGGCCTGAAGTGTTTATTCTGTGGAAGGAGGCTGAAGAGAGGGGAGAGGAGAGATTCTTTGTTGGCCAAGTGTGCTCGGACACACAAGGAATTTGTCTCTGGTGCATAAGCTCTCACTGTACATACAAGCAACAAGTGATAAATCATGATCATAATCATAAAAATATATCGTAAATCATAAGATACAACACTTAGTGATAGTCATGAGATACTAAATAAGCAAACAACATAAATCATTCTAGGATACTAACTAAACAATATAAATTGTAAGATACAAGCAACAAAGTTATAATCATAAGGAGATGAGGTAGGTAATAGGGAAGATGAGAAGAATAACAGCAATACAGTCTTGCTAAGTAGTTGGACAGTGTTGTGGAAATTTGTTGTTTAGCAGAGTGATGGCAGGGGAGAAATGTGTCTCATTGTTCTGGTGTGCGGTGCTCTGTAGCGTCATCTTAAGGGTAGGAGTTGAAACCGTTTATGTCCGGGATGTGGGGGGGTATGTAGATATTTTCACAGCCCTCTTTCTGGCTCGTGCAGGATATACAGGTCCTCCTCCATGGAAGGCAGGCTGGTAGCAGTTGTTTTTTCTGCAGTCCAAACTATTTGTTGAAGTCTGTTCTGTTTAGTTGCTGTGCCAAACTAGACAGTTATAGAGGGGCAAATAATAGATTTAATAATTCCTTTGTAGAACTATTAGCAGCAGCTCCTTGGGCAGGCTGAGCTTTCTGAGTTGGTGCAGGAAGAACATTTCTTTGTTCTGTTTTTGTTTTTGATGATGGTGTCCATTTTGAGTCTTGAGATATTATAGAACCTAGAAACTTGAAAGTCTCTACTGTTGATACTGTGTTGTCTAGCATAGTAAGAGGTGGTAGAATAGGAGGGCTTCTCCTAAAATCTACTGTAATTTCTACAATTTTGAGAATGTTCAGTACAAGATTGTTGTGGTGGCGCCACAATCTGAATGAAGATTCATTGTTGTCACAAATGAGACCAATTGCTATGGTATCATCTGAGGGACCGTCTCTTGCCATCACATCTACCCGACCCATCAGAGCGAGGAGGCAGGGAATGTTGTAGGTCCCATCCCTGAGGGAGATACCCCTGGGGGGACCCAGAAGGAGGGCCTTCTCCGTGGTGGCTCCCTCCCTCTGGAACATCGTTCCGCCCCCCCCCCCCCCCCCCAGAGATTAGAATGGCCCCCACTCTGTCACTCTTCCGGAAGGCCCTGAAGACCTGGTTCTGCCAGCGGGCCTGGGGAACCCAGAGCAGGGTGGAGCCCATTAAATGGCTCGTGTGATCGGCTGTCACCGATGCGGGGGTGGGTGGGAGATGGGGGATGATTTTGTTATATTGTACTATATCCGTTTATTTGATTCTTTTTGTGAGTTTTCATTGTTTTAAATGTGGTTTATATTCCGTAAGCCGCCTTGAGTCGCCATGGGGGAATAGGCAGCAGTATAAATTCAATAAATAAATAATAAAATCCGCAAACTTCAGGACTTCAACGGAGGGATCTTTTGAGATGTAGCCATTGGTATAAGGAGAGAGGAGGGGAGAGAGCACACAGCCGAGCCAGGGGAGGGGGGCTCCTGTGCTAATTGTACAGGTATCTGATGTGATTTTGCTGAGCTTCAGCTGCTGCTTCCTGTTTGTTAGGAAGCTTATGATCCACTTCTAAGTGGGGTCAGGCATGGAATCGTTTTAGTGAGAAGAATATCTGGAAGGGTGGTCCTGAATGCTGAGCTGAAGTCTACAAAGAGGACCCTTGCATAGGTCTTTGGAGATTCAAGATGTTGCAGGACGTAATGCAGAGTCATATTCACGGCATCATCTGTCGAATCTATTCGCTCGGTAGGCAAATTGCAAGGAGTCTTAACAGCGGATCTGTGGTGCTTTTCAGCTGGGCCAGCACTAAATGGCTCTGGACAGCAACACTGGTTGGGGGGGGGGGCTTCCTCTTCCTGCTTCCTTTTTCCTCTGGTGTCAGGGCTGTTGTGCTTCAGCTACTCCCATGGGAAGCTGCCTCCCTAGGAGCCTTTTCAGCCTGGGGAGCGCTGCCAGGGCAAGAGGGTCCTTCGCACAGCCCTCGGGCCCGGCTTGTGAATGTTGACTGGGGCAGAGTGTGGCAGAGGAGGAGTCACCTGCTCTCTGGGCTTGCTCTGGTCTCCCCTTTTCCTGAGGGGCTGGAGGGCCTCTCAACCAGGACGAAGCAGCCTGGGAGGAGAGCCAAGCACAGGCCAACTCGAGGGGTCTCGCCTCTCCCCCTGCTCCTCCCTGCTGCCGAGGGACACCTGTCCTCCTGGGCTGTCCGCCCCGTCCTGGCCCTGATGGCAGGATGCAAATGGGGGAACGTTGTTCCTCAGCCCTGGGGAGCCCTGACTGATGCCCCAGAGACCAGAGCTATCACTTACCCAGAGGCAGAAGCCAGGCTTTTCCCCAGGTCCCACAACCGGCCTCTCCATTAAGGACTTTGGCTGGTGAAGGACACCTGTCTCTCGAGGCCCAGAGGGACTTCCTTGAGGAGCAGCTTCAACCTGGCTTGCTGCTTAATGAGGCTCTTGGAGAACCCCTCCCCCAGATGCCCAGAGGGCTTTAATTGGGAAGGGGGAGAGAGAAAGAGGGGGGGGGAGGACTGTTGACCAACAATGTCACCACCTCACCAGAATCCGTAGAATCTGGCATTTGCCTTTGATAGTCAGCCCTCAGCTGGTCAGAAATGCCCCCTGGTTAAAAGTTGGGGGGGGGACAGTTTAAGATGTCCCCCTTCTTTGCTTGATCTACAGCAGGAACTCCAGACTCTGAAGAGTCCCAAAGCCCCCTGGGGCCGGGGTCTTGGGAGCGGGGGTGGGCTTGGAAGTCAAAACTCTGTTGTTTTGCAGGGGAACGTTGGGACTTGGGAGCCTTTGGGCCCGGGGGTGGAAAAGCGAAGAAGCCCTCCTCAAGTCCAAGGGTGGAATCCTGTCCTGACCACAGGCTCGTGAGGTGGCCTTGGGAATGGCAGCATCCCTACTCACTTCGGCTGCACCGTTGTGGCTGGGAAGCATCAGTCCGGGAGGGCAGCTGCGCTTCTGTCCCTCCTTCCTGGGTTGAAAGTCAAGAGAGCAAAATGGATTGGGTGTCACACACACTTGTGTGCTGGCTGGCTGATGCTTCCACCGAAGGGCCCTTCACCTCAAAGTCACGGCCCTCCTTTCTCCCAGGATGGAGAGAGAGAGAAAATCTCTCATACTGGGGAGTTCTGGGAAGTCTTGGCCAGACCCAGGGGGGCTGTGAGTCAAAAGCACTTTGCTCCTGCAGGCAAATGCAGCAGGCCCCAAAACTTAAACCAAAGAGGCATTGTGACTTCAGCCAAAAGAGGCTTTTGCCCTGGGCTGGGCTTTGGCAGAAATACCTTGAAGAGCACAGGGCATCATGAATGCCGTAAGAGCCCCTTCCTTGCTCTCTTATGTAAGGTGTCTTAGTCACCGAGCTGAGAAGGCTGCCTGGCTGGTGCTTGGTGACATCTTGTCGAGGGAGGCAGGAAGGAAGAAGCCCAGGATGGCCTTGGTTCCCCACATCCCTTTGCTCTTGGCTTGGCTGGCCAAAGGGGCCTTTTTTCCCCAGAGGTTGGAGGAGGTCAGCCTCTCAGGAGCCTCTTACGGAATTGCAACCCGTGTCCCTTTTGTATCTCTAAAGAGGGATTGCAGGGTTCATAATGTTCATAAAAGCAGCCCAGTTTTCCTTCTTACCTTTTTCTATCCTGGCTCTAATATTCTTCTTCTGCAGAAATGTCTGGTGCTGATTTTTCAGGACCCTGATAGTTTCTGTAGCAATTTTTGTTTCAGTCACATATTCAGTAAAAATAATAATTTGTCAGAGTTTAGGTGGGAAAGATGTGAAAGGGTGAGAATGGAAGATTTTGTCAGTCTTTTCAGCATTTAAAATTGAGTTCCCAATCTGGCAGGCGGTCAAAGAAAAGCTGCTGCAAGTTGGATGTGACTTTCAGGTGTTGAGCAACAGAGTCGCTGTGGTCGGAGCAGGGTCCCCTCAGTTGGATCTAAGTCACTTGCAAGCCTTGCTCAAAAGATGGGGCCACGGAGACCCCCAGAATCCAGGGGCACCATCGTCTTCCAGGCCAACCTTTTCTCTGGCAGGTAAAACATGGCAGGTGATACAAGGACATCCTTTTCCCATCTTGACAGGTGGTTTATTGAAGGTCTTCATGGCCCCAAATGGAGCTTGGTAGCTGAAGGGGTGACTGCCCACCAAATACATCAGGGTCTGTAAACACACTGGACCGACTGCCAGCTTCGTTTAATATGCTGCAGGAAGTCTGGTCCCTTCCTTCCATAGTCTCCTTGCTAGAAACAGCAGCTGAAGTGTAAAGCAGCCCCTGGGATGGATGACGTCTTCACACGGTACAGGATTCATGCCTCCCAAGGAAGTCCAGGCTTCTCTGTATCTCCAGTTGGCCTTGTTGGTTTCTGAAAAGGCAAGAGGCCCCCCGGCCCGATCCACTTGCTCTTGATGAGGGCACGATAGCCTTGTCCCAGTCAGAACCGCTCCTGTGGATTGTCCTTCCTGGTTCTTACCTGGCTTAGCCACCTGTCTGAAGAGACCACAGCTCTGTTCTTTCCTAACGCCCCATCCTGGAATGTGTCCTTTTACAAACTGGGCCTCCACCTTCCTTTCCGCCTCACTTCCACTTCGCGCTAGTTCTCACTGGTCACAAATCCACCAAGACAGGCATGAAAGGTGGATTTTACTCCTCAATAATTTGATGTCATCAACTTCCCTGCTCAACTCCTCGTGATCAAAAAATTATTAAAACACCTTAAATATTAAATATTATGAACTGTCAAAAACGCGGCTCCGTATGTTTTTGCATACCTCTTGGAAAAATACTTATTACCTGTATTTGATTCTTTAGTCCGTTGCTGATTTTTAAGAGGGCCTCTTACCCCATGGTCTTTTAGTCTACTCAGGAGCTCTTAAGAAAGGTTGCCATTGTATTTTTTTTGTATTCAAAAAATACAAATTAACAAAGTCTTCAGATTGCCTGCAACTGTGTACCCGTGTAATTGTAAGAGATTAGCAAGACATAACTGAAATTTCCAGCAAACATGTTGATTCTCTTTTGCAATGCTTCCTTCCAAGTGGGAGTGGGGTGTGGGGGCTCTGAGCCAGTCTTGATTTCTGGCCCCTGCCTGGACAAGTCCCTGCAGTTTTCTTGCCAAGGTTTTTCAGAAGTGGTTTGCCATTGCCTCCTTCCTAGGGGCTGAGAGAGAGTGGTTGGCCCAAAGTCACCCAGATGGCTTAGTGCCCAAGGCAAAACTAGAACTCACTATCTCCTGGTTTCTAGCCTGGTGCCTTAAACACTGTGCCAAACTGACTTTCATATGCTTGAGTTTTTACAGCTTTAACAATAATTTTCTGTGGCTCTCTTTAGCAAAAAATAATAATAATGGCATAACATTGGCCCCTTTCCAGCCCTCTGGACAGAGGTCAAGCGTTAAGGACATGGTGGGAATTTTTGCTCGAAGATGAGCAATTTCATGCTTGAAGTGAACCTGGACCTAGAGATTCAGGTGTTTCCATTTGTCTTCTTTTCTAGCTCTCCTAAGCTCTTTTTAAAATATATATCTCCCTCTCCCTCCCTCCCCCTTCCCCTCCCCCCAATATGAATGAAGGAATGAAGTGTCAGGTTGCACCTCTACACCGAAAAGTGGGGTTCTTGCTCTGAGTCAAGCAACCCTGATCCACTTGGGGGGTCTGGAGGGGGGTGGGAGAGGGAGTCCCCCAAGGCAACTCAGGCCTCAGAGCCATGGACCTTGTCCTTCCTGACAGGTGCTCCATGGGACTTTTTTCCAGAGTGATCCCAGAGCTGATCTTGTGGATAGCAAAGCGCCTGTTTTTTTCTGTGTTCGTCCCTTTTTTCCTTTTCTTTGCACTGCAGAGAAAGTCAAATGTGAATCTGGCTCTTTCAGAGAGTCTGAAAAACACATTTTATGAAGCAGAATCAATGTTATTAGTGTTCATTTTCATTCTTCTTGGAAGAGGTGCTACCAGATTTCTGATGTTTTGCCACTGTAGACTACAATCTACGGGCGCTCCTCCTACAATATCTTTTCCAGTAAGTACCTGGGCAGAGTCACCTTTCCATCTGTCTCTCTTGCTTAGCAAGAGGGCTCCTTCACATTTACACCATAGCAGGTGCCATCCAAATGTCCCCTGGGGTTTATTGCCCAGGAGGCAGAGATGGCCATGCCCCCTTTGGCAAGCCAGTTGATCTTGGCAAGATTCTTGCAATTCTCTCCCGAAGGACTGTGTGCAGTGACCATTAAACAATTAGTTCTGATGTGTCTGGCTTATTTTTTTTTTCTTTTTAATATTTTGCTAGCTGTTTTTGAGGTCAGAGTTGCCCTGCCTTTTCCTCCCCTTATAATTGGTCTTGCACACCAGAGCTGAAAACAATTGTAGGTTTTCAAAAGAAGCAACTAAAGTTATAGCACGCTGAATCCAAGTTCAGGAGAGTCCTTGAGAATAGCCTGCTTGAGTGAAAATCCAGGTTTCTGATGAAGCAAACAAGACTTTCTCTTCGTAGTCAAGAGGTGTCATTGCTCCTTTCTAAATTTAGAGCACGTGAAGCTTAAATGCATATTCATAGGCTTTAAGAGAAGCCAGGCATTTTTGGGGTTTGTTTTATGTACCTTGATTAAAAATAGCAGCAGAGACTTGGTTGCCCTGATCTGCCCTCTTGGGATAGGAGGAAGCTGCTGGCTTATTTGGGCCATAAGTGTGGGGCAGGTCCTTCCTCTGCCCAGAGTGGAGCTCCAGCAAAACCACTGGAAGAAACCACAGTCCACAGCTGGTGTGATAGAACTGAGACCGAACATGTGGGGCGATTCCTGGCTGCAGCCACTTCAAACAGGGCAGGGGAAGTTGGTGGCTGGGTGCAGAGATGGAGATGGCTCCTCAGCCAGTGCCCTCTTGGCAAACTCTTGAAGAATGGGGTCTGCCTCACCTTGAGGATGGGGCAGCGGAAACCTGATAGGCACCAATTTGTAGCAAAGCATTGTCAAAAGTTTGAGGCAGGGACATAGCTGGAACGGGAGGTATTTTGTGTGTTTCCTCACCGAAGGACTGCCGCCAAAGGCCTTGCCTGACGAAAAATCCATTTTCCAAAAACAAGCTATTTAAGATACTCCGTGTCACTTTCTCTGGAGCTGGCGAAGAAACTGCTGGACTGCGTCCAGTGGCCACTTTTGAAAATGTCTCTGGGGTCTGCCTGGAATGCAGAAGTGTTCCTGGGAACGTCCTGGAGGAAACGGGACTCGAGAGGCGCTGTTGAGATGGTGATCCCACCCTCGCACTCGGGCCTGTTGAATGGGACCACCGCAGCCGCCTCCAGTCTAGAGGAAATAGTTGGGTGATGGGTTGCATCTTCTGGCATCTTCTGCCTTTTTTTTACGGTTGGAATTGCTCGGAATTGTGTGAACTCCTTTCCCCGTGAGCTTACTTTCTATTCGTGCTCTTGAAGTCCAAAGTGAGGGAGATCTCGCTGGGCAGAACGTGCTCCCCAGAATGTGCCACCCTTGGAGTCCAGCTCTAGCCTTGGGCTGTGTTTGAGCTCCTGGCTGCGGGTTTGTGCACTCCGGCTTCCGTTCTTGAAGGGGAGAAGGAAAGCTGGTGTTTTTCCTTCTGTTGACCCCCAAATTTGGAATTGATAGGTGTCTGGATGCGCCTTTAGACTGGAGATCTGGTGGCCCTGATGAGCAGATTCTGCTGCTCCTGGGAGTATCCAGATGGCTGATCCTCCTTCGGTACTTGCTGCGGCAGGGATGATCCAAGGGGAGCCCAGCCCCCTCCCCCAGGTCATTTGCTTCTCCCCCAAGGAGAAGCAAATGACAACAAGAGGGGAAGACTCCTTGAACCTTCCTCACCTTCTAGAGAGAGAAAGGAAGCAAATCTTTGTCAGTGCAAAAATCAAATCGTTAGATTACAGAGTGAAGACCTTAAAGGTAGTCCTCAATTTACAATGGTTCATTTAGTGACAATATAAAGATAACAAAGGCACTGAAAAAACTGACTTGTGACCATTTCTCACACGTGTAGCCATTGCATCACCCCCATGATCATGTGATTTATATTTGGATGATTGACATAATTTATGGGAGTCACAGTATCCCAGAGGCTAACGTTATCCCCTTTTGCGACCTTCTGACAAGCAAGATCAGTGGGGGAGCCAGATTCACTTAACAATCGTGTTACTAAGTTAACATCTGCAGCGATTCACTTCAATGTGGCAAGGAAGGTCACAAAATGAGGCAAAAATCCACAAATTTCTCAGTTAGCAATATAAATGTTGGGCTCAACTCTGCTCATAAGTTGAGGATTACCTGTATTACCTGTATACATACTGGGCACCAGCATAGAGGAAACCCCGCCTTGAGGAGTCAAGCAAATAGTGTGGAGGGAACATCTGGAGGATCCAGGTTCACCATGCAGAGAGATGTAGAATTGTAGAGAGACCTGTAGACTGGAAGGGAGGAGGGGGTGCTTGAGCCACCCCCTTGAAGATGCCAGCCAAGGGGTCAGGAGTTCTCCATCCAACTTGCTTTCAGTGGAATCTGCTTCCTTGGGCCAATTGTTCCTTGTCCCACCAAGAACAGCTGTAGCTACTGAGGATTTCATGCAAATTGGGTGTTGAGAGACAGTGAAATACCTAGAGGGATGCAACCCAGTATAATCCTATGTTGTCCCCAGATTTCTCATAAAGCAAAATTCAAAATGAAGGTGGGCAGTTGTTGATGGACTTTTTGAGAGGGGCCAGGAACCTCTTATCCCTTCACCAAATAATTCCTTATTTATCAATGTGAAGAACAGCAGAAGGCCTGGACCAGGGGTGTCCAACCTTGGCAGCTTTAAAACTTGTGGACTTCAACTCCCAGAATTCCCCAGCCAGCAAAGCTTTGCAGAGCTGGCTGGGGAATCCTGGGAGTTGAAGTCCATAGGTCTTAAAGTTACCGAGGTTGGACACCCCTGACTTAGAGTAAGCCTTGCAGCTCATGAAAGTACCAGTGAGCCCTTGGTGAGTACAGCCGCTCTGTCCTGGGTTGATGGCTGAACCAGTTGATGGGAACGGAATGTCTTCAAACCCATTTAATTGGGACTCGGCTTTTCTGGGCCTTTCCCTTCCCAAGCTTCAGGATGTAACTCTCCTCTCCTTCGTCAGTGTCTCTGGAAGTTACTTGTGTGTCCAGAAGCCACATTTCCTGATCCCAGTGTTCTTCCATTTCCCCTCTCCATTTTTGAAGCTTTCATTCGGGATGTGAGAGAGCGGCGGCATCCAACTTCGTTTCTGAGGTTTCATCAGGCTGACTGGTGAGCGACGGCTTTTTCTTCTGGATTCTTCCTTGAGCAGCTCATCTGATGCCACAGCTGCTTTTTCAGACAAGGTGGTTCTGGCTTTGGCACCCTAATAATCAAATATTCGATTCTTTACATTTTGCAACTGACTTTCTTCGGGTTTTTGTTTTGTTACTTGGTTGTAGTTCTTGAGAGAAGAAGAACTGCCCGTTCTGGGTCCTGATTTGATGATAGGAAAAAATAAACTCCTTTGAGAATATTATTTCTGCACCCATCTGCGTCACTACCAAACAGCTGGATCGTCTCCAGCTGGATTTGCTTGTAAAGGCAGATGTTTCCTGCTTTCACTCTTGGTGGCACCTGTTTTCAGGGAGGGGGCTTGGAGGGGGAGTGGTAAGAGATGGGCATTGGGTTTTGTGTAGCTGTTGACATCAATTAGCTATCAGAGGCTAAGTAAATGGAAACCACACTGGTTATTTTGACTGTACTTTAAGAAAGATTCAGAACATAAAACTGTATGTACCAGAAGTACATGAAATCTGAAGGGCAGCCCCATTGCAGGTCATTGTGATTTCTTCTCGCCGTCTCAAAGGATCTTGTGCAAGCAGAGGAGGCAACGAAAGGGTTGAGGGGTTGGAATGGTGGTGTGAAAGCCCATGTGATGCAGCTAGATTCAAAGTGCACAGCTTATTGAATGTCCCAGGATCAGAGTTCAAAGGATTTACTAAAAAGTATTTCCCAGTTGCCTCTTAATATTGGCAAAGACATCCAGGTATAGCATCCCCTACCAGGGGCACCGAGCAGGAGGCAGGTTGTGGGTGGTAGGTGGTTGTGTTCCTCCAAAAAGGCCACCTTAACAGGTGGAGCAAGAGTTGTGAGAGGACACAGCTGTTTCTGCATCTGGCCAACTGTGTGTGGGGGAGAAGGGTGACCAGAAATGGGTGCCTGTTCTTCTTTTTACATGATATCTCTTAATCCTTCACTGGCGCCCACTGACCAGTTAGGGGGTTCAGGGAACAGAGTCAGTGAGGTTGGCTGCAGAACAGCAGCCTCCAAGCTAAGTTTTTGTTCCAGGGAGCGGACTAATATTCTCGAAGGGACAGAGAAGCATCGATCAGAAAAAGCCGCTCAAAGATCTGGAATGTCAGGTAGGAATTACTACCTTGTGAGTTAAATACGAAAAGGATAACACTAGGTAATACTGTGGTGCTCCTTGAGCTAACATTTTGCATTGGGACAAATTTTCTACTGCACTACAGGTGGTCCTCGGCTTATGACTACAAGATGGATCGGAATTTACATCACTATGTAATGTGGTTGTGAAGATCACATAATTGCAGAGCCCTTCAAAGGGTCATAACTCAGCAGACCAGTTGTAAGTCCCTTTTTTTTAGTGAATAGTCACTGAATTACTTATTGTAATCTGTTGAGAGAAAAAAAAGCACATAATCCACAGGAATGCCTTCTTTCCTTCCTTCCTTCCTTCCTTCCTTCCTTCCTTCCTTCCTTCCTTCCTTCCT
>BLBF01000081.1:2055762-2102030 GCA_015471245.1 Laticauda colubrina
CCTTCCTTCCTTCCTTCCTTCCTTCCTTCCTTCCTTCCTTCCTTCCTAACCCATTTCTTGAATGCTCACCCAGGGAAGACAGCAGCTGCACTCAGGAGCTCTCCTACAGATGATCCAACATTAGGTGGTCACTTGCTGACCCTTTCAGGTTTAGCTGATAAGGTTTAGTCCACATGAAGCATCTGGTTGAAGTGGAAGATGAGAGCCTCCCCAGGCATCTGTGGACCCTCTCACAGAAGAAGCCCCTGGCTCACATCTGGTCGCCAGGCCAAAAGGGTTGAAGGTGGTTGGGCATCCCAAAGCCTAGGAAACCACTGATATGGGTCAGGGTTGTAGGAGCTTTAAGCTCAACCGTACCTGCTCGCCACCTTGCAGAGAGCACGTTTCCTCCGAGGCTGAAACATTTCTCCCTATCTCTTATTTACCTGCTGCTCCTTGACCTCAGGAAGCACAGAAGGAGCCTTTGGCTGTGGAGGCCAGCTGTTGGGAGCCCCACCCACCCTGGTGGGACAGGTGCCCGCCCAGCCCAGAAGGGAGGGGTCTGGACTGGGAGATTCCACAGAGCCCTGGAGACCCGGAGCTGCTACCAGACATGCCCCTACTTGGTCCTCAACCTAAGAGGGGCTGCTCAGCTCCGCCTAGCTCTTTACCTCGTTGCAGCCCTCATGATGAGTAGTAATAAAATTAGCTAATCGTTTCACCCAGCGAGGCTGAGGAAGTGCCAGTCCGAACGTCACCGGAGGCGGTGGCAATCGGTGGTGTAGCCTTGGGTGGAGATTGCCAGCTGGGCCAAATTCCTCATGGGATAGAGCCCTCCGGTTTCCCCTATTGGATGAGGGGGTCGGGGGCTTCAGCTTCTCTGAGAACCTGGCCTGCTGGCAATCCCCCCCACCCACCTGCAACCCCTCTCTTGGAATTTCACAGCCTTGCAGCTGCCCTCAGCCGGGGCTTCCTTGAGCCAAGATTTCCTTCCTTTCTGAGCAATCTGTTCTAAGAAATGGCAGCTTCCTTGGAACCCCTTTTTACATAGGGGAGCAGAGAGGTGGCCTTACTTTCTAACCCATCATTATGGCAATGGTTTGTGAAGACCACTCAGTCAGTCACAGTGTGATTTGTTTGGGTTAGATGTGTAAATCCAACCTTTGTTGCCATCGGCAAGTTGGAAGGTCGTTTAATAAACTATGTGAATCATATACTGTATGGCTTTGGCCCCGCATGAAATCGTAGACAGTGAGGGTTGGAAGTTGTTGTAGGGAGTAAGGAGGAGGATCTTGACAAGAAATGTGGGAGCTCCATTACCAAACTGACAAGAAGTGGGACACACTCTGAAGTCCAGGAGAGCAAGAGGACCCCCATCCTAGTTCATTTAAGTATTAGAAGGGGGTGAAGGGTTCCAGCATAAGTAGACTTGCAAGGTTCTGTTCCTATAGCCAGGTTCAATAAAGATAGTTTTAGCCTTCCTGTGGAGTTAGAGTACATTCTTGGTCTGGTCCATCTTGTTGGCTTGATCTTCATCTTGGAGCTGATCCAGCCAATCCTCAACCCAGTTCTGGACTCCTCTGCTCCCAGCAGCCCCAGGAAATACAGAAGCAAGCAATGAGGCCCAGCCGGGCTCTCCCTAAAGCAAACTTGGCAAGTTTTTAAGACTTGTGGACTTCAACTCCCAGAATTCCTGAGCTAACATGACTGGAGGAGGAGGAATTCTGGGAGTTGAAGTCCACAAGTCTTAAAGCTGTCGAGTTTGAAGACCCCTGGAATAAATAGAGAAAGAGAGGTAGAATAGATAGAAAGAGAGATAGGTAGAATAGATAGAGGGAGAGGGAGAGAATGATAGAATAGATAAATAGAATAGATAAAGAGATAGACAGATAGGTGATGAATAGAATGGAATGGAATAGAATATAGAATAAGAATAGAATAAGAATTAGAATAGGAATAGAATAGAATAAGAATAGAATAAGAATAGAATAAGAATGGGATAGAATAGAATAGAAGAGAAGAATGGAATGGAATGGAATAGAATAGATCGAGGGTTTTCAAACTTGACAGCTTTTAAAACTTATAGACTTCAACTCCCAGAATTTCTGAGCTAACATAACTGGGTGAGGAATGCTGGGAGTTGAAGTCCACAAGTCTTGAGATCTGTCAAGTTTGAAGACCCCTGCCCTAAAGGCTCCAGGGAAGCCTTCCCAAAGCCCGGCTGACCCTCTGCTGAACAGGCCATTTTCCTGGAGCCCCCCCCCCCCCCCCCCCGGGAAATCTTCCATTTCATCCCCTTCTCGCTTCTCTAACTTCTGGAATGAGATGAGGCTAGGCAATTTTGTCCTGTCTTTTACAAGAGTGAGACAATCAAGAGTTATTGCGATGATAGATGGTGGGTCTGTTATGAAGGCTGTGCTGAGCTCCTGGGTGGTTTTTCTCAGAAAGGCTGGCCTTTGCTGGACAAGCAGGTGAGCAGAGCCTTCCCTGCTGGGAAAGTTTTGCTTTCCCCGTCTACACACAGGGAGCCTGGCCTCACCCCAAGTGGCCCGGAGCCAGGGCTTATTCTAGGAAGGAGGGAAGCATCTGTGGGAAAAATACGGCCTTTCAAGCAGGCCATGACCCCGGCGAGCATCGCAAAGGGCTGCGGCCACTCTTGAGTCCTGGTGGTGGCTGTGGACCCCAGCAACAGAATTTGCCTTTGGGGGGAACAAGGGGGTTGCCTTTGGTGTTGGGGAGCCAGGTTCACTGGCTTTCCGTCCCCCACGTGAGCGTGCCTTTGTCAATTCCTGGCAGTGGTTGGAGTGGGCGTCAGCTAAGTCGTGTCCAAAATGTCACCTCAAGAGCCGGTGAAAGTACTGAACCGTAGAAATGGCGTTTTTGATCGTTTTCAGGGCCCTGCGTTGGTCCTGTGCCGGGAACTAATATCTAAGGGTGCCTCAGCCACACTGTCCTGGTTGAATTGATGCCATTCGTTGGACCAACCTGTGACCCATAATAACTCAAGATGGCCACCTGCAGCAACCGCCTGACGGGCAACAAACCAACGTGCTGACAAGATGGCCAGCTTAGGCGGTTCTGCCTCTGCCGTTTGCTGTTGTGTGGCTTCCCTTCATTGGAGCTCCTCATTGCTTGAACGTTTGGAAGAGGAGCAGTCATGGAAGGGAACTTCTTTCCCACCCATTCCTGCGCCTAAGTAGTCCACATTCAAGTACCATAACAGCATATCAAAGACCCTGAAGGTCTTCTAGTCCAACCCCCTGCTCAAGGCAGGAAACCCTACACCGTTCTG
Source organism: Laticauda colubrina (assembly GCA_015471245.1). Lineage (NCBI taxonomy): Eukaryota > Metazoa > Chordata > Lepidosauria > Squamata > Elapidae > Laticauda > Laticauda colubrina. The sequence continues at coordinate 2,059,034 of BLBF01000081.1, forward strand.
GACAAATGGCTGTCCACTCTCTTCTTTAAAACCTTCAGGGATGGAGCACACCCACCTTCTGGAGGCAGCTCATTCCACTGACGAATTGTTCACGTCAGCCCAGCTCTTCTCTTCATTAGGCTAGAAAAGGGGTCTCCAAACTTGGCAACTTTTGCTGGCTGAGGAATTCTGGGAGTTGAAGATCACAAGTCTTAAAGTTGCCAAGTTTGGAGACAGACCTCTGGGCTAAACATCCCCAGTTCCTGCAACTGTTTGTGTACACTGTACCCTCGGAAGAAAGAAGGTTGCTAACCTCCTGGCCCTTCCCGTCTTCTGCTGCTGCAAAGGCTTTGGGGACATGGTGTTGTTGTGAGGAGGGCGCCTTCCTCCTCCCCTGCGTGTCAAAGCAGAAGTAAGTTTCTGCCAGCTTCCAAAAGTCCCATTTTCTTTGTTTCTTGAACCCAGTCCTTTGACCCGGAAGCACATGGAGGTGTCCATCACTCAGAAGCATGTGCCAGTCTGAGGCCATTCCGGAGCCCCCCTGGCCCGCCCTTCCTCAACCTCTCCTGGCTTCTTAATGGGAGGGGAGAGGAAGTGGTGCCTTTGGTGCGCATAGCTGCTATTATCCCCATGTATGGAAGAAAGAGGCTGCCAACACCAATAAACGTTTTCTCCCATGGCCCTCTGGACATTGAGGAAGTAGAGATAAGTGTAATTACAGGCAGAATCGCGTAGCCTAGCAATAGCATTGAGACTTATATACCGCTCTTCACAATGCTTTAACAGCCCTCTCTGTAGGATAGAAAGGATCCCAATAAATCGGGTAGATTGTAATTACCCTCTTGCTTAGCCAGAGCTCACTTGGAGAAAGTGTCTTCCCAGGTCAGCGTGATATTCATGAGCTAGATTTGGGTGACACAGGGACCCCTTCCCCCCTCTCCAGGCCTTTCTGTGGCATTCTTGCTTCCTCCATGCCGATGCCTCTTCGGGGGTGGGGTGGGGTGGGGGGTTGCCTTTTGTTCTCCTCTCTTAGACTCTCCTCTCGCTCCACCTTCATGTGCCCCTCTTGTGATGGGAGCATCAACAACCACTTTGATCGGACTTTTCAGTTTGGCTTGTATTGAACCAACAGGGTCAAAGCTTTTAGCCGAGATCCAGAAGGACGCTGCTTTGGCCATCTTGCCAAGCCAGCAGGGATCCAAAGGTCAGCCAGTCAGTCCCCAGCCTGCTGAGGCACGAAATCCGCTCTGCAGTGTCTGGATGGGTGGCGGTTGTGGATCCCCATGAAATCTTCATGGAAGCTTCCAACACATTCAGAGGCATTTTGCTCCACGGCTGATTAGTTTGCCTGTCAAGAAGTTCTTTTAATTCAGATTCTTCTCTTTTTCTGTCATTCAGCTCTGTCAGTTTCTATCATATAGAGTAGCACTTCTCAATTGTGGCAACTTTAAGAATTGTGGACCCAGCTATGCTGGCTGGGGAATTCTGGGAGTTGAAGTCCATGCATCTTAAAGTGGTTGAAAAGCACTGGTTTGCTTTTCTCTTTCCACCTTTTCTTATCAACCTCTTGTGAACCTAATCTAGTCCATTAATAATATCTTCTTAGATTGCATGTCTGTCCATCCGGTGAGATTTGGCCAAGGCATAAGAGAGCCAGGCTTTTGCTTATGCTTTTTCGCCATGCAGCTAGAATTGCCTTTATTTCTAGCCCACTGGACTTCCTTTGTACTTACCGCTTTTCCTTCACGGTAGGTCAGCTTTTTAAATATGGCTAGGTAAAATTGCATGCATCTTAGAAATGCTGAGCTCAATATCTGTACAAAATCTAAGACTCCTAAATATATCTGGGCTAGAACTAAAGAGCAGAACTGGGCAGATTGAGAACGGACCAGCATTGATTTTGCCAAAGACTTCAGGAGAGCTTCCTCATGGGTAAAATAAGCTGAAGGCAGTAAAATCACAAACTAATTCCTTGGAAGGTGAATGGAAGGATGCTAACCTGCAAGCCAATAACTCCCAGTCACATTTAGATTTCAACCCTTAATTCTGAATTACATTGGATGGGCTATTTATTCTATAATGCCAGTTTTCTTTTCTTTTTGGGGAAAATGCAGTTCTGTGGAGCCCTTTAAGTGCATGAAAAAGGATGCCCTCTAAGCAGCATTCAGTCTTGTCTTATCCCAATAGGTAGCCCTATCTGGGAAGAGGAGCAAGGATGAGAGATTGAGACCTAGTCGTGGGGTACCAGGGAGGGAAGGGAGGAGGAGGAGGAGAAGGAAGGGCTCAGGTACCAGCTTCATATCAGGAGGAGGAACGTTTTGTCAAGCTCCAGATGTTAAAAAAAAATCACAGTATTTATAACTGTGGAATCTTGTGGGATTTGCAGTGATCTCTCCCCCAGCGGTTTCCATGATCTCACATGGATAGGCTGGAATCTTGCCTGGCATCTTGAAAGATCTCTTGTGTAGCAGTAGTCACCAACCAGTGCTCCATGAGAAATTTTTGGTGGTCTGCAGAGAAATGGCACCCACAAAGCACCCCCAAATATTGTGCCGCCCACATGGCCCGCGGGAACACAAGGCTTGCGTCGCATTGCAAACAACACGAGGTAGTGAGGGGAGGGGGGGGACTTGCCCCACTTACCCCATGCACCACTCCTGGCCTGGCCACCGGGCTGCTTCTTTCCGCTTCTTTCTTCTTCTGCTTTTGGCTGCATGCAAGGAAAGCAGCAAAAGACTTCCTTTCGCTCCCCCAAACTCCGCCAGACATGAGTCTCCAAGAGACTGCCAGTGCGACAAGTCACACAAAGTCACACATTTCTGGCAGAGTTTCAGGGAGAGAAAGAAAGACTTCTGCTGCTTTCCTTGCATGAAGCCAAAAGTCCCTCCCTCCCTGAGAACAGAGCTGGAGACGGTATCCTGCGACCCCAAATAAATGATCGATCGATAGGAAAATGGGGTGGGGAATTTTCCTGCAGACTTTTGGGGGGATTTTCCCAGGGTCTCTGGTCAGTGGGATTTAAAATTATGAGTTTGGTGGTCCCTGAGGTCCAAAACATTGTGGTGACCCCTGTTGTAGAGGCCCTGTGGGAGGGCAGGTAGGCAGGAAGGGTATCCTCCCTCCCTCCCTTCCTCTTAGAGGTAGGGGGTCTCCCCCTGTGTCTTCCCCTGCCCCCTCCCTGCATGAGTCCCCCTTCTTCCAAACTGCGGAGAGAGCTTTCCCTTGTGGGAGCTCCTTTGCTGCTGGCAGGGGGCCTTGCTGCTAGTTGTGGTTTGCTTGTCAGAACAGCAGCACTCTTACTGAAACCTTTCTTTGTGGGCCAGGAAAGCGCATGTGTGTTGTTTGTGTGCACACACACGCTTGGTTGCCATGGGAAGGTTGGCAGGCTGTCATTCCACCTTGCATGTGGCGCGTTGGTGTGGGGGTGATGTGTTTCTCACAGGTTGCTGACTCACAGGGAAGTGGCTGCACATCTGGCCGAGCACAGAAAGGTGCTTCTGCTGATTTCATCACACACACACACACACACACACACACACACACCCCTGGCTGCAGCAGCAACGGGGCGGCTCCCCATTGCAGGTCCCTTTCGAACAGCAGCAGCAGGCCTGGCTTGGGGGGTGGGGGGGAGGGCTCCAGTTTCCGTGGCCGACTTCCAAGCCATGCAAGCTGCACCTTCTGCAAGGGGGATGCTGTGCCAGGGGCTCCTCTTCCCAGCTTGCCTCAAGCCGTAGGAAGAGCTTTTCGAAACAAATGGTCCCTTTTCTGAGAAGGCCTCTGCATCTGCAGGGACCCAGCAGGGCCTTTAGTGCCCCTGGTGATGAAGAAGAAGAAGAAGAAGAAGAAGAAGAAGAAGAAGAAGAAGAAGGTAGAGGTTCTGAAGGTGTATGGGGGGGGGGGGAGGTGTGTATTCACACACCTGAAGCCACCTTGCTCTGAGCAAGGGCTTTGGGCCTTCCTGGGGGAGGTCTGTGTCCTCCCTGCCTCCTCGCTCTGTGCACATGCACGGGGTGGGGAGGGGAAGGCTTCCTGAGTGCAATGTGAGAAGTGACACCTCCGCCTCCCCCAGAGGACTGGGCAGTCATCTGTAAAGCCAGCTTGCCCTGCAGCAGCGGCCAGAGGCTGCCAGTCCCCACGGAGGCGCCTGGCAGAAAAGAGCTGGATTATGATGTAACCCGGCAGCCTCTCCCGGCCAGCAATTAGCCAGAGGCTCTTCAATCATTAATGCTTTGGCTGACTCGCCACTAAGTAGGTCAAGAATGAGATGGAGTGGGGGGGTCTCTCCCACCTGGAGAGAGGCGGGGCCTTTGCTGAAAGCCTCCCCACCCACCCACCCCCACCCCAGCCTGGTTTCCTGCTTCTCAGATGGGAAAATTCTCTGCCAGGCTTCCCTTTTTCTTCCTGTCTGTCTCAGGGCAAATGGACGGTTCTCCGTCATTCCTTGAGGTCCCTCTCAAAGGCTCCCAGCCACCCTCCCCCCCCCCGTGGGTCCTCCCCTCTCCTGACCCCTGGATAGAAATGGCTGGGCGGCCCCCAGAGATGGCTTTGCCTTCCTTTTGTGACAAAGGCCACGGCGGGCATAGGATTAGGGTCAGCGTAGTCCCACTACCCCTTCTCTGGGGTTTTCAAGCAGAGGCTGTAGAATCTTCTGTTGTGGTGAATCCTGGACTGTGTGCAGGGGATGGATGACCTCTTAGCGCCCTTCCTGCCCCTCTGTTTGCAGAATCTGCATTCTTGGACAGGTGTGATTTGAAGCAGGGATGGGTCAAAATGGCCAGGTGGGTGGCCACAGCCTTGCAGCGGAAGCCCCGCCTCTTTTCACGCACCACTTCATTGTCATGCAAAGGGGGCGGGGCTTCCATCTCACGCGAGTGTCTGCCGCTTCCATTCACTTGCCTTTGCTGAAGAAGATCCTCCCCCAAGTGGAAGGCGAACTCATGGCCAAACCCCAACCTCAGTGGGGGCCCCAAAACTCGGGGGGGGGGGTTGCCCCAGGGACTGGCAAACTCTTGGCACTTTTGGCCTCAGCTCGGCTGAGATCTGCAGGTCGCCTCATCCCTCCGGTGGGAGAGACCGGAGGAAAGGGGTGTGGAGTTTTTAGTGTCCTCCTGGGTTTTGCTTTTTCAAGATCAGTGCTTTAAGGGGACCAGCCAGTGGTCTTTCACTCTTGGTAGAATTGGATTACAGGTAGTTCTCCAACTTACAACCATTCATTTAACGACCGTTTAAAGTCCCAACGGTAAATTATGTATTCGCATTAAGACTAGTAAATATGACACCAATAATGATAACAAATAAGGAACCACAAACTGTTGATAGCGGAGTTGTTTGTTTTTGTTTATTTTTTGTGGGTTTTTTTCCCCACTTTTTTCTATGTTGTGTATGCCCTTGTTCGTTATTTTAGTTGTATATTCAATAAAGTTTTTTTTTTTTAAGTCACAACGGTGTTTTTTAAGAAGAGATTAGACAGCCATTTGTATAGAATTTCCTGCCTGAGCAGGGGGTTGTAATCGATGATCTCCAAGGTCCCTTCCAACTCTGTTGTTTTGTGAGTGCATTCCTTCTCTGTCTCTTGGTATGGACAGCTGGGAGAGAACTGGAACAGTTTTGCAGGCAATCTGCTTCTAGGTGCGATTGGCTTCAAGCCCTGTTTAAATCTGGGCTTTCTTCCCTGAAACATCCCTCCAGATATTTGCTGGCCCTTTGGTGATCTCTTGCTAACATATTGCCCAGGAGGCCTAGGGCTTTAAAAAGTTGCTGACTTCTGTACAATTGGTCTTTAGAGATCTGTGGATCTGGCAGATTCCCCAGTCGCAAACCGGTTGTAGCTCACTGCCCAGGATGGTTACTGTCAGCTTGCTGAGATGGTTTGTGGCATGTTAGTGGTGCAGGAGAGAGGAGGAGGAAGAGGAAGGGCTCTTTAATGCCCCTCCCCTGCAAGTGGGCCTCCTGTCTTCAGGGAGCAGAAGACCTGATCAAAGAGCCTTCAGGCTTGGTTCTTTGTGCTACCAGGATTTCCTGCAAAGTCCCAGCCCTCCCACACCTTCCGTTTGCTGAAGTCAGCCAAGTGACCACTTGCTCAAGAGACACGATCCTGGGGATCCTGGGACTTGCAGGCAAGTCACCCCGGAGGGATTGGGGGGCAGGGCTCCTTTCTTTGCACACCACAGGGTGGCTGTTAAAACTTCTCAAGAGACGCCCCTTGGGGTCCCTTCAGTGGCATGGAGCAGCCCCACCCACAACCAAGGGGTCAATTTGGTTTTTCCTTGCTCCAGCCTCTCTCCATCTGTTGGTTTCACTTCTGTCTCTCCCTGGGCAAGAAGGAAGTTGATCAGTGAGACTGAAACTCGTGGTTCTAACAGTCACAGCCCCACATGGCTCTCTGGTTCACCACATAGGTTAGGATTCTTTTGTAGGGTGAGCACACACACACACACACACACGCACACACACACACATACTGCCTGTGTAACCTGTTGTTGTCCTGCCTAACCTGTTGCCCTTCTGTCCCTCCTGAACTGACCTTTTCTCGGAAGGTGGTCACAACCCAAGCCAGCGAATGCTCAGCCCTCTCCTTCTGCTCACCCCTGGCTAAGAGTTCTGCTTTTCCCATTAAATTGTAGCGCAGCCCAAAGGATGTACTTTCTATTCATTGAAAGAATATATTTGGGAAAGCCACAGAATAATTGTCCAATGGTACATCGTCAAAGATTGGTGGGCAGGAGCCTCTCGAGGCCCAGCCGGTTCGGCAGATCCCCTGAACGCAACGCCAGCTGGGTTTCCCCAAAGGGCCCAGAGGTCCAGGTTCCTGGTTCCGTGGGGCAGGGGGGAGGCTGAGCTGATCCAGAGAGGGTCCCTGCTTTAGAGGCCTCTGAGTGAGCATAGACGGAGCCAGAAACCGGGAGGCCGAGTCCTGCCTTAAGCAGGAAAGCTGGCTAGGTGAGCCTGTCATTCTCTCTCGCCCAAACCACCTTGCAGAGTTGTGGTTGTGGGGAAACCAGGAGGAGGAAGGAGTATGTTGGGTGTGTTAGTTGTGTTGAGCTACTGTCAAAGAAATAAAGGTGGGATAAAAATCAAATCAATAACGTGATTAGAAAAATGAAACCATCTTCATCAAGGATGAAAGTGACAGAAAATAAACCTGTTTCGCCCCCCCCCCAAAGAGGTGATGGCTTCTTGTGATCTATTGAATTAAAAATGCAGGATTTGTTTATTTATATTTTATTTATTTATACTTCATACTTCTTAACCAACCATCTCCCTCGGAGAAAGGGAGAGGCTCTGGACATTGTACCATAGAATCAATAAAATTAAACAATAAAATCAGAATAATTTTGAATTAGACCTTTTAAAATTTTAAAGCAACTTTATAAAAAATTCAAAAGGTGAAGATGTCAGGACTCCAACAAATCCACCCTCATTCAAAGCAAAAGTCTGTAGCCGCATCTCAGAGAAAACAAAATTTATTTATTAGAAGTGGCCATGTTGGTGATTAGCTGGATGCAGCTGACACTAAATGACTTCAAACATATCCCCCTTGACCCTGGTCTCCCCCCCCCCCCCCCCCCGCTCTGACTTCTCCCATGGGACACCCCCCCCCCCAAGAGTCATTCATCATGTTCTCCAATAATCATACTCCTGAAACTTTGGGCTGCAAAGGTGATTATTTAGGCATTTAAGGAATGCCTTGTTTTCCCCCACTCCCTTTTCCTGGCAGCTAAAAAGACCAAAGGAGTATCTTTTTAGTTGACAGAAGAATTAACAGTTCTTAATACAGGTGGAGGGGATCTCCTGGGGTCAGCCAGCTCCATGATTGTGGGGGTCCCTGTCCCACGCAAGGCTATACAGCTGAGTTTTGGCCCCCTTGCAGAAGGCCAAGAGACCAAGGGGCTTTCCTGACTTCTGAGAAGGACAGGATGTCCCACAATGCAGAGGTGTTGTCAGGGAAGGCCCTCTTGCTACACCCACCCCCAGTCAAAACTAAAAAGGATTAAAAAGGCAAAGATGAAAATGAATAACTGGAGTTCTTGGAGGAGACCCCCAAAGGGCCATTTCCTGGGATTTACCAAGTGGGCTAGATACAGATAATCAGAGTTGGAAGGGACCTTGTAAGTCATCTAGTCCAACCCCCTGCCTAAGTGGGAGACCCTACACTATTTCTGACAAATGGCAGTCCAATCTCTTCTTGAAAGTCTCAAGTGATGGAGCTCCCACAACTTCTGAGGGCAACTTCTGTTTCATGGGTTGATTGTTCTCACTGTCAGAAAGTTTCTCCTTATTTCCAGGTTGAATCTCTCTCCTTGTTCAGTTTCCATCCATTATTCCTTGTCTGGCCTACAGGTGCTTTAGAAAATAGCTTGACCCCCTTCTTCCTCTCTGTGGTAGCTCCTCAAATATTGGAAGATGCTCTCCTGTCTCCCCTGGTCCTTCTTTTCACTAGACTAGCCAGGCCCAGTTCCTGCAACTGCTCTTCATATGTTTTAGTATCCAGTCCCCTCATCATCCTGGTTGCTGTTCTCTGCACTCTTTCCAGCGTCTCAACATCTTTTTTTATAGTGTGGTGACCAAAACTGGATGCAGTACTCGAGGTGTGGCCTTACTAAGGCTTTATAGAGTGGTATTAGTACCTCCCTTGATCTCGATTGTATCCCTCTGTTAATGCAACTGAGGATTGCATTGGCTTTTTTGGCTGCCGCTGCCCACTGCTGGCTCCTATTTAGCTGGTTGTCCAGAAAGACTCCAAGATCCTCTCCCAGTTACTGCTATTAAGCCTGGTTTCACCCAGTCTATATGTGTACTTTTGGTTTTTCTTGCCTAAGTGTAGGACTTGACTTTTCTCTATATTGAATTTCATTTTATTAGATATTGGACAAGGGACAAGCTTAGCTCAGCAGCCGTGAGACCCGGAGGAGGTTTCTCTTTAGGGCTGGTGGATGTGGAGAAATTGGCTCGTGCAAAAGGGTTTGGAAGAGGCCCAGTGGGCCTGATCCAAAAAGCAAAGAGATCCCTGGAAGACATGCCTAGTTTCGTGACTCTGTGTACTGACTCCTATTTTACAAGCAGCATTCATCACAAAACAGTTTTCTTCAGCTGATTCCACCCCCCATCATGAAGTGCTTTTAAAATGGGGGGGGGGAGGCCATGATGCACCTTTGGATGTCAGTAGGGGGACCGGGTGGAGGAAGGAGCTCCCGGCCAGCCCCTCTCAAACATAGGCTCCCCATGGGGGCTTTCTAGAGAGCAAAGGTGGTTAGGAGAGAGGCAGCTCAAAGATTGGCAGGTGAAGGAGTGGAGGTGGGTGGGAGGGCAGCCTGTGATCTTGGGTGGTGAGTGGCAGCAGAGGCCTTCCAACTCTCAGAGAAACGTAGAGACCGAAAACCATATCAGAACTCATTTTGGTGCCAGGTTTTTGTAGTTTTTAATCTTCAGCCAGTTGAGTTTTATAGTTTTAATGGGATCGTGTATGTCCTTTAATTCTTGATTGCGAGCCATACAGAAGATGGATGGCTATATAAATGTTTTAAATAAATAAAATAAATGGAGGGCAATCTCTGCTCAGAAAAGTTTGCAGGTCATAACATGGAATCTCTCTGCAGGGCTCTGCCCAGGGGCTTCTGGCTTCCAGAGCATCGCCAACCTTCGGATGCCCGCAGGTTCTGGCCAGCAGCCGGATGGAGACCTCCCCCTATGGGCAGCATGCAAGGAGCCTGGCTTTGCCCAAAGGGGCTTTTTCAAGAGGCAACTGGACTTTCTTGTTTTTCTTTGAAGACATTTTGCTTCTCACCCAAGAAACTTCTTCACCACCGACAGTCAGAGCTGAAGAAGCTTCTTGGATGAGAAGCGAAAAGAAAAACAAAGTCCGGTTGCCTCTTGAAAAAAGCACCTGTGGGACAACTGTGACCTGGATGATGGAGAATCTCCATAGACAGAGCCTGGCTTGTTCTTGGTGGGGGGATGAGCTGACGGGCACGGGGTTAATACACCAAGAGAGGAAAACAGTCTAGCAAGGCTGTGTGTGGTTTGTGTGCCATTCCTCTCTTGAAATTGCTCAAAAGACGTTGGAGACGCTGGCTCTTTATCCCTCGGTGGGAAAAAGGAATGATGGGTGTGAGGAGGCTGGGGGTCAGCCCTGAAGTGCCAGGCAGCCTTGGAGGGGTTGGCTGTCCTGCAGGGATCCAACTGCCAGTCTGGCCTTCTGCTTCAGGCAGGTCATCTAGCCTCCCCCTTTCCCCGCCCCATGTTGTGTGATGGACAACTCTGCCTCCCAATCACCTTCCCAAGGCAGCTGAGGCTGCTGGAAGCAGACAGACACACAGACAGCCTGCCAAGAGTCGAGGGGCTTTGGGAGGGGACTGGCTTCCTCTCCCCTATGAGTCCCAAGAAGAGGAAATCCTTTCTCCCTCTCTGCCTTTTTAAGTCTTTTTCAAGAGAAATGGGCAAGGAATTAAACTGTCACCCTAAACAGTTTAGGATTCGTGCTGAAAATAGTGGCATCTCTTACTTCCTGGCAAGGTGGTTTATCAGTTTCTGCTTTACCCACTCAATAGATCAAGTGCTCAGGTGGTTCTTTAGGAATAGCTTGACCCCAGAATTGAGGAGATGTTCTCACTGTGTCACCTGTGGGTCAGGAAAACAACTCAACAGCCTATTGTGTATGAAAGAGAGGGAGGGAGGAGGAAGGGAGTATTGCCCACACAGGAGCAGAGGCAAGTCAGAAGTTGGCCACCTCTGTTCTCCTGGTGGAGGGTCTCCCCTTCTCCCTGGACAGAGGCAGCAGGCTGGTCTTTATTTTTCCCTGGGAGAAGACCTCCAGGTGGATGTCAAGGTGCCTGGAAGGAGGCACTCAATAAAGGCTGCTTCTTGGGGTCAGGTGGAGGGAGAGCTGCGGTGAAGTCAGGCTGGTGCACCGTCGGGGTCTGGGAGCCTGGCCAATCCAGTGATGTGGATCTCACCCTCCCTCTCAAGAGTGAATTCTGTTCCGGAGGTGGGGGGGTGGGGGGGTGGGCAGAGTCAAGAGGGAAGAAGGTTGTGTTCCTCTTGGAACCGGGTTGGCTCTTATTGGCTCCTGCGTCAAGAGTACCACCTTGGCCCACCTGCATTGCCATCCCACTCTCTGAGCCCCTTTCCCTTGGACCTGACGGACCAGCTCTTTCGGCTTCAGCCAGCCAGTCAAGAAGGGCAGAATCTCTGGATGGAGGATTTAGACCCAGCTGGGCCCCACTGGCACCTGGTGGGCAGCCAAGCTCAGCAAGAGAGGGCCTGGGAGCTTCTCCCATCGCTGTCACTGGAGCAGTGGGGCTCCGTGTGTGCTTACATTGTTCCCATAACTTAGAGCTTTTTTGTTGCTTCTTCTCTGCCCGTGAGAAAGTTGTGGCACGCAGAGTAGTTTGGGAAGCTTTTTCCCTTAATTCATTTAATAAAGGTTTTTCATTTGGTGTCATGTGTATTGTATTGGGTAAAAACTTGGATCAGAGTTTAAAATGGAAACAAATGCAGCACTGGAGATTGTGAGTCTTCTTGGGAAATAAAAGGATTGTGGCACTTTTCACAGGACACGGGAGGGGAAGGAATTGAAGGTGTGAAGGTTGGCCATGGAAATGGGTCACCAAATCATTTTTGTGAGTGTTTCTCCCAAGGATAGGATCAGAAATGGAGGCACTTGTGCTTTAATTTCTCATCCGCCTGAGAGAAGGAGAGCTGTTCCTGCCAAGGTCAGAGGAGGGGGGAGGGTTTATATCCCAGGGAGGAAGGGAGGGGGGAGCATTTGCTGGCTGGAGCACGAAGCAGCCTTGGCCTCTCTCAGCCACAACCTTGAGGACGCAGACCCCGGCAGAAGGGGGGGCTTAGAAGGAGGGACCAGCTGCATGGAAAGGAGGTGCAGATTTCCTGGAAGATGCCTGTCTCTTAAGTGGCAGCCAAATGAACCCCCAAATCCAAGAAAACTAAGCCACATGTTAAAAGCTCCCTCTTGTCAGCAGTCCTGCCAGATCTGGGGAGTCTGATATCTTTTGTGGATGGGGACTTGCCGGGAGGCGCAGAGGCTGGGCTGGGACCATGCCGGCCTACGGCTGGGATAAGGATGGATTTGAGTTGGGCTCGGAGAGCTTGCTAGAGCAGGCTTCGGTGGGTGGTGCGATGGAAAAAGAAGCCACAGAATTGGGTACATCTGCATTCTTTTCAGCAAAAAGAAGAGGGGTTTTGAACTAAGTCTGGTGAACTAGGTGTGGATTTGCTTGGCTAGATTTGGGTTGTTGAGTAGTATGCAGTTCTGTGTCTGCCTTACCTGATGCCCACACCAGTAAAGCATAAGGCAGCTTAATGTGCTCTCCTGGGTCACTCTGGGTGCAGAGCAAGGTTGGGTCGACTCCCTCCTGACTGGTTGTATGAACCTGGGAAGCAGGACTTTGCAAAACTGGTTTCATCCTTCACCCTGGTTTTTTAATTGGCTCTTAGCCTACCAAAGGTAGAATTTACCCCTTTCCTTTGCCCCATGCAGGAGCTAAGCTTTTCCCTCCTCTTTGGTTGACCCAGGACAAGGCGATTTGGGCCTGTGAGGGTGAGGAAAACTTAGCAATGAAATGAAAGACAATGAAAGACAAAAATGACTGTTTATTGTTGGACTCATTTGCAGATTTGCCTCCAGCTCCATGTATATTCCTGGTTCTTCCAACTTCAGGGAAATTGCCTTGCCTGAACAGCCACTGAATCTCAGCCTGGTTGCTTTTTCGGTGCCTGCAATGTCCGGATTGGCATTTTGTATTTTGGAGGCAAATATAGTGAAAAAGACAAATGTTCCTTTGACACCTTTGACACCCAGGAAAAGTTAGGGAGGGCAAAGCAAGGCGGCAGACTGGTGCCCCAGGGGGGAGGCTCAACCAAGGGGGCAGAAGGCAGCATTGAAGTGGGGAGACGGCCTTTCTCCACAGCCCCCCCACAGCTTCTTTTATTCTGGCCTGACTTTGGGCAGCCCCCCCCCCCCCAATCCTCAGGCTTCGGTCTCAGCTCCCTCCCTTAGTCAGTCAGACAGTTTCTCCCTGCCGTCCAAGCACCAGCACCGGACAATTCCCCAGAGTCCAGGCAAGGGGAATGGTCCAATGTGCGGGTCATCAAGCCCCACAGAGCCCTGCGAGGGGGCAGCCGAGGCAGGGCAGGGAAGAAAAACATTATGGCCAGCCGCTGAGGTGCCCACTGGGCCTGGCTGGCTTCCCCGCAGCATCCAGGGCTGGGGAGAAGTGGGTAAGGATGCCGTCTTCCCGGCGCCTCTAAGGGCTGCCTCACTCTTTCCACTGGAGAGCTAAAATTAGCGACTCCCCCCCCACCCTTTTCCCTAAAGGACGGGCATTGTTTGAACAGAGCCCAGCCGCCACAGAGGTTCTGTTTCTTTTTAAAGCTCCTGGCCTTGTGTTTTGGGAAACGGGACCAGCTCAGGCGAGGTCACGGATGGGGAGTCTGGGCCAAGCACAGGCGTTGTTGTTTCCCTGTCTTCGCCTTTGCCTTTTTTTTTTTTCTGGAAACCGCCAAAATAGAGGCTGGAGGCCTGTGCCTGGGGAGAGGGCTTCTCTTCCTGTCTGAATTGCTGCTGGATCTTCAAAAGGAAAGAGGAGCCGCGGCCTCTGCTCCGAAGCCCGAAGCCCCGGTGGAGGTGCTGGGGGGGAGATTCTCCAGGCTTGGCCAGGAGGGCTCCTGACTCTCTCGGGGGCAGGGGGGGGTCGGTCTGGGTGCACCTACATAAATGGCAGCAACTACTCATGAGATTAATGGAATTATTACTGGAAGCCAGTGGCCAGGCTCTCATTCAGCTGTTGGTCTGTAACTCAAGAATTTGGCATTGTTGATAAGTGGCTTCTTATCAACAGGCCATGTTGTGTTTTCTTCCATGAATCCATCTCAGCGCATCAGCCTCTTGCTGTGGGCTGTTCAGAAGACAGTACAGAACTGGGGTGTTCATTGCTAGGAAGTGAACTTCCATGATCAGAAACCCCTGAGAAGGTGCGGTGGTTCCACCATAACATCACTGGCCAAGCTTGAGGGAGGCAGCCGCTTGCCTCATGAGTCAAGGACACTGACTTCCATCCCTGGGACTTTCAGTCGGCCAGGGGAAAGGCCTTCTGGGCTTGTCCCTCCATAGAACAGCTGAAATTTGGGAGTTGAGGAACCCTGGAACAGGTGCTCAGCATGTCCAAGGGCTTAAGAAGCTAAACAAGTTGATGCATTTGGTTCAAAGAGCCATAATTGGATTAGGATGGTGGCCCTCAAGAAAGAAGCTTAACCTGTCCTTTGCTCCAGAACCTTGATTACAACCCCCCTCCCCCAATCCAGTTTCTCCTGAACCAGAAAGGTGCTTAGCACCCCCTTCCCCCACTTTCTCTCACTGGGGCCGATCTTGTGAGTGTGTAATGACCCAAAGGGGCGTGGCACAAAAGCTACAAAGTCACAAAAGTAGGCAAACTCCCTTTAATTCCTCCAACTTGGCCCCCAGTGTCCAGTTATCATCGGCTGGAGAAAAAAACTCTCCCAAGAACAGTCTTTAAAGGGAAGAAATTCATCCATATAAAGTTCATATAAATTATAAATAAAAACCAACACAAACCATGCTTCAGCAATTAACAAGACAGGGCAGGACAAGGAATTGCACACTTCAAAAGATAACAAAACACACACAGTTGGGAGGATGCCAGAACCCAGATAAGACTTGGCAAACAATAATAACACACACTTTGCTTCCAGCCAGGTGCTGTGCGCAAACGTCCTGTTTAAATCCTGTTTTCCCAGCTGCAGCTAATGAAGGGGATCAGGGCCCTTTTCTCTCCCATAAGCCATGTTGGTCCTTTCTCCGTTCCTTCCTGCATGCCCTTGGAAGAAGAGGGGCAGCCAGACTGTGCCCTTTCCCAGTTTCCTCCACAGCCACCAGAGCCACACTCCCACTCCCACTCCCTGTCAGCTGCTTGGCCTCCCCCTTGGAATCCGATTCCAACAGGGGCATGACAGAGAGAGACAGAAAGTGGCTGAGCCAGTCAGCTTTCTCTTCCCTGCTGGCCTGAGATGGTGGCCCAGCATTAGGTCCAGAAGGTGCCTGGAGTGTCAGTCACATAGATGTTGTGATGCTGGCTACTCTTGAGTTTCTCTGAGAGGCCTTTGGTGGGCGCAGAACCTTCTGTGCCTTCTGTTAGCTGCCGGATTTGTCAGTCCCTGCCCAGCTGCTCTTTAGAGCCAGCAAGGGATGTCACGGCCACCCTCTCTTCATCCTGTAGGTCCAAGGATGGTGGGGGAGGGGGTCCTGCCCGTGGGAGGGATGCCTGTTTTCCTCCCATCCGTCCTTACTTCCGCCCCTCTCCTGTGCTTAACTCAACCAGGAATCTTGATTTGTTGTTATTGTTTTGCTTGGAGGCTGGTGGAGCCGCAGGATGGGCTGCCTAGATCTTGCACCCTGCCCATCCTCACTCAGGGTCAAGCTGCAGGTTTGGTTGCATTTGTTGTGGGCAGTGGCATTTCTTTGTCCGCCTGCTGTTCACCTCTGAGCACAGAGGGATGATGGGTTTGGAGGGCAAGGCTGATTCTTATCAGAGACAAGTAGTTTTGATAGCCTTTTAACTGTGAATTAACAGAATTCTCAGGCATTCTTTGCTTTTATCTCGGTTTCATGTTTGTTTACCTGGAACAAGGTTTGAGTCAGAACAGCAGTTTCTCAGGCTGAGGTGGGCTATCTTAAGCAGCCCTGTGATTGAGAGGCCCCGTGAGCCACCTGTTGGATCATTGGCTTGGCTCCCTTTGCTTGACCCAGGTAGATTGTGTGGTGTGAATTTAGTCCTTGGCCTTCAAGGTGCTGCTTCTCCAACTCGCCTCCAGGGCAGATTGTTTTTTTCTATTCCCCCCCCCCCCAACTACCTAGGGATGTGGCCTCCTTTGGCAGAGCAGAGGGGCTTTATAGCTGTGCCCAAAAAGGGTCCAAAGCCGAACACCAGGCGCCCTCTGAGCCTTGAGATATCGCTGATGGACTTCCCACTCGGTGGGATGGCCCGGGGCAAGGCGGAGGCATCCGCAGGGAGTCCTTGACTTGTAGAGACATCCAGAGTTACAAGGGCACTTTAGAAAGTGGCTTCTGACCAGGGCTCACCCTTGGGGCCATTGCAGCATCCCCCCAGTCATGTGGCCAGGCGTCTGTATTTATGATGGTCGCAGCATCCCTGGGATTGTCTTCCTCAGCTTTCCTGGGGAGCCTCTGATAAGCAAAGCTGGTGGGGGAAGCATGATTTGCTTAAGGACTGCATGGTTCACTTAAGAACTGTAGCGATTTGTTTAACAACCATGGCAAATAGCTTGTAAAATGGGGCACAACTCACTTGCTTTGCTTAACAGCAGAAACTTTGGGCTCAATTATGGTCATAAGTCGAGAACCACCTGTATGTGTGTGTATGCCAGTCGCCACTCGGGAAATATGGGTGAGGGGATCAAAGCCATTGGATCCTGGTGGGAAGCGCCCTCTGGGCAGAGGTGCCCACAAGAGGCTTCCCAGGGGGAACCGGCCAGCCCAGTCCCAGCATCCCCTGAGTAGGGGAGTGCTTCCTGTCCCAGTCTGGCTTCCCACTTTCCCTGCTGTGGTTTCTGAAAGGAGCCAGCGGGCCTCTTGCCTGCCCCCCTTGAGTGCCTCCTTGTCAGGGATCCCAACTTTTGCAAGGACTGGAGTGACAGCTAGGTATCTCGCAGCCCCACCTTAGTGCAGGGAAGTGGTGGTTGGTTATTTCATGCCCTGCAGGGCACTGCGGGGGTGGGGAGGGGTGTCTGCAGGTGTTAGCAGATTCCCTTAGAAGAGAGGAAGCTGCATGCAGCACCGGCTTTTGTGAGCTGACATAAATCACCTACGTTGCTGCCACTGCTGCTACCTTTGGACCCAGGGCAGAGGGTTCCTGGCAGGTGAAATGGGGAGCTTTGCCCTGTCTTTGTAATCCCTGCCTGGGCTGGGCCAGAACTCTGTTTGCGGAGTTGAAGAGATGCTCGGCTCCTAGAATTCCGGACTCTCAAGTTGGCCTGTGAGTCCCACTCGGTTCCTCTTTTCCCACCGATGGAAAGAAGTGGGGTGTGGGGTAGGGTCTCCTGCTTGGGCGGGAGGTTGGACTAGATGACCTAAAAGGTCCCTTCCAACTCTGTTAACCTGTTAAGCTCAGCTGAAGGGCAAAAGCTCTTGGCTCCGTGGCTTCACCCTCAAGCAGAGCCAGAGTTGTCCTCCGGCAACATAAATCAGTCCTGGAGTGATGGGCCTCAACCTTCACTGCCTGGGCTCCTTGAACAGTTCTCAGCCATCTTTTTGGCCAGGCTGACTAGGCCGCACCTCCTCCAGGGTCTCATGACACGTCTTACTTTCTGCTTCATCTCTGCTTCCCTCCTTTTTCCGATCAGGTGCATTCTCCCACCCCCTCTCTCTTCATGCAGCTCATACTAATGGTGTAAAACTAGGCTTGGGCCAACTGGCAGCCATGATGCCTCACCCCAGTTTGGGGAGGGCCTTGGAGAAGTGTTTGTAGAAGAGTGTTTGAGTCCACCTGCTCGTCCAAAGGACCCCTTAGGGCTACAGGGCTCCCATGTCCATTAAGGAAATCAGCCAATCAAAGCACGAAATAAGATTAGCCTGCTCTTGCCAAGCACATAATGGTTTTCCAGCTGCTCTATAATTTTTCTGGCCCTGATTGCTCTTATTTGCTGGATCCTCCTGCATCCCAGCCACAGGATCCTGCAAAGATTTAAGGGGTCAAGATTTGGTGAGTGGGGTCAACGGGTTCCTTCCGTGCCCCAGCAGGTGATTCAGTGGCCCTGGGGATGCAGGCAGGCTCAGATGAAGGTAGCAGTGACCAGGTCCTCCCGGGCGTCAGTCCTGCTCCTCTCCACTCCTGCTTTTCCTCAGAGGCAGGCCCAGGTAGTAGGCGTTGAGCAGCTCTGAGTCTGGGACCCTCTCCAAATAGAGCTTTTTTAAAAAGCTGGGAAAAATTCAGGAGAATGATCCAGGGTCACTGTCTCTTCATGAGAGCCCTCAAAGGAAAGCATTGGGTGGGGGGTCTTCTAGTATGTCAAAAGCCACCTTGTGTTGAAGGTGCGATGCGATCATGTGGTGAACCAGGGGAGCAGGGATTTATCTCCCCCTGTGGTCAGTGTGGTTTCTGATGAGTAGGTTCAAGGCAGGGGGGTTTGCCCTCTCTCTCCCCTGTCTTTTTAATAAAATCGATGTTTATTTCTTCAGATCCATTTCACGTCTGATTTGGAGCCAAAATTTGCAGCATTGGAAATAAATTCTTAGTTATGAAGTTTTGGGGAAGATAAAGACAGGGTGGGGGTTCCTCCTCTCCCCCCAAAGGCAAAAAGAAAGTTCCTGAGCATCTCTAGAAAATAACGTCAAGAGGGGTTACATTTGTGTTTCGAAACCTGTTGTGTTTTCAATGTGGCCACCCATTGCCAAGCCACTCTTGCTAGCCATCAAGGAATTAAAAACACCAGAATTCATTGAAATCGGCAAAGTCCCCTCCAAAGCCATGGCAGCCTCTGGATCTCCTGGCCTGGGAAGCAGAGAAAGGAGGGGGAGAATCTCCCTCTGCTTGGAGACTTGTTCCCAAAGGATTGCCCTGGTTCCCTCCCGAATGCCGTAGGCTTGGCAGGGCAGTTGGCACTGAGAGCTCTAGGTGCCACCAGCTTTTTCTGGAGCAGGGGTCTCCGGCCCTGGCCACTTTAAGCCTGGTGGACTTCAACTCCCAGAATTCCCCAGCCAGCTTGGAGGCTGGGGAAGGTTGGAGACCCTCTTCTGGAGCACGCTGAAGTCAGAGAGACACAGAACATGCTTCTGACTTGAGGTCTGAAAAACATCAGTCATTTAGTCGCCATGTGAAGTGACAACAGGCCTCCCTGGGGGCTACTGAGGACCCAAATATGAAGTTCCAATGGTTCCTCCCCCCTCCCCGTGGTCACACGGCTGAGCTTTGGCCACTCAACCACAATGCTGGATTTAGGGCCACCACGCCTTATGCTTAGGCTTCATTACGGTCGGTACGAAGTTCAGGACTAATTCTACTGGTGCTTGGACGAAACATTGGTCTCCACCGCCCGAGTGGCTGGGTGATCTTGCAGGACGGATTATGGCTACATTTCAAGACAGCAGCTTTTAATTCCCTTCCCTTCCCACCCTTTTTGGCTGGCTTTGCACCACGAGCCAAATTCTAACTTATTTCTGGATTCACAGAACCCTAAATTAAACATACAGGCTGGAGTTGAGCAACTGGCTACAGTCTAACCTAAGAAATACCTCTAAACCCTCTTAGGATTTTCCCCGGCCTCCTTTCTGCTCTCTTCCATTTGGAGCTGGTTGGGAGCTAAGCCCTGGAGCCCTTCGCTTTGAGGCAGCTGACAACCTGGCTAATTACTGGCTAATTACTGGCTAATTCTTGGGGAAGAAGATTTTTTTTGGGGGGGGCAGGTGCTTGGGATGTTGCTGGTCCTTCTCTGTTTTTCTGGGTCTGGGAGAACATGTGAGAATGCAACTCTGTTAGTTTTTAGTATACAAACTAAATAGCAATGTAACAAATGACAATAAAACATCACTGCTCTATGAAGAAAAAGCCTTCTACTGTAGTTCCAAAGGAAGATCTGATACATTATAATCTGTAAAAAGCTTCTGTACATAGTGAAAAAGGGAACCTGTATTAAGATACTTAAAAACATAAAAAACAAATGTAAGTTTATGGTTCAGCCCTTGTGCTCAAGATCTGCAATCTTGGATGGCAAAATTGTTAAACTCTTATCTTAACCCTAAGAAACCGCAGACAGCATGTTTCAGCCAAACAAATAAAACTTTAAAAGCTTTAAAACTATGAGGACTTGTTTATGTAATATAACACAATATAAATACAATATAATACAATCATGCATAACCTAGACTGTAGGGTTTAAAAATACACATCAGAAGCTTTGGAGATCTTAATGGATCTGATAAATGTGTTTCTTATTTTAATCCAACAGCGGAATGGGATTGAATGACCCTGCTGGGACCCATGTTTGTTTATGGCCAAATGATACACATGGCAGTGATGTTATTTCCCAGGTGGTGTGTGCATTAAAGGCAACTTACAATTTTGCAATGAAAGAAACTCGATTCTCTCTTCTGTGGCTCCGGACTGTGTTCATGTGTGTCTTTGTTGCCCACTTGGAGTTATCTGCAGCCAAATCCTGGTCCATTTGCTTGTATGAATTCAGATTTGCCTGCATTTGCGTTCTTTGGGCTGGTGTCCTTCCCCTTTGGAGGTTTGCTCTGGCTTTCTAATCTCTCTCTCTCTGCATCCTCAAGGTTTAGAAGCAGCACTTTTGGGCCTGGTGCCCCCAAACATCTGCTGCTATGCCTGCTCAGGCAACCACATCTTCTCAGGCCCAGAAAAGGGGGCTCGACAGCTGTGAGCTTGGAGGCTGGCAAAGCCCCACTCTCCTGGCCCTGCTGCTCGCTTTCCCCTCTGTTTGCTGCAAATGGCTGCCATCCCTGTCCTCTGTTTACCTAGTTATCTTGCAAGCAGGGGGAAGGGGCTTGGGAAGGGGGGGGGGACCTCTAACTCTGTTGCGTAGTAATAGTTGCCATGGAGACCATTCCCTCTGCATCCTTGCATCCTGGCTGCCTGATGTTCCTCCTTTGGTCCTGCCTCTCCACAGATTTGAGAGAGAGGTTAGGAGTGGAGGGACACCTCCTGCCTGCCTGCTGTGGGAGGACAGGTGGCAAAGGTGCCAGTTCTTGCTCTCGGCCCTCTCTTGAGGGCACCAGCAGGAAATAGCACCTGATGCCCCTTGGAATGGCCTCGGGGCCCAGTGGCTTCCCAGTTGCCACCCACTCCCCATCTGCCCTCCCCCCACCTGGGCAGCTCCTTGTGAGCCAGATCTCTCTTTGCAAACTAGGTCAGGCTTTCTGCCCGTCTTTTGGAGCAGCACCACATGTGCAAGTGCCTCCGGATGCCTGCCTTCTTTAATGGAAAAGGTCCCTGCTCTCCAGTGCCTGCCTTTCCTTCTGCCTGGCGCACTTGTCTTCCTCTTCCAAGAAAACGTTTCTCTGGGCACCCCTTCGCTCCTCCCTCCTTCTCTGCTGCCGGTGTGCCCTGCTTCTGTGGCTGATCAAAGCCTCGGCTTCCGCCCTTCCCTCGCCCTGAGCTTCCCCTCCTGGAGGCCTCTTGGGGCCACTTCAGCAGGCCCTGGAGCCAGTCTTGCAGGGCCTTGTGGGGTGCTCTGGGGCCTGGCCTGTGCTTACCCAGCGGACATCACTGGTTTTCCCAGCCCGTGTGAAATGGCAGGCTCCCCAATCAGGTTCCAGCGTAACCAGGCACTTTCTACAAATGTGGGGCAATTGTGTCTGTCTACCATCTCTCTCATATGAAAAGCAGACCGCCAATCTGGTTCCTTGCAAGAAGTTTTTGAGAACTTGAACATTTGAGGCTCAAATCCTTACTTGGTGCCCAAGCTCAGCAAATGCTCAGAAGGAGGGGGAGGGGGGGCACCTCGTCTTGGTTGTCTTTGCTTCTCAGGGTTCTGGCAAGCAATGCAGGGCCCCATCCTTGGCTGTGACTGTGCAAGCAAGTGGAGGAACACCAACACCACCCCACTGCTTAAGCCAACGGATTCTGCTTATGGTGGAAAATATCTCAGCTGCAGCCAGAGAGGACCTAGGAGTGTTGGTTAAAGCAGCAGAGGAGGTCAGAAATGAAGCAAAATGTTAATAGAACAGAACAGAACAGAATTCTTTATTGGCCAAGTGTGGTTGGACACACAAAGAATTTGTCTTGGTGCAAATATTCTCAGTGTACACAAAAGAAAAGATACATTCATTAAGAGTCAAGAATCATAAGGTACAACATTTAATAATTATGATATTTATGTCTACTTACCAAGCACATCTAAACTATATTAAAATAACCAAAATATCTTTACAGTCCCCAAGGCTTGTCATACCTTTTGAGCATCCCTAATGTTTGGAAATTGAAAGTTGATCAGTTTGACCCGCGTCATGCCACGGCAAATCCTCGGCTGCCTCCGCCACGAAAGTCAGCTCAGGGAAAGCCATTGTTCCCCTTGGTTCTGCATTGGTCCACCCGGCACTCGAATAGCATGTCCAGTTTAGGGCAGCATATTTGAGGAAGGAGGTTGATGCCCTGGTGCAGGCCTGGAGGAGGAGGGCAAGACGTCAGGACTCTGGAGGACAAAATTTGCAAGGCAGAGAGGGTGGCCCCGTAGGGGTTTAGCCTGAAGAAGGGAAGCGTCTGCCAGGACAACTCGGCTGTCTTCAGACCTCTCCAGGGCTGCCATGCAAGCAACGGGGCAGATTTGCTCAGAGTTGTTTCAGAAGAGAAGACAAGGACGGTGGGTTGAAGTGCAATGCAGCACATTCTGGCTAGACAGCAAGAAAAGATCCCTAAGGCCAGTCAAGGGAAGCAGCTGCCTTCGCTCCCTCCAGGGCACACCGGCAGGCTCTCCTTCGCGGGAGGTATTTCAGCAGAGGCAGGGGCGGTTGTCGTATGTTGGGGGAACTGCAGGGGCAGCCCCGGGTGGGGTGGGGACTCTGGTTTTGTGATAGGGGACAGATTGTGATCAGTGGGACCCTGCCCTACTGCTGCTGTCAGCTGGGGAGGGGTGTTAGTTACCTGGTGAGTTGTGGGAGATATCCAACATCCTCCCCCAAAACAGGAGATGCAACCCTCGATGAGTATGCAAATCTTGCCTGGGCTCAGCTGCTGCTTGGGATTGGCAGAAGGCGGTAGCCTCTTGCTGGCTTCCCAGTTGCAGCTTTCTGTACTGGTTGGGTGCTGTGGAAGCAGATGCAGCTTCTGTGGGGGACCTGGGTTGGGTGCAGCCAGCAGCTCTTCTCAGAGTCCTGGGCTGGGCATGAAAGGAATCCCTTGAAAATCCCCTCCCCATTAAAGATTTTGGTTGCCAGGTGAGGCTCTGCTCTTGCCAGGAGCCAAGGTAGAAAAGGCCCATAATTGTGGTGAACCCCCCCCCCCCCCAAGAGACCTCCTTCCATTCGCTTTCCTGCTGCTGGGTCATTGTGCTCCTCTTCTGGCAGGCTGGCTTTTCAGGTGGGGGTTCTGTTGGAATCTGACACTCCCACAGCTGGCAGGTGGGCATCTCTGAGGCAGGGGAAGGGCCTGGCCTGGCAGAACTCTTTCCAGCTGCCTCACTTTGCTTGCCCCACAGACTGCCAGCCATTCCCCAGACAGCTGGGCACAAAAGCCCCTTGTGGCATCTGCTAAATGAAGTGGTACTTTTTCCCGTGGCAAATGTGATCTGTGGCTTGGTTGATTCCTCCCATGCATCGCAGCTCCCAGCCAGGGGCACCAAAGACGCCTTCCCAGCTGGGAGGTTCATTCCAGCCCCTGTTTGGGGGAGAGAGGGCACTCCTGTGGGTGGCGTTTGCCTTCAGATGGGCAGAGCAAAACGCAGCGGGACAGTCCACACTGGCTTGTGGGAAGCAGAGGCTTGTTCTGGATTCAAGACATGGAGGAGATGATGGGGGTGGGTGGGTTGTGAGGCGGTCTGTTTGGCTCGTAACCAAAGGCTTGGATGCCACCAGAGGTCCCATCTCAGCTGGACCAGAAAGCGCCGGGAGGGAAAGAAGGGAGTGCTGGTTGCGTTGGCTTTTGAGGAAGAGGGGAAGATGATCAGGTGACCTGGTACATTTGAGGTGGGAATTTGAGGTTCCTTCTGGAACCCCCTGGAGTTTGGGGGGGGGGGGTCAAGCGGAGCCCAGCCCAACAGGCAAAGGTCTACTGGGCAGACCCACCCCTGTGGGGTCAGTGAAGGATTTAACCTCTAACCTTCCAGGCCCAAAGGTGGCTGCCTCTCCTTCCTCTGGGTCTTTCAGAGTGCCAAGCACCCTTGTGGGAAATGAGTGTTTTCAAAGAATCACAAACCACGAATTGATTGTTGGTTGTGGCTCTTTTGTGCCTGCACAGGCCAGGTGTGTACAGTTTGCACTTCCTGTTGTGCTGTTCTGGGGTTTAAATATTGTGAGTGGAAACTTTTCTTCCCCTTCTCCTTCCTGGGGAGGAGAAAAGGGATGGTGGCATCTCAGAGGCTTCTCTGTCCTCCCCGGGAATCATGGAGTCCGGAGGGACTTAAGACACCTCCAGTCCAATCCCTGCTCACATCTCCTGTTACTTCTTTCGCTAACTCTAGTATCATGTTGTATTTATTGACTGGTATTTTAATTGTTCCTTTTGGTTTTTTAAAATTTTGCTGTTCATTGACCGAGGAAATATGATTAATTGATTGATTGATTGAAGGGATTTAAGAAGTTATCAAGTCTAAACCCCTTCATTTGACCATCTCCGATAGATTATTAAACAATTCTGTCCTTTTTTTATTTGCTTGCAGGCATCTTTTTGCATTTCTGAATGCATTTGTTGCATTGGGCTGACCTTGGCCGACCTCAAAAGAATTGAGTGGGGTTTAGGATTGCATGAGAGAAAATCTCAGGCTGAGAAGTCAACACGAAGCTGGGGAAGGAAACCAGGTCAGGCCTGGCTTGATGGAGGTTTGGCCAAGGGTGGAGCTGGGGAGCTTTTTTCCAGGAAGGGGACCCAGAGACTCTCCTCTCCAGTTCCCCTCCCCGCCTCTTGCTTTCTGAAAAGGACAGGTGGGGCGTTGGGAGGTTGTCCTGCAGCACGGCTGTACAAAAATAATAGCCTGTGCACGCAAGTCAGGTCATGGCGGGGAGGCTGCCTTCCTTGGGCTTGGAAGGCACTTCCGCTGCGCTGCCAATTACCCAGAGCAGCTCTCCTGAGAAGGGGAGGCCAGGGCGAAATTGTGGTATTTCTGGGGAGAATCAGAAGGAAAAGCAACCTCCTGTCAAGAAGTAGCAATTGGAAGTTTTTGGGGTGGGGTGCCCCCTCCCCAATGCCCCCTTTCCACTTCCCAGGGTGTTTTAGGGGGAAGATTTTGTCAGGAACCTGCTGCGAGATTGTCAAGGGGAGAAAGGAGGATGAACTGCATTCATAGTGTTTTTCCTGTGTGCGTGTGTGTGTGTGTGTGTGTGTGTGTGTGTGTGTGTGTATACCAGGATCCCCAGCTGATTTTGGAGGAATGCAAGGGGGGGGGAGGATGCAGGTCATGCAGCCCCAGAGAGTTTGGCCCTACAGATCACCTCATACCCAGCCAAGCCGTGATTTTAAACCCCCCCCCCTTCTGTTTCCTTGCAGGCTCCTTCGTTCTTTTTTTATGACTCCCCACCTGGATTTATCCCGAGTGGAATATCATGAACTGAAGAAATCTGTTCTTCCCTTCTTAATTTTTTTTCTATTTTTTTCCTTTTTTTAAGAAAGCTGCTTTTTTTTTTTTTGGATGATCGCACACTGATTTTTTTTTTCCTTTTTAATCTTTTTTGAAATAAAAATTGAGTCACCTCATATTGTGAGAAGATGGGGAGGAAAAAGATCCAGATCCAGAGGATTACGGATGAAAGGAACCGGCAGGTCAGTGGCATGAAGTGGCTTTATTTGTCTGTGTCCTGAATTGATCCCGGTTGATTCACCGAGGCCTGTGCCTTCTTGCTGGTAAAGCAGGGGGATCAGAGCCAGCGAGAGCGGGCCTTGGTGTACCTGGCTGTGCCTGCTGGGCTTCTGGTGCTCTGAGGCACCCAGAGGACCAGCTCAGTAGGTGGGGGTGGGGGTGTCTCTGCATTTTGGGGTCACAGGGCTTCTGGGATGTCCAGAGCCAGACCCCACCCAGGCTCTTTTCCACTCTTTTCCTGCTACTTCTGGGTCTGGCAGCTGCTTCCCAACCCTCATCCTTCTGACTGGGGGCTACATCCCTTGCGGTCTTCTGGTTCCTGTTTGGTTGGTCATAGAGTCTAGTGATTAGACCTCAGCCAGGAAGAACTCACCGGGGAAAACAGGCTGTCTTCTGCTGATGTCTGGAAGTCTTTGAAGCCTTCAGTCCAGAGCTGATCAGGGGTTTCACTTTTCTTCTCACCTATGAATCAATAGAAGCAAATACCTGGGATATTTTCAGGGTGATAAAATGGGCTTCAGAATCTTGTGCACAAGGTGAAGTTTTCTTTTCTGCTTTGCCAAGTGCTGGACCCCTGAGTATGGTGATGCTTAAGGAAATGGACTGGAAAGTCACTCTGGCTTGTAAATAGGGATCTTCAGGGTCTTCAGCTTCTTCTTCCTCAAAATTCCTGCTGATCCATCCAATTTTAGGACAAGGATCAAGGAAGCAGTTTCCATTTTATGTTACTTGAGACTGCTTTATGTCATGACTGACACAGACTGCTTTTCCCAACTTCATGTCCGACTTTGCAAGGAACTCCCCCAATTCCAACAGTTAAACCAGCAGTTAAATCAGCATTTCTGATGTCTTTTGGAATCTCTGGGTGGGGAAGATGATAGGGTGGTTCTAAACTTAGCTTCCCGTATTTCTGCTTTGAAGTAAATGAGAAAACTCTGGGCTTGCAGTTGTTGTGTTTCTAAGGATTCGCGGATTTCCCCAGGGTGGGGCAGGGGATTAATCTTATCCTGGTATTAAAAGGGAAACAGATTCCCAAGTTGACCTGGGAAACTAAAAGCATCGCTTCCAAGGAAGGGATGACTTTCCTTCGTCTCCCTTGAAGCAACGCAGAGGATGACTGGAGGGCCAATGGAGAAGTATGGAAGAGAGCTTCTTAGGGGGCCACCATGCAGTGACATTGGCAAAGGAGTTTTCTCTGCCTGTGGCTGTGTTGGTGCAGTCCTAAACTTATCAACCTGCTTCTTAGGTTTGCATAACATGCTATGGTCACCTAAGCCAGGGCTCTCCAACCTTGGCAACCTTAAGACTTGTGGACTTCAACTCCCAGGTTTCCTCAGCCAGCTTCACTGACTGACCTAAGCCACATCCTTCCCTGCCCTTTGGGGATCGAGGTCTGAGAGTGACCCCCTGGCAGCAGATGGCCTGTTCAGATTTCCAGCCGCCTAGCAGATCTGCTCCCTTGGTCCCCTCTGCTCAGGGCGACCTGAAAATCCTATTAGGAGGCACAAAGAGCCTCCTTCAGCCTCTGCTCAGAGGGCCAACGTGGGGAGAAGCCGGGGGGGGGGGCTGGGGCTAGGTGGCACTGGGAGGGGCCCTGGCTGGGGATGGGAGACCATCAAAGAGGAATGCTTGTGCAATTGGACCGGGGGGGGGGCTCACAGAGGCTCCCAAGCACCTGTGTATGATGTGCCCCTACTTGCCCCCCCCCCCCCCCCCCCCCCCCCGCCCCCGAAACCCCTTTCAACCCCCTTGGCCCCCCGGGGGTTTGAAATTGGAGAGAAACCCCAACCTTCCCCCCCCCATTGGGCCCCCCCCCCCAACTCCTGGCTTCCCAAACATCTGGAGGCTCCATTTCAGTGGGCAGCTGAACTCCCAGGAAAACTGCCTTGGGGGCGGGGTGGGGGTTGATCAGAGGAAGGAGGCCGGTGCCATCGTAACTACCAGCACACGCCGGTTGCTTCTTTGGGGAGAGAAAAGGGTGCCCCCCTCCCCCAGTTACACAGCACACAGCCTCTGTTTCCCCCCCCCCCCAGAACATAATTGGTGGAAAGAGGGTCTGCAGACCCCCGAATAGAGCAAGGACAGACTGCAGTCCTTCCCCCATCCCTCTGGGAGGGAAGAAGCAATGACATGGCTGCTCATCCATTTTAGGCCCTTACAAATCCTCTAAATAAACTGTACAATAAGGTGCTCCAATTAATCAGCCGGCTGTACGTGGACCATATATATTGTTTTTCTTGGTTTGACATTAAGTGAGCCGGCCTGGCTTCTGGTGATGTCATGGAGACCCCTGAGAGAGTTTCTGGGCAGCAATAATGGGAATTTTTTGGCACAGACTTTTTCTGAGTGTTTTTCAATTTCCCAATAGCCTCCATTCCAACTCCTGGCTTGTAAACCTTGGGATGAGGTACCATCCCTTTATTCTTTGTGACATTTTTCCTCAAGTTGACAGCAACCTTGTAATATATGAAGTATGGAAGGGGCGGGAAACGCTGTTATTTTGAGGAGAAATGCTACATTCATGTGCAAAATTATGTGGATGTGAATCAATCAAAAGTCCCATGATTGACTGGCTGGCTGAACGTTCTTGATCATGTTTCTCAGCATACTGCAGTGATTTAGAGTAGGAGTGTGCAGAATATTTTGAATTTGAACTGTTTTTATGTCCCAGGGCCAAATGCAGCCTTGAAGGGCCCCCTTTCTTGACTGAAGCAGCAGTAGCTTTTATTGTGGGGAGGGACGTTGCCACAGCTTTGGGGTTGTTTTGAGGACACACACTTCCCAAATGATGGAAACGGGGGTTTGGGGCTCAGGGTGAGACTTCACAGGTTCCTGCATTTCTTATAGCTGTGTCCTTCCCCTTTGAGGTGCTGAGGGCATGCTCTTGAGCACGCAGCTGCTGGGAAGCTGGACATAGGGGGATGCTGGCTAAATCCAACAGCCGCCACCACTGGCTTGTCTAGGGTGGGGCCCATTTCACACGAGGCAAAAAAGGCAGACCGTTGAGGGTGTTCTTGGAAACCAAGGAGGGTTGGCAGGGTGTATGGTTTTCAGAGGGAGAACCTTCAACCCCACAGCTCAGGCCTTGGACCCTCACTCACAGTCAGGTCTTTTCCATGGGGCCAGCGGTTTCCGTGGTTCCTGGTCCACCGTGAAAGGTTGGGGGTTTTGTCCCATTTTACGAACTTTCTTTAGTGAACTTAGTTAGTTTATTTTATTGTCATTGCACCTCGTACAACGAAATCAAACACCATCCTCAGTGCATATCATGACCCTGAAAATAAACACAAACACACATCTTTCACATTCTATACATTGAATTGAAAACCCGATATTGCATTAATATAACACTATACAGTAGAATTCAGCTACTGCCCTGGGACAGAAGCTGTTTTTCAGCCTATTTGTCCTTGTTTTTATTCTCCTGTACTGTCTTCCAGATGGTAATAGTTCAAAAAAAGAGGGTTCCCAGGATGAGATGGATCCTTGAGGATGTTTTGAGCTTTCTTAAGGCAGCGGGAGCTTAAAGCTCTTCCAGAGGGGAGAGGGCAACCCGTGATCCTCTGAGGGGCGATGATGTTCACCCTCTGGAGAGCTTTCCTATCTGCCCCTGTGCAATTGGCAAATCATACAGAGGTGCAGTAAATTAAGATGCTCTCTGTGGTGCAGCAGTTAGAAGGTCACCAGCAGTTTCCCATTTGGTTGTTGTTTCCTGAGAAGCCTCAGGTAGTAGAATCTCTGCTGGGCCCTTTTGACCAGGGGTGCAATGTGAGCCCCCCAGGTCAGGTCCTCTTTTAGGGTAACAGTCAGAAACTTAAAACTGGCCACTTGCTCCACTTGGTCTCCATGGGTAAGCAAGGGCTGGAGATCTGATCTGTTCCTTCTATAGTCCACTATAAGCTCCTTGGTCTTGTTGGTGTTGAGGACCAAGTTATTGTCCTCACACCATGAAAGCAACCGGTCCACCTCATCTCAGTAAGCAGACTCATCCCCACCTCCCACCCCCAGAGATGAGTCCCACTACTGTTGTTTCATCAAGAAGTTGAAACAACTTCTGCAGTTGTTAAATAAGCAGCTCAGTTGTTTAGTGAATCTGGCTTCCCCATTGACTTTGCTTGTTGGAAGGTCCCAAAAGGTGACCAACTGCATGGCCCTGGACACTGCAGTGAAGGTGAACCAGTCATCAAACAGCCAAATGAAAATTACACGACCACAGGGATGCTGCAATGGTCATAAGTATGGAAAATGGTCATGTGTCACTTTTTTTATAACTTTCAACAGTCACTGAATGAACTGTTGTCAGTCGAGGTCCACCTGTATATAAGTCTAAGTGCTATTGCTATCTTTCTTGGTGAGCCATCAGCCAAGGGAAAGGGATTGGATGGACCCTGCGTCCTTCATGACTGATGAGAGGGGTGACCCAAATGTGTCACTTCTGGCTGGGCACTGAGCAGTGTGTGTGTGTGTGTGTCCTTGGAAATGTCCCCAGCCAAGTTTCAGGTGCAGCATAGTTGCAATCCTAGAGCAGGGCAGGTGAGGGGCTTCGGTGACCCAAGAGATGCTGGAGGCTTTCAGAGGTCTGGGGAGAAATGGATGTAAGGGGACCCTTTGCATGAAACTGGGACCGGATGGCTTTGTTGGGGCTGCGCCTGCCTCCTCCCCTTCCAGAGCTGATGGATCCTTCGTGGCTGGCTTGGCAGTGTGGGGACAGTTTGGCTTATGGCCTTTGGGGGGGCTTCCATCTTCCTTCCTGGGGTGGGTCCAAATAATAATGGCAACTGTGGACTTGATGAAGCCTGAGTGAGGGGTATTTAGTTTTTATCTTGCCTTCTGGTTCTCTCTGACTGCCCCCCGGCTGGCAGGAGGGAGGTCCTGCTTGATAGAACACCCCCAAATGTTGGAAGGAGCCTGTCCTCAAGCCCCCCCCCCCCCCCGGCTGATCCCCTGGGCTGCTTGGAAAGAATGGGTGGATCCAAAGGTGTTCAGGTGGACCCTTGCTGCTTGCTGATCCTAGAGAGACCCTCTGTCATTTGGGGAGGAGCTGCAGGACTTGAAATATCAGAAAGGCGTCTCATGCAGACGAGGAGCAAATCTGACCAAGCAATGCTAAGAGGTGCATTCAAGGGGACTTGATGGCAGTCAGAGCAGCAAAATATATTCCTCTGCCTTGTGTGGCCAGC
Organism: Laticauda colubrina; assembly: GCA_015471245.1. Lineage (NCBI taxonomy): Eukaryota > Metazoa > Chordata > Lepidosauria > Squamata > Elapidae > Laticauda > Laticauda colubrina. Next base: position 2,089,705 of record BLBF01000081.1, read on the forward strand.
AGCTTTGGCTACGGTGACCTGGTTACTCTTGGATAGGGAGGCCCTGGGAAGCCCGTGCAAGGTTGCTACGGATGAAGTCCCTGGGAGGGATCCACTCTGAGCTGGATTATCTGGACCCTGTCTGATGATCTGTGGCAAGGAGGTGATTTCTGCCCCCCTGACAGGATGGAGGTCTCCAGAGCTACCCACCGTGGGATCCTGGAGAGGCTCAGGGACTGAATTTACTTTACTTTACTTTGTCATTGCACCTCGTACAACAAAATCAAACACCATCCTCAGTGCACATCATGACCATGAAAATAAACACAAACAAACATCCTTCTCACTCCACACATTGAACTGAAAAACCCGACACCACACCAACCCTGCGCTCTACAGTAGAATTCAGTAAAGTTGCTGCCCTGGGACAGAAGCTGTTTTTCAGCCTATTTGTCCTTGTTTTTATTCTCCTGTACCGCCTGCCAGATGGTAATAGTTCAAAAAAAGAGGGTTCCCAGGATGAGATGGATCTTGGAGAATGTTTTGGACTTTCTTGAGTCAGCAGGAGCTATAAAGCTCTTCCAAAGAGGGGAGAGGGCAACCCGTGATCCTCTGGGCAATGCCATTAACCCTCTGGAGGGCTTTCCTATCTGCCCCTGTGAAAAATTGGCAAACCATACAGAGTGCAGTAAGTTAAGATTAACTTAACCAATTCTCTGTGGTGCAGCGGTAGAAGGTCCCTAGCAGTGAGGTGGAGAATGGGAGGGCCAGTGCCCCACTGAAGGTCCCTCCTTTCTCCAGTGCCCCAGGGCTTCCCTCTTTCCCCCTCTTTGCTTCACATCCCCATGAGGGTTAAGAGTCCTTCCCAAAGGCAGCTATGCAGGCAGTGAGAGAGGGGGAGGCTTCTGCCTCCTGGGAATCTTCTGGGTGGAAATTCAAGCCCCGGAGGCCATAGGCCTGCCCCTCTCCCTGCTGTCCTCCCCCTGGGTTGCTCAGGGCCCTTTCTGGGCTCTGTCAAGGGATGGGCTCTGCTCTTCACCCTTTGAGTCTGGGACAGTTCTGGCCCTCTTAGCTCCTTACAGCACCCCACGGTTTTTCCCTGCACTGGATCGGACTGGTAACTGAGCCCACCTTCTGAGGCGTGGGAGGGTTTGTTATTCCAGCCCCTCAGCTTATGCAGGATGGTTAGGTTGGATCACAGTTGGGCTGCCTTTTCCTGGTTGCTTCATTCAGCACCCAGAATAATGTATTTGCAGTTGAGTTTCAGTTATGAAACGAGTAGATCTTTGCAGAGTTCCTGGGAGCTGTGAAAAGCAGAGAAAATACTTGGCAGGCTGGGACGTTCTGAGGAGTGGATGGAGATCCCCCGTGAAATAGGGCCAAGGGAGGCCCCTGCCTGCAGTCAGCCCCTCTCTTCCCATCAGGGCAAATTGTGAAGGGGGTTCTGGGGGCTCCCAGCTAGGAGTGTTGAGCTTCAGGGGAGCAGTTGCTCCTTGCAGGTGGTCAGCTGCCTCCCAGGGAGATGTCCGTCATGCAGGTGGCTGCCCTGGTTGATCTCCCTGCTCACTGCAGAGCGGGGTGGGGGGTTCGGCTCTACTGGCCTCCTCTGTACCAGTCTGGGTGATTCAGGGTGGCGCCTCGGCAGCGGGATGTCCTGGGAGGGCAGCAACAATCGCACGGACAGCCTGGCTTCAGTGGGCGTCTTGGCAAGATTAGTGTCTAATCCTCCCTTCAGCTAGAGGGGTCTGAGCTGCAGCAGGTCCTCACTGCTGGCATCCCCCCAGAAAGGAGGCCTTGGAGGAGTCAGCCATGGGCCTTTCCTGGGGGGGGGGGCAGAGGCCCACAGCATTGGAGCCTCTCGTCCCAATGGCAGAGCAGATGTTGTGGCAGGAGATTCGCCTGCGGTCAGCCTTGGCACGGTCTGTGGCAGGCTGGGACCCATAACCGTCCCCCCCCAGCCAAGAGTTTATGTCTCAGTGGAAGAGGATTTGACGGCCCTCTTAGACTTAGAAGGTTAATGCCTCCAGATGAAGCCTATGCTGGCTGAAAGGGCAGCGGATGGAGAGTCCCTGGCAGGGTCCAGGGGCCTCGTTTCACAGAGATCCCACTGGCCGCCCTCAAGCCCAATTCAAAACCAGCCCAGCTGACCTGAAGGGACGATTCCCTATGAAGCAAAAGGCAGAAGAGGAGCAGGAAGCTCCCTTGGAGCCAGGCTCAAATTCCCTCCTGGCTGAGCTGCAAGGTTGGTTGGCTGTTCCCTGAATCCGTGACCGAAAGAATCAGACCCGCATGAATGTTGCCCCGCAGGAGGCCCTGCTCCGCTCCCCAAACCCTTTGGGGCCCACACTCCAGGGATGTCAAGGGGAGGGGGGGAGGGGAGGGGTCTCCCTGGCTCACCCATTCCTTTATTGTATCATGGAATTGGGAAAGGAAGAGTGGCTGCAAGGGTGTAAATAGGGATAGCAGCACACCAGAATCTGGGTGCTGGAATTGCATAGCATTTAAGTGCCTTATTTCTCCTCCTCTTGATCGGTTGATTGTGGACTTGCAACACCTTGTGCCTTCACGTCACATTCCTCTGCCCGGTCGTGCCATTGTCTCCCAAACAATTTGCAAAGCAGAAATAAATCTCAAAGAAATGCATTCTGAAGCCTTGAATATTCTAGCAAAACAATATTTGAATGCAACATTTTTTGGCTATTCAGTGCATTCAAGTTGCAGAAAGAACCATTCCTACCTGTCTGGTTTGTTTTGTAATTCCTGCTCTGTCTGGATCTACTGGATCTCTTCTACTGACCCACCTGCCATGGGTTGCTTCTGAACCTAAGGATGCGGCCGCTCCTGTCTGTCCACCCACCTCTTCAGGCAAGCACAGAATCCCCAGCCCTGCCATTCAGCGTGGCGAGAGTGATGGGTGCCTTCCCCAAGAGGCAATTTGGGGTTGATCAAAATCCTAGAATCTTAGGGCTGGAAGGGGCCTCAGAGATCATCTTGTGCAACCAAGTCGATGTCCAAGCTTTCCTTGAAACCTCCAGCAATTGAGCTCCCGGGGGTTAAGAACACTCGTGCTAATTCGGTTGTGCCGCCCCAAAAGAAGACAAGAGCTGGAGAGCAGGCTTCTCCTCTGGACCCAGGAGATTCAACCAGGTGGAACTGCTGCCTATGTGACCCTGACAAGGGAAGGGGGGAGGAAGAGAGGAATGGTTCGGGCTCTCTTCTCATCCTCTCAGTTTGGGGAGGGTGGGCAGGCTTGGTGATATCTGGAGATGTCCCCAGTGGGCATTGAAGGTCTGCCTTGTGCTGGCTGGTGCGTTTACAGTGCACTCCTCACCAGGAATCACAACCATTTCCCACCCACCCCCGTCCCCATTCAAGATATTTCTCCAAAGGACTGCAGATCCCTTAGCCCCCTTGCCCTGAATGGCCTGCTGGCAAGGAGGACGAGCTGTGCAGCATCCCATTGGTTGCCTCTGTGTGTGTCTGTGTCTGTGTGTGTAGGAAAGGGCTTACTCTGTGCCACCAGCCCCCCATTTCAACTAGAATCAATCAGAATAGAACTGGAAGGGACCTTGGAGGTCTTCTAGTTCAACCCCTTGTTCAAGCAGGAGACCCTACACAATTTGAGACAAGTGGCTGTTCCGTCTCTTCTGAAAAACTTTGTTGATGGTGTCTTGCCATCTCTCTTTTAGATGTCCATGAGGTAGCCGACCATTGACTTCCAGTTGGTAGGTAGTCTTGGCCACAATGGAAGGTGCTGCTCCCTGGACATGTCCATACCACTAGACTCGGCCTTCTCTCATAAATAAGCACCAAAATGTTGTTGAATGGTGTCATTTGTGATGTGGCCAAGAAGGGACACGCCTGATATCCAATGGAGCCTTTGCATTTCCGTGGCATGGAGAGAGCTTTCAGTCCCAGTTGCTGCTGCCCAGCATTCGGTGCAACAGGGGGGAAGGTTGTCTTGTAAAGCTTAGATTTAAGACAGGTTGGCATTTGTCCATCCCATAACACACCGGGGAGTTTTTCCAAATGCATCCAGGCTGCACTCACCCTTGCTCACATCTCGCCATTGAGGTCGCCATTGCCTTGGAGGTGGGATCCCAGATACCGAAAAATGTCTACCTTCTTTAGGTTTTCTCCATTGATTTGAAGAGTTCCGGGGTGGTGACTGTCTTTAAATACTCCGTTTTTTTGATATTCAGGCGGAATCCGAAATGATTGAGGGGATCATTCCATGTTTGAACCTGCTGCTTGTAGTCCACCTCTGGTGGTGGAAGCGAGCATAACACCATCCGCCTAGAGCATCGAGTCCAGGTGCCTTCTGCTGCAGGTCATGCGTGATTGATTGATTGATTGGTTGATTGATTTAATTTATTTTGCCGCCTATTTGCCCATGGCGACTTGAGGCGGCTTACAGAATGTTTCAACCATATTTAAAACAAAAAATAAAAAAACAATAAAAACTAACAAAAATAATCAAATAAATTAATAAAGTACAACAGAACAAAATCTGGAAGAAAAAAAAAAGAATAAAAATTATTCCCCAATTCCCACCTCCCGCCCCAGTGACAGCAGATCATACTAGCCATTTGATGGACTCCATCCCGCTCTGGGTTTCCCAGGCCCACTGGCAGAACCAGGTCCTCAGGGCCTTCCAGAAGAGTATTTAGAGTGGGGGCAGTACTCATCTCTGGGGGATTCTTCTCCTGGGTAGGTGATGGCCCTTCTCCTGGGTAGGTGATGGTGTCCATGACCAATATCAACAGAAGAGGTGACAGTGCAGAGCCAACCATCACTGGGAATCGGTTGGGGAGCCCGGCTTGGCTGCTGGTGTTCTTATGTAGCATTTGGACCCAGTCAGTGAGTGGTTCAGGTACTCCGTAGTCCCAGAGGGCATACCAGATCATTACCAGATTTTGTAATGGGGTAACCAAAACTGGATGTGGTATTCCAAGTGTGCTCTTACTAAGGTTTTATAAAGTGGCACTAATACTTCACGTGATTTTATGCCTCTGAATATACAGTCAAGGATTGTATTGGCTTTTGGGGCTGCAGCAGCACCCTGCTGGCTCATATTTAGGTGACCGGCCACTAGCACTCCAAAGTCCCTCCCACCAGTTCTAGAAAGCTTCCCCCACCCCCAAGTTTTTGCAGCAGTTTTTGCTGTTTTTGTTGTGAATTTTTGACCAGCCGGGCTGCTGGTAATTTGCTGATGCTACAGAGATGCAACTTTCCTAGGACACAGCAGCATTCAGGGTCTGATTGCTTTCTTCTGCCAATGTTTGGAGGAGTTTGGGGGCTCAGTTTGTGCAGCTGTCCATAGGGGAAGATGGGCAACTGACTAGAGATGTTGCTATCTTCCTTCTTGCTGGCATGGCAAGGGCCAGAAGTGGGTGCCAAGTGGATGGGCTTTTCACAGCAGAAAAAAAAAAAAGCCATTTGCTCAAATATGGGGAAGGTGTGGAAGGGACGGTGCGGGGACTGGACAGAGGATGAAACGGATGGAAGCTGAAGTCACCTCTGATGCCCCCTTTTCAGATTTCCCCTCCTAAGACGTCCCAGTCCGACTCCTTCTCTCCCCCGGCTCACTGCCGCCCACATCTGCAGGGTGAGGTGGTTGAAGCCTGGTGCATGCCCGCCTATCAGGTTTTCAGCCATGCCTGTACATGAAGTGCTTTGGGTGCTGGAAACTCTGCACATAGGCTGACACATGCCCATTCAGATAGGAAATGCCTCCTGTCAGTGGCTGCTTCAGAGGAGGTTTTATCTCATGGGCTCAGTCCTGCAGGAACAGGCGCTGCCCCTTTGGGCCCCCCAGGGCACCTCTGCCCCTTCGCCTCCTTTGCCCAGCCTTGTCACTCACGTGCTGGTGAGTTCTTTAGGCAGTTGGGAGGCGGGGGGGGGGGGGGGGAAACCAGATGAAAAGAATCTTGCTACAAACATCTGTGCCTCCACATTATGTTTGTGGTTGGGTTTTTTTCCTTCGCAGCATCTGTGCACACATTTGTTTATTATTTATTTGTTTGCGGTGGTTTGTTAGTGGCTCAGGTGCAAATGGCTCTGAGCAGTTTTAACCAAGCAGTTAAACAAAAGGCCGAGCAAAGTCCCCTGGTGGCTGACAGCAGCCAAGGCTGGTGGAGGTTCCCTTCTGCAGAGCCATGTTGTTGTGGTTCCAGTGGGGAAGGGGTCCTGGATATTGTGGGCCAGCTGTTCTGGGGAGGAGGCCACCAATGAAAAGGTCCTGCAGAAGCTCTTCTCTTGGTGGGGTCTCTGGGGTCTTCAAGGAAGACCCTGTACTCTAAAAAGTACAGCCGGCATCTTGAATGGCATCCAGGAGCTCATTTGGGAGGGGGTCCCATGGGGAAGCCATTACTCCCTGGGTTGCTGCAAATTCATGCCAGATGAAGCTTCCAGATGTCACTGATTCCAGCCCTGACCAAAGCCTGCCGCCTCCTCCTCCTCCTCCTCCTCCTCCTCCTCCTCCTCCTCCTCCTCCTCCTCCTCCTCCTCCTGCTGTCATTTGGCCTTAAAGTCTACTTGGGGGCAGAGAACAGAGGAATTATCCTCCTCCTAAAATAAGAGCCAGCCGTGTGGCAGTTTCAAGGCTGGGGAATCGCGGCAGCCTCTCCCTCCCTCAGCTCAAGAGAGCCTCTGGGGTGAAACGGTCCCCAAGAGCAGCTGAGAGGCATCACCACACCCCTCTGCCCAGGCATGGCCTTGTGCCCTAGTGCTGGTCATAGAAACACACCGGTCCATGGCAGAAACAGATTCATCTTGTCCCAATGGGCAGCCAAGGGAAGCTGGTGGCAGGCATGGCTGCCTCCTCTGGAGGACGAGGCCCAACAGCTGCCCTTGTGGGTGACAGGTTTATTGGGCCTCCTGCAAGGGAGATTGGATGGGATAGACACCCCAAGGTTAGCCCAGAGACCAAGGACGGGCAGGGGGCAAGGCTCTGGCCCTTCTGGCTTCCCCATCAGCCCAATCCCCTGCCTGGCATTTGGGAAGTCAGCTGGGTATTCCTGCCCTTCATACCACCCCTGGCTGCAGTGCTGTGGGGATGGGGGGGGGCGGTCAGCAGCCTTGCCCTGGGATGGCAGGCTGGAGGAGAGAAGTGGCTGCCTGCTGCTGACCTTCCAGCGCTCTTGCCTACCTCTGCTGCCACCCCAGAGCCTGGCTACGTGACTGCCCAGCAGAGGAAAGGCCGAAGCTGATCCCACTTCCTGGGGGTTGGTGGGGAGGCATGGTGGTGTGTCCTTCAGCACTCCAGTGGATGAAAGGCGATTAGGACTCAATCTTATTAACCACTTTGCAGCCTCTGCTGGCCGTAGAGACACTGAAGGGTGACGGGGCCCTTCTCCTTCCCACCACCCTGCTCCAAGGCGGCCAACTGGCCCTTCCCTCCCTTGCAGCTGGTGGCAAAGGAACACTGGATTCGGGAAGGTCCCATGGGCGCAATTTGGCTGGTTCTGGTTTTCGACTTGTGACCTTTCAGAAAGTGGGGGCCTCCCTCCCAGGATGGTTCAGGAAGCCTCCATAGAGGCAGGAAGGCTCTCAGCCAAGAAAGATGGAAGTGAACTGGGATGCGTGCTGGGAGAAAAGCCCTGGCACCAGGGTTGGGTCACAGGCAGGATCAAGTGGGCTGAGATCAGGTGGGCAGGGCTGACCCCAAAGCCCTTCCCCCCATCTATGCTAAGGAGAAAATGCTTTTGCTCTTTTAAAAACCAGAGCAGAAGCTGGGAAGAAGACTGGGAGAGGAAATGGGGTTTATTCCATGTCTCCAGAAGCTGCAGAATTAATTGCCAGGAATCTCCAGGGATCTGGAGGAAAAGCCCAGGGCAAGTAGAGTCGGTGGTGGGGACGGACTTTTTAAAAGACTTTTGTATTTATTCTCTTTGTACAAGTTCAGTAATCGTATATTTTATGCAACTTGGATCTCTTGATGACAGAGTTGTTTTTAAACCCAGAGGCCAGCATCATCTTATAATCTGCCTTGCTTCCTCATAATTAAATACCTTTATTCCTGCCAGATCCTTGTAAATGATTATATGTGAGCACATTTTCATTTTTATCTCTTTTATCACTAAATGTTTGGAATGTCACTTAAAACTAAAAAAAAAAAAAAAATTCTATCCCTTTTTTTTTTTTTAAAAAAAAGAAAGATTTTATTTACCTTAAATGAGAGTGTCCTATCTCTTGAAGGAAGGGTTGATCCTACAGCGCTAGGGATGGTTATAGAATTTTTTTCATCCCCCCCCCCCCTTTTACCAAAAAAGTAGCCCAGGTTGTGGAATCATTGTCCCATGTTAGGGTTACTGTTCGCACCCCAGTTTTGTGTCCCCTGGAAGAGAAGGACCCACTGAATCTAAACCGGAGGCAGAGCTCATGTGGGTCAGCCCAGATATTCCCTGGGAGAGCCGATTTGAGACCCCGTCTTTCGGTCTGTGGGGCAGACGGGAGTCTTGTAATCCTTCTTCGGTTTGGCTCTAAAGCCCCTTCTGGATACTTTGAGGTCTTCCCTCAAGAGTCAGGAGCCACAGCGGTTTCCTTTCGGAGAGGAAAGGAGGGGGCCATTTTGTACCCCACCTTAAAGCAGGAGCCTTTCTTTATATGTTAGAGCTTCTTTCCCCACTTGCCCAGAGGAGGTGAAACAGCACAAAGGACTGTCAAAAAAGCAAACAGATAAAGAACCTCAGCTGAAGTTTTTTAGTGCTGTCCTCCAGAAGCCTGCTCCCGGCTTGCTGTTTCTTTTAACAGATGAGAAGTTGGGTTGATGTGTCCGTGTTTTATGTCTTTATGAGCAAACAGCTTCCCTCTTTTTTCCTTTACACACATTTTGTGTGCGCAAAGAATTGCCAACCGAAGCTAAGTCCTACCCTAGTGAAGGCTCCCCGAATGGCTAGCCCAGAGCTCGGGGAGGGGGGGAGCTGGTCTGTCTGTACAGGGCATGTCAGAGTTTCGGCTTCCCCTGCTTGCTTCCTTTCTGGGGAGAGAATCTCTCTGGCAGGGCTGGGCCCACTGAGTGTGATTTTGACATCAGACACAGTGGAGATCCTTCTCCAACAAACCTCAGTGTTGTACAGCAAGGAAGCTTATGTGGCTGTGGCACTAAGATCAGTTGAGGGAGGGAGTGTAAGTCATGTATCGCAAAGGCCCCAGGGAACTGGCCTCCGGAGTCATTTCTCAGCCACAGCCTCCATCTTGGGAGATGCTCTCTTGAGAAGAGAGAAGGAAGGAAGGGATGTCAGGGCCAAGATGGAGAACTGAGCTCCTCTCCTAGGTTTCCTCCCGATTCTGCCTTCCAAATCCAAATGTCTGTGTGTGTATGGGGGGGGGGGGAAACTGAGTGGTTTCCGATGTGGGCGCGTCCTCCGGGCTCCCCTCCCCTCTCTCCCCACGTTGAGGTGGCTGCTCTCTGCTACAGGTGACGTTTACTAAGCGGAAGTTTGGGCTGATGAAGAAGGCCTACGAGCTGAGCGTCCTGTGCGACTGCGAGATCGCCCTCATCATCTTCAACCACTCCAACAAGCTCTTCCAGTATGCCAGCACAGACATGGACAAGGTGCTGCTGAAGTACACTGAGTACAACGAGCCCCATGAGAGCCGGACCAACGCAGACATCATCGAGGTATGGTGCCCCGTCCTTGCCTGGGAAAGGTGGTCCCACTCCTGGTCTCACCCTCCATGCCGGCCTGCAGAGCCACCCACCCAGCTGTGCAGGAGACCAGCTGGAGAGCCTGGCTTAGCTCAATGGATTTAATCCCTGCCGGGGCTCCGGGGAGAATTTGGGTAGAATTTTAGCCTTGCTCCATGGCCATTGAGCTGAGCGGGTGTGCCCAGGATCCTAAGCCACAGAAAATGGGCAAACCCTCACCAGCCACAGTCCCTGGAACTGGCTCCATTCAGCCCCACAGGGGATACCCTTAAGTAGTTGTTCCGATGTGGTGTGGTTCTTGGTCAAGGGCCTGGGACCACGGTCAGGGCCGCCATTGTGGCCACTGTCCTGCATGCTCAGGAGGGCTGGCCGGAGGTTAGTGAGAGAGTCCTGGGAGGGAGCGTGGCCGGCTGGGCTTTCCCTCTGGCCCCCTCGGTGCACGGATGGCTTCCCAAAGAAGGACCAAGTAGACGCCACTGCCGCCATTTCTTTGTCACCTTTCAATGAAAATTTGCCCGTGGGTGGCTCTCTCTGTGCTTGGCAGGATCTAGACAAATGAATGGTTTGGCTGGGTAATTATTGACATTACAAGTGAGCAGAAATTAAGGCACACAAAACCTTTAGTCATTCAATTTATCTGCTCAAGATGGGAGAGACTAGGGAGAGGGAGGGATCATTCTGCAGGGAGGGGGTGGGGATTTTGTGCCAGATGCACACTTAGACACGCACTTGCACTCTCTCACTCACGTGTACGTTCATGCACACACACACACGCGCACACACAGAGTCACTGCAAGTGGAACAAAATATAAAGAGGTCTAGAACCTGAGAGTCGTTTCCCATGTGGGGAACAACACTTGAGCTGTTTAGGAACATCCAGCCTTCCTTGGCTGCCGTTTCAAAGTCCGCCGTGAGGCTTGGGGTGGGGGGAAGAGTCTGACTTGGCTTCTCTCTTTTCTGCCCCAGGCCTCCCGTCACCTTCCAGGCCTCCCCATCAAAACAGGTCTCCCACAGGGCTGCTGGAGACCTTGCCAGCCAGGGAGCGTGAGGCTGTTTGGAGACGGGATGGTCTCTGCTGGGGTCCAGGCGAGTGAGGTCACACGTGGGATGGGCCCTTTCACCCAGCTCTGTTGGCAGTGCCCTGATTGGTCCTTCATTGTAATCCTTTGGGGAAGTGCAGGGACTCTGTGCCCGTCCCCGGATGGCTGTCGTGGCTGAGCAAAGGATCTTCTGGCATGAGCTTCCTTCCCCCAGCCCATCCATGAGAATCCGCGGCTGTCTTGACCCACCAGCCCCAACAAGAAAGGGCCTCTCCTTGTTTCCTATCAAGCATCATATTGGGCGAAGCAGCGTTTCCAGGTGGCATGGCTGTCTGCCATGTGAGGAAACATGAGAAGTGTGGCAGAACTGCTAAGCTAAGCTCCTCTCACTGAAAAGCCCCCATCTTGGCCCTCCCCTCCACATCAAAGGCCACCCTGGGCTTGTATGGCATTTGGCACAAAGCTGCCAGGGAAGTCACTTGGGGCAGAGGAGAAGCAAAATGGGTTAATCCAGGTAAGATGGAGGCCCCGTGGCCAGGAAAGCAACTAATCTGAATGAAGGATTAAGGCTGTCCTAGATAGGTCTGCCTTCCCTGGGGTCTTGGCCGCTCTGCCTGCCTGCATGTGTGCGTGTGTGGAATGTGTGTGTGTGTGTGTGTGTCCCTGCCACTTATTGACTTCATCACCCGTGCCTTCCAGAAGGACAGTCTCCATACATCCCTTTCCGAATCCAAATGGAAGCGCTACCCTATCCTCGGGAGCATTTTTCTTCCAAATTCCTTTGACGACCTTGAGTATTTTGAATATTTTGAACAACCTTGATTATGTTCTTGCCTAACCCGACAGTTAAGTTGGGGACTTAAAGGAGAGCTGAGTCATTTTGGCTGGCACAACCACCCCCAAATCAGTGGGTGCTGTGGACCTGGAGCTGAGTGGTGAGCAGTGTGCCCTCTGTTGCTGCCTTCTGTGTGTTGTGCTAGTTTTTCAGTGCGGTTGGCAGGCTGGTTATGAGCAGGAGTCTTATTTTTATTTTGTTTGTTCATTTATTTATTTATTCAACGTCTATGTCCCGGAGAGGTGCTTCACTCTGGCCGAGTTGTGGTGGCTGTGGGAAGGTGCCTTCCCGGCTCCAGAACCCCTTCCTCTTCCTCGAGCCTTCTTGGGCCGCTCCAGAGCTGGGAAGGGCATGTGGGGCAAGAGGCTCAGCTGCCCTTCAGAGGGGGGGCAGGGGGGAGGACAGCTGCTCTTAGCCTTGCCCAGTGTCTGAATCACAGCTGGGGAGACAACGTGCCGGCTGCCTCCTCTGCCCCCATGGCTCAGAGTAAAGGTTGGCGCTCTTGGATTCTGGCTCTTTCTCTCCCGAAGTGGCTTCCTCCTCTTCCTTTCTAAAATTATAATTCCATGAATTAATAATGGTCACTCACAGCCCATGAGTGTACACTGGGGGGGAAAGTCCCAAGTCTTCATAACCATGTTTGCTCTGGGAATCCATGCCTGTTTAGCTTTATTTCTGCACCTGGGTCTTTTCCCTCTGCTGCTTGGGGCATGAATTTAATCCAGAAAAGCTTATCTTTTTTTGGCTGAAATGGCCAATGACGTTTGGAATCTCAATCTCTCTCTCTCTCTCCCTCTCTCTCTCTCTCTCTCTCTCTCTC
>BLBF01000081.1:2102130-2121062 GCA_015471245.1 Laticauda colubrina
CTCTCTCTCTCTCTCCCCCTCCCTCCCTCCCTCCCTCCCTCCCTCCTTTCCTCTCTCCCTCTCCCTCTTTTTCCCTTCCTCTCCTCTCCTTTCTCTCTCTCTCCCTCTCTCTGTTTTCTCCCCCTCTCCCTCCCTCTCTCTCCCTCCCTCTCCCTCTTCTGTTCCTTCTCCCTGTTCCTCCCTCCCTCCCTCCCTCTGTCTCTGTCTCTCTCTCTCGCACGCACATGCACAAACACACACAGAGACCCCTTTCAATTTCTCATTAGTCCAACAAGAGATCAAGACTTCTTCACAAGCTCGCCACTCCTTTCTTGACTTTCAAGAAGGATTGGCAAGTGGGGGCTCCGTAATGGGGTCTAATTGCTTCTGGTATTTTGAAAACACAATGATTAAGTGTGGCAGCGGAAGGCAGCCTTCAAATCAGCTGCCATGCCTGGAATAAATACTTGGTAAACATGCCGTTTGATGTTCTCGTGACACGCAGGGGAAGGAAGTGTGCAGCCGCTTCTCTCTTGCCTGGAGCCACCAAGCAGGTTCCCAAGATTCCTCCAGATCCATGGGATCTCTGTCCAGTTCCTTTTATTTCCTGGAACCGAGTTCTGGGATTCAACCTGCCCTTGTCGTCTCCAAGAAGCAGAGCCACTTCCTGCTGGCCCTGGGCCCTGCAGGGACCATAGATCCGGCCTGGCTTGGCCTGAGGGCCACACTGACCCAGCAGGTGTACAAGTGGAACCCAGTGGAACGGCAGGGGAGGAGGGGGTCGTTGTGTGGCTGAGGGGTGGAAGGGAGAGGTTGGATGGATCTCCTCCACTGGAGCCGGGGGGTGCCTGGACTCCTGTCCCCTTCCGGGTGCCGGCCACTCTGCCCGAGGCCCCTCCTGAGCATCTCCCGTTGTGCTTTCAGACCTTGCGAAAGAAAGGGTTCAATGGTTGTGAGAGTCCTGAGCCCGACGGGGAAGACTCCGTTGACCAGAGCCCTCTGACCGAGGACAAGTACCGCAAAGCCAGCGAGGACCTGGACAACTTCTTCAAGCGCTACGGCGTAAGTAGCCGCCCCCAGCCGGCCAGAAACCCCTCACCGTCTCTCTCTTTCTCTCTCTCTCTCTTCTCTCTCGTTCTCAACTGTTTGTTGGATTCGACCCCCCCCTCCCTCCCTCCCGCCCTGGCCGGACAGGCGCTGAACAAGAAGCATAGAGAGGGCGAGAGTGCCGACGGGGAGGACATCTTTACCCTGACACCCCAGACCGAAGAAAAGTATAAAAAGATTGATGAGGAGTTTGATAAAATGATGCAGACTTACAGGCTCACAGTGAGTAATGGGGCAGCCCACTCGCTCCCCTCCGCATGGGCAGGACGGGGCAGCCCTGCACGTCCTTAAGGCATTAACACACGTGTGGACGCTCTTCCCCGACATCAGCTTGCCTTGCCAAGACTCCCCCGTCTGCCTAGGGGGGAGCAAAGGGCCTGGGGGGGGGGGTCTGGGTCCCCTGAGGAGATTGAGGAAGGACCCTGCCAGGGAAATGCAGGTCCAGAGGAAGCTGCCTTTGCCCTCTGGGGACCTTCGGGCACAGCTTCCCCCAAGAGGGAAAGAGGAGAGTGCCCAGGGCCCCCCTCCCTCTGGGCCTGAAGCCAGGCTGGCTTTATTTACATAGTATTTATTTATTAAACAAACGTATGAAACCGCCCAACTCTCACATAGGTGACTGCATGAAAAAAAATCCCTCCTAGAGGAACAACCTACTCCGCTCCATGGCTTGCCAGCCTTCCTCTCTCCTTTCACTCCCTTCAGTTTGAGGGTCTCGGTGCAAAAACAGCAGCAGCAAATCATCTGTAAATCAGGCTAACTTTACTCTTGGCGGACAGGAGACTCAAAGGTGCCCCCGCCCCCCACTGAAGGGACTCCCCTTTGAGGGCCATGTGGCCTCCATGAGACCTGCCCTTAACAGCATTCCTTCCTGCAAATAGCCCTCCTCATCCCTTAGAGGCCCTACACCAAAGGCCCCAGCAGTTAGCGAGGTTCCCAGGAGGTTCCCCAGCAGCTAGCGAAGAAGGAGGAGGAGGAGGAGGAGGAGAAGAAGAAGAAGAGGAGGAGGAGGAGGAGGAGGAGGAGGAGGAGGAGGAGGAGGAGGAGGAGGAGGGTTTCCTCTCTTGTGTGACGGGCTTCCCTCTCCGATTCTCCCATTAAAATGCCTGACTCTTTCAGTCCTGTGGAGCTGGGCAGCTTGTAAACTCATGTAAAAATGAACTAACAATTTTAGGGGCGCCCCAAGACCCCCCCCCCCACCTCCCTCACTGTCCTGCTTGCTCATCTCACCAGCGTGCCTCCCTTTGCCAGGGCCCAAAATGCATCTCCGGCGCGGCTGCAGACCGCAGAGGCTACTGGCCCTGCTGGGTATGGAGTTGAGTGGTTGTTCCCTTTGTTCTTGCCCAGTTTGTGTCAGGCTGAGGTTGCTAACTCCTCCTTGCCTGCCTGCCCTCGACTGTTTCCTCAGGGGTTGTTTTTGCTCGGGGGCTGAGCTTCGCCCCCTTCGTCCTGCTTGGTCCGGACGCCCAGCGTCTCCCCATCTGCTTTGGAGCTGCCAAGCGGGAGAATTGCGCTCTCGGAGGACCGAACTTGTCAGAGATCTTGTCTGAATCCCAACGTTCCTCTTGGTTCAGGGCACCTCCATGCTCCATGGTTCCTTGTGTGGCTGCGTGGCTGGTCCCGCCGCTCAGGTGGTGCTGGTGGCAGGGGAGCCTTTCCCCTCGGCTGCCAGGGCTCAACTGCGTCCCTGCCCCTTTTCTCCGCAGTCCTCCGTTCCTGCTCCCAACTTCGCCATGCCTGTGACGGTGCCAGTGACCAACCAGAGCGCCCTGCCGTTCAGCAACCCCGGGGGCTCCCTGGTGACCCCATCGCTGGTGACTTCCTCCTTGACCGACCCCCGGTTGCTGTCCCCACAGCAGCCAGCCCTCCAGCGCAACACCGTCTCCCCGGCTCTCCCGCAGAGGCCGGCCAGCGCAGGTACGGCCTTCTCCCTCCTCCTCCTCTTCCTCCTGCTCCTCTTCCTCCTCCTCCCCTTCCTCCTCCTGCTCCTCTTCCTCCTCCTGCTACTCCTTCTCTTCCTCCTCCCCCTCCTCCCCCTCCTCTTCCTGTTCTTCCTCCTCCTCTTTCTCCTCCCCCTCCTCCTCCTGCTCCTCCTCAGGGGCCTCTTGGGCAAGGCCAAAGCAGCCGGCCAAAGGCCAAAGGAAAGAGGGGCAGCAAAATGCGTCGGGAGGAGCCCCCTAGCCTTAAGGCAAAGGCTTGCTGAGGGTCCCTGGGCCAGTGCAGCACTCTGGGCAGAGGAGACGGGGGATAAGGGGCTGCAGCCACAAGTTCATCTTGGGGAGATAACAGAAGCACCGAATGTCCTCGACTTATGACTGCAATGGAGCCTGCCCAGTACGGTTGTCGGCTGTGAAACCCATCGAGCTGGTCATCCCATGACCAGTGCAATTTTATGATCTTTGTGGTGGTGGTCATTAAGCAAATCACCACAGTCATTAAGTGAATACAATAAGCAAATGTGAACTCATGGTTCATTTGTGAACTCATTTGGCTTTTGGCCAAAAACTGGAAGTAAGTGCCGGGTTTTGGTGGAAGATGTCGTAAATTTAGTCCGGTGGCCAGGAGGGCTTCCGGGAGGTTGGGGGTCATTCTGCTCCCTGGAAGGGGGGCGGGGAGGGCTGAAAGTATCTCTGGTGGGACGTCCTGTCCGAAGGTGGCTGTGGATGCATCTAACCCTCGGCCGCTGGCTTCTTCCTAGGGGCGATGCTCGGAGGGGAGCTCGGCAACATGAACGGAGCCTGTCCCAGCCCCGTGGGTGAGTAGCCGCAGCAGAGCCGGGCCCGAGGGAGCTCAGGAACTGCCCCTCCAAGAAGGGAAGAGCCCCAGCTCTTTGAATAGGCCCTGAGGGCTGCCCCGCCATGGCCTTCATCCCCAGTTCTGCCCCCACCCCCACCCCCCTCCCCCTTGCAGTTTTGGCTCCTTCGGCTAGACAGCTGAGCCAGAGAGTCAGCGGAAGGCAAAACAGATGCGGGAGGAGCAGCTGTCCTCACCGCCTTTTTGGGGTGGCCGAGAAGGAAGGTGGGTGTTGAGACTGAGAAAGTGCAAGTCAGCGGGGGCGGGGGGGGGGGCAGGATTTCACATGAGGGAGAGCCAGACGAGGCCGGATTGGGTTCCCTCTGCCTCTCGCCTGAAGGCTGAGCATTTTTTTTTTTATTATTATTCTTTTATGGTGCCCGAATGTAGATACATCCATCGAGTATATGAAGGGGGAGGGGCTCCCAAAACAGCCCCCCCTTTGAAGGTGCATCACCTGGTCTCTAAGGGCCCCTCCCCCACCCCCTTCTGGAGAAACCTTCCACCCTAGCCAAGGGGCCTGTTCTGTGGCCCCCGAGGGTCCTTCCCCTTTTGCCAGCCTGCAAATAAAACCCGTTGAGGTCGGACCTGGCACAGGAGAGAAAAGCCTCCCTTGCGGCTCCTTCCCAGAAGCTGCCCGGGAGGGGAGCTGGGTGCAGCCCAAAGCTGGTGGGGACCAGGCCAGCCAGTTTCTCTGCCTGGGTTTCAATGAGAAGTTGCATTTCCTTCCTTTGTCATTGTCAGTTTCAAAACCAGCCGTTGCCTGGAATCCTCCTTCCCAGGGTTGCTGGGTTGCTTCAGGCATAAGGCCAGGCCCCTTTCTGCTTGGCTCTGCCCCTAATCGCAGCCTGTCTGCGGGCAGAGAGGCAGCACTTGGTCAGCTCTGCTTTGCCCAAGTGGCTGTGCGCCCTCGGCCAGCCTCTCTGGGGCGCTTGGGGACTCGCCCCTTGCCCGCCTGTGCCAGGTTGGGGGCGGGGGGAGAAGCCATTTAGCCTGGGGATGCCCTGGCCAGTTAGAGCCCACAGGCAGGACTCTGGCCTCACCCGGCTTCAGGAGCTCCTTCCTTCGCTCTTTCCCCATCCTGTTGCCCTGGACACCCCCACCCCCACCCCCCCAAAGCCTCTCTTCGCTGGGTTTGCTGCTTGGCAGCTGAGCCCGCTGGAGCCTGGAGGAAGACAGTCAAACTCTGCAGCCAGCTTCAGCACCTTCCTGCAAGGCAGCCCACCAGCGGGCTTCGCTGTTTTCCAAGAGGCTCCATACACTAAAAAAAATTGTTTTTAGCCGAGGCCCAAGCAGTTGGAGCTGCCCTGGGGAGGCGGCAGAGAGCAGAGGCAGCTCTGGAAGCTCTGAGGGAGGCACCTTCCTGGCCACAGGGCTCTCCCCAGGATGGGGGCCGGTCTCAGAGGGTGAGCTGGCTGCAGGGTCCCGGGAAGGGAGGCTCTGCTGGTTTCGGGCAAGGCAATCTGCTGGGCAGAGGCTGCTGCCTTAGCCCGGCCCCACTCCCGGCTCCTCTCCCTTCTCCAGAGCAGCCCCCACGTCAGCTGTTGCAAGCGGCTGTTCCAGCTTGCAACTTGGCAGGGCCCCTGAATGTCAGCCTTGACGTCACAAAAACATTCCCCTCGTTCCAGGAAACGGGAGCAGGGAGAGCCCTGGGCAGGAGGGCCACTGGGGCCCACTTTCTCTGGGCTCCCCTCTCTGGCTGCAGAGGGCCCTGGCTCCATCCCGCTCCCACTTTCCCCAGGAGGATAGCTCTGCCTCCCCTCCCCAACGTTTGCTGTGTGTCTTACTCTAAAGCCATGTTTCTCCACTCTGGCCCCTCTTAAGATGGGTGGACCAAAACTCCCAGGACTCTCCAGCCGGCATGGAGTTAAAGTCTGCCCATTTCAAAGTTGCCAAGGTTGAGAAGCCCTTCCTTAGAGCTTGTGGCAGCAGGGACTCTGGGCTGACCAAAACCACCTCCGCTGAGCCCACCATTCCCCAAATTCCTTGGCCCCTTGAAAGCCACCTGGGGGGACGGTGCTGGGGGGCTTCTGGTCTGTGGCTCAGAGGAACCTGCACAGCAGCCAGGCAGCAGCTGGGGGAGGCAGAGCCAGCATGGCTACCAAGCCCGGTGAAGTGCTTTCCTGGGGGATGGAGGAGTGCAGAACAAGCCCCACAGGTGCCTTTGGGAAGATGGCAGGTGCCCTTTGCCCCTTGGCAACTGCCAGGCAATGATGGCCCCGTGGGTTTGGGGGCGAGTGCCAAAAGGAGAGAACCCCAGCCTCGTGGTGAGGAAGGGGCTGGCAGGCTCTGCTTGGTACCCCCGCTTGGTTCTGGGGTGGGCCCAGATGGCTCAGGTGGCTTCCCAGCTTAGGGCTGATGGTCCTTGCCCAGTCTGCCTGTCCAAATTGCTTCAGCAGGAACCGCTGGGCTTGTTTCAGGCCCCCACAATTTGCATCGGCTGCAGTGGAGGCGGGAGACAGCCACGCGTCCCCCAACATTGCAAGCTCCTGGAATGGCTTTGTGCTCCCCTGCAGGCAACGGCTACGGCAGCGCCAGGGCCTCCCCGAACCTCCTCCCCGTCTCCAATGGAAGCAGCCTAGGCAAGGCCGTCCCAGCGAAGTCGCCCCCGCCGCCTCCCCAGCACAGCAACCCTCTGGTCAGCAACCTCCGCAAGCCGGACCTCCGGGTCATCACCTCCCAGGGCGGGAAAGGCCTCATGCAGCACCTGGTGAGTCCAGCTTGGAAAGTCCGGCCTTGGAGGGATCCGGACCCTGGGAGTCCTTCCCTTTTCCAGTCCGTCTTTGTGGAGGCCCAACCCCTCGTCTTCTAGCCAAGAGCCTCGTCGGAGGATGCGGCTGTTGGCGAGGCCCTTGGAGCCTTTGGAGACAGCAAATGAGGCGGGGCTGGTTAACATTCATGCCCCACTCCAGTCTGACCCACACACACATACACATACCCTTCTTACAGGCCATCTGGGTCTGCCCTCCCTCCCTCTGTGTTTTGTGGGAACAGCCTCTCGGCAAGCAAAATTCTGTTTTCTACCTCTTTGTTTTAAAGTTGCAGAAATGAAGCCTTGCTCTGCTCCGCTTTGGTCTTGCAGAATGGTTTAAATCTGTTTGTCTACCTAATTAATGGCATTGATCTGCAAGATTGCATCAGTTTGCAATGCTGGCTAGGGAATGCTGGGAGTTCAAGTCCCCAGGAGGCCTCCAACTTGCCAGGGTTGGACCCCTCTTGTCCTGTACGCTTTGCCGAAGGGGCCAATCCCCACGGGGGCTGTTTTGGTGCAGCCGGGCAGTTCCAACATGAAGGCAACTAATTGGTGCTTTGGTGTTTTCCACCTGGAAGTTCCCCAGGCTTAAAAAAGAAATTAGACAAATTAGCAGAGCAGTGAATTTTTGCGGTCCACGAATGAAACAGAATTCTCAGTGAATGTGGGAAGCAATATCAGAATTAGGAATTAAATGTAATAAGTTTCCTTTGCTTTCATTTTTATTCTGCATCCAGACGGATGATCAGTTGGATCTGGTGAGTTATGCATGGGTGTGCCTCTGTGTGTGCGTGTGCGTGTGTGTGTGCATACACAAGGGTCTTTCGTCAACCACTGTTCTAAAATGGTGAGTTGGATGTTGGGGGTCCCCTTGCAGAAACGGGCTCCTACACTGGCTTCTGGCCCCTTCTGAGGGGTCTGGGTGTTCTTCCTCCTGGGGGTGCATGCTTCCCAACTGCATAAATTGCCTGTCTTCTCCCCCACCGCCTACCCCCAGGATTGGCATCTCTGGGCCTGAGACTGACAGACTCAGTCTTTGGCCCAGACTCCCTCTTGCCCTTCCTTAGTGAGGAAGGGAAAGGGGAGTCCGCCTGAATCCTCCCCCCCCCCCGGCACCCCCTTGTGGCATGGCTCCATCAGGGTCCTTTGGGCGCTGCCTCTCTTCACTGCTTGCCAGGCTGAGTATTCCCACTCACACAGCCCGCTGGATCTGGCCTGGGGTTGATGCCCCCTCTGAGCCTCTGTTCTATCCCTTCCTGGTCTGGGCATGAACTCCGCCTCCCAGTTCCCCCTCCCAATGGTGCCTGGCACCCAGTGCTGAAGGAGCCAAGGCCCAGTCCTGGGGTCAGAAGGGCAGCGCTGTGCCCACCTCCCGAGAAGAGGGCTTCATGCACTGCTGGGCTGCCAGGTGAAGGCCCCCCAAGCCATGGGGCACTGCCGGGGGGCCTTTTCCCTTCACAGCCCTGGGGCAGTTCTGGCCTCGGGGCTCCGATGGCTCTTGAGATGGAAGGAGGCGGCATTGGGGAAGGGGGCGGGCATCACCTGTGCTCTTGGCCCCGGAATGGGGTTGGCTCCAATCCTGGTGGGAGAAGTTGGGGTCTTCTCTACACTTAACCATGGGGCTCCCCCATACACACTGGATGGTTTCCTAGAGACCATGTAGACCTTCCTGTAGAGGTTTCCAAAGGGAGGGAAGAAGGTCAGCACTTAGGAGTATCAGGAGGAGAAATGGGGGTGAAATGCAGTGACATTTTGTGGCTGCATAAGTGATACGGATCGTGTGTCCATTGGGATAAATGAGAGCCTTGGAGGGAACCAGGGCTTTCTCCTTGAAGCAAGAATGCCTCCGGGGCTGCCTTGGACCCCTGCCTGCCTACCCAGGCCCCTGCCCCACCTCTCAGCCGGGGTGGGTGGGCTTGGCATGGAGGGCCAGGAGGCAGAAGGCGCTCTGAGGGTCAAGGAAGGTTCCAGAGAGGGGGCAGCCTGTGGTGGGACAGGAGGAGGAAGGGAGGGAGGGAGAGAGCTCTATCTGCTTAAGGGTGGGGGGAAATTCACCACCTTCACCTCCTTGGCTGCCTTGGCCAACATGCCTCTCTTAGCTAAACTGGGCATAGGCGTTTGGTTCGGCCTGTCTGGTTCCTGCCATTTTCTTGGCACAAGGTGAGACAGGCCAGAAGGTGGCTGATGGTTTGGGCATTGGGGGTGAAAGGGGCACCAAGGGGGCTTTGGGTTTCGCGGCTGGTAAGAACCAGACCTTCTTGGCGTTGCCCTGGAGCTCAGGAGAGCTGGCCACCCCTTCTTTTCCGTCTTCAGAAAAGCCAGGGAGCTTTGAGGTTGGCAGGGTTGGTGCCTTGGCCAAGCTGTGAAAGGCGTGTTTTGCCACACACCTGAGCCACGTGTGGCCCTGGTGAGCCACGGAGCCTCCATGGCAGGAAAGGATTGAGCGGTTCAAGGCGACCCCCGGGGGCTCTGGGGTCTTTGCACTAGAGAGGACAATCCACAGTGTTCACCGCTGCAGCCAAGGGGCAGCTGCTCTCGTGGGGCAGCGGAACAAGTTTGTCCCTGGGTTGCACTGGGCCCTGCTGGCTCAGCCATGGCCCCCAGGCTGCCTGGGGGAGGGGGGAGCATTGGGGGGGGGAGAGACCTCTGTCCTCAGGAGGCACATTGGGAGGAAAGGCATCTAGCAGCCGTGAGGGCCCCTGGCTCTCCTGGCTGTCTGTGGCGTGAGGCTCCGATGCAGAGGACTGCCGCCTTCCCCAGGGGGCCAAACACCGGAGAGCCCCATCACCTCCCCCCCCTCCTCCTTTTTCAGATTCCCTGTCTCATTCCTTCTCTCTTTCTCTCTCTCCCTCAGCAGAACACCCAAAGACTCGTGGTGTCTCAAGCCACACATTCTTTGACCACGCCGGTCGTTTCAGTGGCCACGCCCAGCCTACTGACCCAGGGGCTGCCCTTCTCAGCGATGCCCACGGCATACAACACAGGTGAGGCCCCTGCCAGAGTTGAGGGAGGAGGAGGAGGAGGAGGAGGAGGAGGAGGAGGCTGTTCTCTCTCCTGGCTTCAGCGGCCCAAGTTCTCTAGGAACGGAGGCACCCCCACCACCACCCCAGGCAGGGGTTGGGCAGCCGGTCCTCTTTCTGAAAAGCAGGCTCTAGGAGTGGGAAATTGTAGTTGGAGGACCACAACAGCCATAAGGTTGTGAAGGGACCCCTGGGGACCTCTCCTCAGCCACCCGGGCCACGGTTTTCCCAAAGGTGCTTTGTTTTTTTCCCTGAAGGCGTTTCGCTTCACATCAGTTCTGAAGAAGCTTCTTGGACGAGGAGCGAAAGGTCTCCAAGGACGTCCAGTTATGAGGGGACCTCAGGGAAAGGAGGGGGGGCTTTTTTTCAGAAGGGAGGGGGAAACGGGGGCCTTAAGCAAGGCCACTTTTAACAACCTGCATTTTTGCCACCACCACCCCCTCCATCCTGGGAGGGGGCTTTGAGGGGCTGGGCCTTTCCAGGGAGGTTACAGGTGAGCCCAGCGCAGCAGGGAAGGAAGCTGGCTCAGGCTGCCTTTCAGAGGATGGGAGGAGGGTCTGCCTGAGGGGTTGGGGGCGAAGGAAAGCTCTGCAGCTATCAAGGGACCTGTGGCTTCACTTGCCACCTGGCACGAGAGGCGCCTTCCCCAGGTGTCAGTCAGCACTTGCGCTCTGAGGGTGAACATCGCCGTGCTCCCTCCTCTGGCCCTGCTGGGTCACTTGGCAGGGCTTCACGCAAGCAAGCAGCGCAGTTGCTCACCCTTCCAGGTCCCCCCTCCCCCAGGTGCTGGGAAGGAGCCTCTGCCAAGTAGCCCAGTGGCTCCTGTTTGGGGGGGGAGGTCTTCTCCTCCTCTGCCTCTTAAGGGGTGGCGGCATCTGGAACGGAAAAGCCCCCAAGCTACAACTCTGCCTTTTGCTGCACTGCTGGGAAGGAGACCTAGCAGGGGATTCTTGGCTCAGCCTTGACTTTGGGGAGGGGGGGATTAGACACGGGGTGTGTGTGTGCGCGCGCGCGCGTGTGTTTCAGAAACTACAGACTCCCCCAAAGAGAAGGGGTGGGGCAGGACATCCCAGCCAAGAGGTATCAAGTATTTTGATGGCCTTGGATTAGCATTCCACCCAGAGAAGCCACCACCAACCTGCCTGGAGGGAGATTTCTTCTTCAGCAATGTGGCTCCTCTGGAGAAGTGGGGTTTTTTTTTTTCCCCTCAGCTCCTTGACCCCTTGGTTGGGACCCTTCCTCTCTCCTGGGGGGACCCCCATCAAGACAGGAGGCTGCTGCCGCCCCGCCCGGGAATTTCAAGGTGGTGGAGAGAAACTTCAGGTGTCGACATTCATGTCAAGCGATGACAGGTCCGCAGCCCAGTCTTCCCACCCCAGAGCCTGCTGGGTGTGGAACAGATCGTGAAAAAAATTAGTTATGCAGAAAAACAGGCCCAAACTTCCTCCTTTCCCCCTCAGAGCCTCCCTTCCTTAATTGGTGGTGGCTGGGGGAAATATATTCTCCATTTCGTGCAGAAAAGAGGAGCAGCGGCTCAATCCCTCCCGGCTCTCTTTCGCGCGCGCGTTTCCTTTCGCTCTGAGGAGGAGGGAGGGAGCCAAGCAAACCAGCCAGTTTCCTCTGGCTGTCCCTGGGATCCTCTGTGTTGATTTGGCTCCTCTTTGCTGCTTGGGGCAGGAGCTACAGTTGCATCTGCGATACATAGTAGAACCTAAGGGACCTTGGAGGTCATCTAGTTCAACCCCATGCCCAATGCCCTCCTGGACAAAAGGCTTTTCTTGAAAACCTCCAGGGATGGAGCCCGCACAGCTTTGGGGGGAAAGCTAATCCACCCTTTTCTCAGGCGGAAGAGAGAAAATCCCTCTTTCACGTTGTCTCCCTTCTCGGTAAAGCTCCCAGCCTTTTCTGTTTCCTGATTTCAAAAAATATTATTGGCCCAAACGTGGTTTGTCCCTAATAAGCAGCTGGCTTGTCCTGCCACCTCCAGAGATGGTCTTCCAGAAAGGCTGCCAACCTCCAGGTGCTCTAAAGACAGCGCTAGGCTTCGTGACGGCATATGAAGTCTAAGAAATTTTATTGATTGATTATCATTCATTCATCCAATTACTCACCCATTCAAATTCTATAGCCACTCATCTCATCCAAGTCAAATAATCTGTGTGGCTTACATGTCTAAAAACAGTTTTAAAAAATTCAAAGCCTGAAAAAAATAAGATCCAGGGCTGGGCGTGATGGCGGCTCAGTGGTTAAAGACGCTGAGCTTGTCAGCTGGAAAGTTCCCAAGCTCCTTGCAATGAGATCGATGGACAAGTAGGTGGGAAGGGAGCAGCGTTGCATGCTGGCCGCATGTCCACAGACCAGGCTGGCTCCCTCGGCCAAGAAAGGGGGGCGAGCACTGCGCCCTGGAGGGGGACCCCTGGCTCCCCTGGGCTGAGCAGTTGGCGGCTGGGAATCGGGGAAAACGCCTTTGGCGGAGGAGCTGCCAGACGGGAAGGAACTGGCGGCTGACCTCGATCAGGTGGAGCAGCCCAGCCCAGGCCCAAGCACTTTGCCTCGGGTGGCAGTGATGGTGGCAAAGGCAGCCAAGAGGGTGCTGAGGGCGCCATCTAGCGGCCTGTCATTTTGGAAATGGTCGAGAGGCGGGTTTCGCAACCTTGGCAATTTGAAGCTTTTGCTTTCAACTCCCAGCATTCCCCAGCCAGCCAAGCTGGCCACACAGTGAGGACTATCCCTTGGGTGCCTGCCGATGAAGTGGCTGTATCCACGGCTGGAGCCGGACTCTTCCTCTTATCCCTTCTTTGACTTCATTGGTCCAGTTCGTGGGCTACCAGATTCCCAGGGATCCTGGGCAGCTCACAGTACTTAAAACAAGGGACATTCAGGAATTCCCATTTTAAAAAATTGAACTGATTGATTGGACAGGAGCGATGCACAGGTGCCCCCTCCTCCCTCCCCAAAGGCCTGGGATAAAAACCCCTCTGAAGCCAGGCAGGGTGGGGGCCGCTCGCATCCCGGGGCTAGAGGCCTCTTTGGAGAGCACAGGGCCTGTGGCAGAGAAACGGACTTCCAGGGTCCCCACAGATGGCACTGTTTCATTGGAGGGAGCATGCCAACCTGGCCAGGTTGAACCAGCGGGCAGATATTACGGGAGGCAGGGGTCCTGTAAGTAAGCAGGCCCTGCTGTGCCAGGAAGGCTTCATGGGTAAAGACGGGCAAGCGGTGCAATCCGTCTTGGGCCAGTTGGACTCCCTGGGTAGCCTTCAAGGGCAGCTCCTTACAGCAGCATCTTGCAGTGGTCGGGCTGTGCAGCCTGGGCGTGAGGCAGCGGAGTGGGAGTGCTTGGCCTGACCTCTCTGCTTCCTTTCAGACTACCAGCTGAGCAGTGCGGAGCTCTCCTCCCTCCCGGCGTTCAGCTCGCCCACCAACCTGTCTCTGGGCAGCCTCTCTGCCTGGCAGCCGCAGCCACAACAGCTGCAGCAGGCGCAGCAGATCCCGGTCTCCCTCAGCAACCTCATGTGAGTGGCTCTTCTGGGCCAGCCGGGCAGGGTTGCTCCCCCCCTCCCGCCCGGGTGGATTTGGTCCTGACTGAGGCAGGGCAGAGGCTTATCTTAAGGTCATGCCTTGAATGGGATTTTGGAATATTTTAGACTTGCCTTCCTTTGCTATTTTGAGCTGTGGGGAAGGAAAGAAAAGGCAAGGAAAGGAATTAGGTATGAGAAAAGTGGGAGGGAGGAAAAGACGAAAAAAGAGAAAAGAAGAATGTGGCTTGATATTCTCAGTGATTGCAAAAGCCCATGACAATCGATGTTCTTGAGGCACCTCAGACAACTTGAACTTGACTGCAAAGGCTTGTCTTTTCTCTGAAATTGGCTTAGATTGTTGCCTCCTGATCCCAGGGCAGAGATCCTCATCTCTAGGGAAGGGAAGGGCAGTGGGCAGCCATGGCAGGGCTGTGCTATGATAGTCCATAACAGGCCAAATGACCAAGGCAGAGTCTGGGTTTTGAGCCACTTCAGGCCGAGATTCTCTGCTGCTGGCAGCTGCTTTGCTCTGCCTGGCAAACCGACACCCCCCCCTCCTTCGTGCCCGGCACATCCATCTTTGTGCCATGCCACAGAAAGGTGGCCAGGGGCCTCTGTGAAGACTGGCGAAATGGATCCAGGAAGCTCATCAGCCTCCGTGGGGATCTCGCCTCACGAGAAGGCAGCTGGCCCAGAGCCATCCAACTGGCTTGATCCTGGACCACCTCTGCCCTGGACAATACCCTCATCGATTTGGTTGGACTTTCCAGACAGACCTCCCCAACCTGGCTTTTCCTGGTAGTCTCCCACCCCCGGACGATCCCCGTTTGACCCTGCTTAGCTTTCCCAAAGCCTTGGCCTGGGGCTGCCACTCCAGCCGGGCCTGAAATGCAAGGAGACTGGAATTAAAATCACGAGAATTATGGGATAACCTTAAGGTGAACTGCTCTTCTGTTCCTAGAAGTTTCCAAGGGAAAGCTTTGAAGGGGTTTCTAAGATCTTTGCTGGCCAGAAGGCAGCCATTGCACAAACTGAATGGACACTCTGCCTCATAGACTCCGTTCTTCGTCCTTCTTCCCTCCCTCCCTGCTGGTTTCATGGGAAAGTCTCGGGGGGTTCGTCGTGGGCTGCCCCTGTTTGGGGGGTCCCTGAGACCAAGGAGGATGGAGGGACGAGTGTTTTATAAGGCTTCCCTTCCGGGTCATTTTGCAGATGGCTGAGTCCTCAGCTTGTGACAGGTCACCGTTCAACATTAGAGCCCCGGTTCTGAACCTCCAATGGCTGCCCCTCATCCCCCCAGAACTGCATCTTGGGCCTTCAGCCTGAATTTATGGCTGCTGTCACATGACCAAAGTTCATGACACTTTGGCCAGACGTCCGGTTTCCAGCGGATGGGAAAGGAGCCGCCTGGAGAGCAGCCCTGCCTTCCTTGCCACCTCCCCGCCCCCCACCCCCCCGGCTGGGCCAGGTTTCTGCCCCTCACTCGCCTCCCTCTCCTTTCTCTGCCAGACAAGGAAGCCACCTGCCGCACGCCGCCACTGCCGCCTCCCTCTCGGCCGCCACCTTGACCGTTAACACCAGTCCCAGCATCAACATCAAGTCGGAGCCCGTCTCGCCCAGCCGGGAGCGCAGTAGTGGCACCCCGCTCTCCTCCTCCTTCCCCCACCAGGCCCGCCACGAGCCCAGCGGACGCTCGCCCGTGGACAGTCTCAGCAGCAACGCCAGCTCCTACGAGGGGCCCCCCGAGCGGGAGGACCCCTCCCGGCCCGACTTCGGCTCCTCCCTCGGGCTCCTGAGACCCAGCACCGAGGCCGAGGGGGAGAACGCCTCCACCAAACGCATGCGCCTGGACGCCTGGGCCACGTAACTGCCCCCCATGTGGCCCCCCCTTTCCTGCAGGGGGTTCTCGGCTCCCCCCCACACACACAGTTGGGTCGGAGGGAGGGCAGTGGGAAAGGAGGGGGGAGGGGGAGGGGAGGCATGGGGAGGGGGGGGCTTATTATCAACTGCCTGAAAAATAGCTTTAGGATTTTGTAGGCATCTGTTCTAGAACCTTATGCAGTCCGAAAAGGCTCCCGGGGACCCTCAGCAGTAGCCCCATCCTGGTCTAGGGATCCCGGCGATTGCTGGCTCTGTGAGGGGCCAGGTGGAGGTCTCCCTCCTAGTCCTGGTTGGAAGAGGAGAGTGCCTTGGGGTGTCCAGGGGGCTAAGGGAGGAGATGGGCCATGGCCCAAGCAGTCTCTTTGAGCTGGGAGAGGAAGGGTTAAGCCGCCCTTCTGCTCTCCTGGGAGGTTGTCCAGGTCAGTGGAGGCTGGAGAAATGCAATAGCTTTTGAGGATTTGGGTGGGGGGAGATCTCTCTCCTCCATTCTTTCCAAACTTTTGATAATCTGGGGCACAGGGTTTTCCCCCCACCCCCTCGGATGAAACTGGGGCAGCCCTCCTCGCTCACCAAGCCCAGGGAGCCCCTTCCCAGGTCCCTGCCTACCCTGCCCCTTTGGTGGGAGGGGCAGGGCTGGGCCCATGTTGGGGGCTCACTGTGACTCTGTGCCTGGAGACAGCCGGCAGCTGCCAGGTGGTGGAGAGCCGGCAGGGGCAACTGGCCGGTGATGCCATTGCAGGGTGGGGGAGGCCCCCACTTGCTGGAGGGATGAAAGCCAAGCCGCAGGATTTGCTGGGGGGGGGGGGGGCTTGGGGCACCTTTTCACACACTGCATGGCTCACACTCGAGATGCTGCAGCTGTTGGAGCTTTTCCTGTGGTTTTCAGCCCCCCACACTTCTCCCCCTCTTGGCCCAATGACAGGCTTCCCTTGTTCCCCTTCTGAGTTAGCCGATTGATGCAACTGGGTCCACATAAACCCGGCATGGAAAGGAGGAGAGGGCGGAGAGCGGCTGGGCCTTCCTGGCCGGCAGGCTTGGGCTCAGCCAGCAGGGACCAAGAACCTGCTGCCCCCAGAGAAAGGGGGCCTGCTCTGAGGGGAAGCAGGGAGAGAGATTTCGCATCAGTATTTCTATGAAAAAAATCACTTAAAAAAAAATATGCTGCCTTACACTGGGGGGGGGGGGGCGATCCTTTTCCTCAGATACAAAGGTTCTCTGCTCATCATCTGATTTTCTCGGTGGCTAAAAGTTCAGGCCTTTAAATGGAAACCACACAATAGGGGAAGGGGCTCTGGGCCCTTCCCACAGGGGAGCCACCCCCTTGAGGCTCCTGGGCTGCTTCCGAGTCGGCCTGGCTGGGATTGTGCCGTCAGCTCTTCCGCACCCTCGCGGGGGGGGGGGGGGGGGAAAAGGGGCCGGCCCAAATGGGGGGGGGGGGGGAAAGGGGGGGGGGGGGGGCTTTTATACCCCCCCCCTTATGCTTGCAAAACCCTGGGTCCCCCTGTGGGGATTGAGGGGGGAAGGGGGGGGCTGCTTGTTCGCTCAGGAATCTTGCATTCGTTGTCGTTGAAGGGCTGTTGGGAAGCTCCTAGGGGGGGATCGCCAGCCCCAAAGGAAGGGGTTTAGTTCCAAGAGGAAGCATCCCATCCAGGTTTGTGCATCATTGCTTTTGGTTCATCTTGATTTGCCTTCACTGGTGGCCAGAGTGTTTGAGCCCTGGAGGCTTCTTTGGATTCTGATAGGGTTGGTTGCAGGATGGGAGCAGAGCTGGAGCCCACCCTGAGCCCTGTCTGACCTTGGGGGGGGCCGCTGCCGCCTTGGCTCCCATGTTTGTTTCTGCCATTCGCCCTTCCACCCCCCCCCCCACCCCCCCCCCCCCCCCACCTAGGCATTGAATTAACAATTCCCTTTGGCCTGGCCCCCCCCCCCCCCCCCCGCCCACCCAGCAGGAGGACAGAGCTGTTTCTTCTGCTGAGGGCCAGGCTTGGCCTGGGAGCCCTGGGCACCAACTATGGGCTCCAAAGTGGGCAGGGCAGGAGAAGACCTCCCTTGGCTTTCGTGGACTTAGTTGGGTTGAAGCCAATGAATGTGATGAGCTCCATCCTGTCTGTCACACAAAGAGTGACATGCTTCCCCGGGGAGGGCTGTGCCCAAGGCTTGTGGCCTTTATGCAGGGCTTGGGGGGGGGGGGGGGGTGTGAGCCTCATTGCACTATCCTTGGGTGCAGAAAACGGGTTTGGGCTCTTGGCTAACTGCCTGGAGCCTTGGGCCACCAGCAGGAGCCAGGATGGGGGTGGGTGGGGGCAGTATGTCCAAAGAAGGGGCTGAAGAAGTTCCTGCCTGGTCCAGCTGCTGGGTTGGTGGTTGAGGACATTTGAAGAAGCCCAGAATTGTCCCTTTGCTTCTGTCCAGCTGAGGTCCCTCTGTCCTTTCTTTCATTGGGGGGGTCTTGCAGCCTCTCTCTCTCTCCCCCCCCCCTTTCCTCCACCTCCTCATTTTTTGAAAGACAAGCAAAAGAATGACAATCTATAAAATCAACCCCCTTGTTTGTATTTCTATAAATATATTTCTCGAGAGCTTTTAATTTTATTTCTCGTGTTCATCTGTACTGTTGACAGTTACATTGTGTATAATTTTTTTAATTTGAAAAAAATGGCATTTGTATAGGGTTTTAGTTTTAAAAAGTTATCTATATATATAAATATATATATTATATATTTTCCATTTTTAAAAAGGGGTGTTGCAACGAAACACGAAATTGCACGATTTAAAATGACTTTAGTTGAAAATGCTGCAGTTTTTAGAGATGTGGGGAAAATGGAGCTTATTTATTCTCAAAGGCTACAAAAAATGTACAATGCATGAGAGAAAACATTTACAAAAAAGACAAAAAAAGACAAAAAAGTGTAACCTGAACAAAGTGTAGCGTTAAAAAAAAAAAATTTAAACTACAAAAACGGCTAATATATTGTGTTTGGCTTTTGGTTTTTAAATGTTTCCCTTTTTTTTTTTTTTTTTTCCTTTGAGAATGAAAGACAATAGTGTATATTTTCGTATAAGAAGTATGCACTGATATGTTTAGAAAATGATATATTGCTTTCTAAAGCCTGGTTACTGAACCGAAGTCTGTTTCCGCTCTTTTCCTTGCCAGAAATCGGGGCGGCCGGGGGGTCCTCGGAGGGGCGTCGGCGGCCGGCTGGGCTGGGTTGACCGGCTGGAGGCTCCGCGAAGGCGTCCGGCGCGGGGGGGGGGGCCCGGTGGCCCCTCGGGAGCGGGGGCCGCCGCCCCCGGCCCCCGGGGCCCCCCCTCCCCCTCCCCCTCCTTGGCGGCCTGGGGGGGGGGGGGGGAGGCAGCCCCGTGGGAAACCCCGCTCCTTTTCTTGGGGAGGGGGGGCTCCTCCCGCGAGGGCCTCCGTCGCTCCGGGAGAGCCCGCGGCGGGTTCTCGGGGCTTCCAGAAGCCCCCCCGGGAAGGGGCCCCCAGAGGGGCTGCCCGATCCGCTCCGAAGGCCGCTCTCGGCGCCCGCCGGGCCGGGCCGGGCGCTCGGTCCAAACTTCCTGGGTTTCTTCCTCTTGGCGAGCGGGACAGGCTGGGCGTCGCCGGGGTGGGGGCCCATTCTTGGGTTGGCTCTCAAGCGGCTCCTGCCCGGCTTCCCTGCCTGCCCAAGTGCCCGGTCACCCCGGGAGGGGCTGCCCCTCGCGCGCGGCCCAGAAATGCCCTCCGCCCGCCGGGCCAGGGGCGCCGTGGGGCGCGGGCAGCGGGAGAGGCGCGGCTCAGCCTTCGCCCTTCTCCGGGCCCGGTCGCCGGGGGGGGCCGCTGGGCGAGAGGAGATGGCCCACCGACCGCGCGGCTTCCCCCCCCCCCCCCCCCCCCCCCCCCCCCCC
>BLBF01000081.1:2121462-2137673 GCA_015471245.1 Laticauda colubrina
CCCCCCCCCCCCCGCCGCCGCCGCCGCCCGTCCTCGCTCTGCCTCGAGCTGCACGTCCCAGGCTCCCCGAGGGCCATTTGACGAGCCCCCCGTTTCTGCCGAAGGAGAGAGACGGCTGCTCCGAGGAGCAGGTCCTTCCGGCTCCAGCTGGGCCGCGGGGCCTCCCTCCTCTCCCTCCCCACACGGGGTGGGGGGGGGGGGAAGGCACCACCGGCTTTTCTGCCCGGCCACGCCAAGCTGTGAGCTGTGGGGCACCTGCCTCTGTGGCTGAGACGGGGTGGGCAGGGCTCCACCTCTTTGACCTCTCGCCCACCAGGGCCAGAGAGGAGCTAGCTGGGGGCTTGGAGAGGTGAGCAGGAGCCAAACCTTGGGAGGTCGAGGGTGGGACACGTTTCTGGTTTGGAAAAGGGGTGCCAGCCCACTGGTGCCCCAGACCAGCTACCATGGTTTCTACATTCATCTGCAATTCAAGGTCACTGTCAAGCCATCCGAAAGTGGAGTGATTCCCCCAAGGCGGATCCAAAGATGGGCAGAGAAGGGGCCTTTTGGTGGGTCATCTGGACCCCTACCCCAGACCCACCGGGGCAGTCGTGGCAGGGTCCTTAGGAATGGGGATGGGCCTTAATATATGTCCCCTCCCCCAAAGTAAATGTCTTTGTGTACATTGCTGTGGGTCCAGGGTCCCATTAGGGAATTTGGGGAATGGGGGCTGGCCAAGAGAAAGCGGGTGGAGGAGAGATGGAAGCTTTTTCCCATGAATCCACACCTGGGGCTGGGGGTGATTTGCAAATACAGCGCCCAAAGAACGCTGCTTCCAGAAAAGGGGGCTTAATGGTAATCCTTTAATCCCCCTTAGACAGCCCTTCTGCTGGCAAGGAGGCGCTCCTTGGAATTACACTCCTCCATCTGACTTTCCCACCAGCCCAAGCCCGGGATTCCTGGGACTGTGTCGAGGATTGTGGGGGGGCATGCAGGTGAGCGCTTTCAGCGCCGTTCTCAGTGACGGGTGGGGGAGAGGCAGGCTGTCCTTTAGTGCAGAGCAGATCCCTAGAGAAGAGGAGCTCCTCTCCCCCCCCCCCCCCCGCCCCATCCTTCGATCTGCCCAGCCCATCAGCAATCAAAAAATGGCTTTTGATCAACTAGGGGCCATCTCCACATTGAATGGATTGGGAGGTGGGCGGCATATAGATTTAATAATAAATAAGTAAATTTAATAGCCTGACACAAAATAATCTGTGTTTTGTAAAGTCTCCCAGAATCTACTACCAGTAGCAAAAAACAGGTTTCCGTAGAATATCCTCTGGCCTCCCACCCCCTGGATTGGTGGTGGCAGACAAGGAGCCCCTGGGATCACCCCAAACTGCTCATCGTTTATAACTTTGTGTAGAATCAACTCCTCATCGAGGAGGAATTCCCATGTCTCTCTGCTGAGCTAGGACAACCCCCCTGCCGCCGCCGCCGCTAAATGGAGAACATTCGGGAGAGAATTTTTCTCAAGAAGGTTTTAGAAAAACAGAACTTAACTCTGCACAAGAGAGATACAGATTCCTTTGATCAAAATGTCTCTTTTTCTACTGTTTAACCTAAAGTCAATAGTTTTCTGAGCTTGTCCTTTAAGAAGAAAATGGTATTTACCATGAGATGTCTTCCACCTTTCTTTCCATTTTTCTTCGCTTTTTTGGTACTGAATCAATATGATATTCTCTCATAAGTGCCATTAGGAACATTGAAAAAAGAAATACGTTCACGCAACTGAGATCAAAGGTCAGGATCATCCAGCCACCACTGGACACCACTAGCATGGCTCCATAGATCTTCCACTGGTCAAGTAGGAGAGTTCCTAGTTGTGGCCTCTCTGTTCTCAGCTGCCCTCCGGAAATCAACTGATACGGAGAAGATGTCCCTCTCTTACTTTGGGGATGGATCCTCTCCATGGATCTATCTTGCACCCTCTCCGGTCACCCTGCAAAGCTCTGTTGATGAGGATGGATCTCTTCCTTTGAGGAGTCTGGCTGGCCTTTTGCTCCCTCAAGTGCTCCCTCAAGTCTGCTTTTCAGGAAGGTCAAATTCACCCAGAACTGCTAAAAATCTTGTTCTTTAGCAGCCCTCCCACCCCTCCCAAGAGAGGTGTCTGTAAGAGTTGTTGCTCCTTCCAGAAGCACAATTTCTGTTCCAGAGAGATTACAATTTAAACTGCAATAATAACATGGGAAGAAGTTGAAGACAGAATAATTTCATAATTCACATTACCATAACTGGCCTGGCTATAAATTATGTTTTAAAAATTTCAGCTTCATGTGGTTTTCCAAGGAAGACCAGAGAAGAGGGATTTGGGAGCAGTCCAGGGATTAGGCCCTCCTAACCCAATTTCCTGCCTGTGTTCCAGAGTTGGTTAGGCTTAATCCTGAGGCAGAAATGTTCTATGAATCTGCTACTGGTCCATTTTTTATTTCTAAGAGAGACCCCTGGGCATCCAAGGACAGGCTCTTTCCTCTTGCCCTACATTGTGCAAACACACAGTACACACTGATAAAATACCACAAACATAGAATTGGCTCAGCGTAGAGTTTTTATTTTGTGCATTCCAATATTTTTGCGCATCAAAAAACTGCCTGGGAAGGAAGAGTGTCCGCCTTTTGCCTCCCACAAGGTGCGACCAGGATGCTTTCAGAAGCCCATGATTGTTTCAGGGCAAGGCCAAAGAAGCTAGAGGGGGGCTCCCAGGAGGGGAAGGGGGTAGGCAACCTATCCTGTTAACATTCTGGGGGGAACGTGCAGTTCCTCTATAGAGTCTAGACGGCTGAGCCTGAGTTGTTCCATTGTCTTAATTAACCATTTGGAGCCAACTTGCAAGAGACAAAGCTGCCTCCCCCCCCCCCCAAATTCCCTTGCCTTTGCATGAAGAAAGGGGAGCACCCGAGCAACCGGCTTGATTAATCTTAGAAAATGCTCCCTGCTCCTTTTGGTGCCCCCTCCCTGGACAGTGGCAGACTCCGGGAATTTTAGTTGAATTCCCTGAGATACTGTCTGCTGGTTGCCCAGTTGACAGTGGAAGGTGGCTGGGATGGTGCTGCACAGATGGTGTCTCCCCCCCCCCCAGCATCCCAGCACCCCCCCCCTTTCCATCACCCAGACCTCTCCATCTTCTATGCCAAAGCCCAACTTTGGAGGGTTTATAAAGGCAGGGGTTTAAAAGAGGAGGACCATGGTCGCCTTTGGAGAATTCAAAGTATTTTCAAATCCTATAATCTGCTTAGAAGTAATCAGCCTGTAGAAGAGGGTTTTATTCTAAGTTCCCTCAAGAGTGCCCACTTCCCACCGAGAGAGCAAGGCCTCACCTGACTGCCTTGAGTACCTCAGCTCCTCTTGGCCAGCAGAAGCATCATTCTCCATCCATGGAAAGGTAACTTCATTCTGCAAATGGAAACTGACAAACTTCTCTTTCCAAAAAGAGCAACCAACTTCCTTGCTTTTCTACCATTAATCAACATCCCTTGTGCACACAAAAGAACCAAATTGCCATACTGCCAATTATGATAAGACTGGATATGGTGTGAGATCCACAATCCCATCTAGCCATTTTTCTGTAGTTGAAAAAGATGAGTGGAGCAGAAAAGTTAAACCGAGTTTTGTCAGCTTTGAATTGGTGCAATGCAAGAATGGCCTTAATATTGATTTTGGGTTAATCATGGTCAACCTTGGCGCATGCTAGCTGCGTTGGGTGAAGAAGCACTTCTTGTTTCCTGTCTGGACTTAATTGCCAACCCAGTGATTCCAATTTTAGAGACATTCATAGGACAAGCTTTACAAAGTTGGTGGAAGCTCATAAAGAGAACGACAACACAGAAGAATAATTTTTTTGACAACAATTAATCAATGCTTGTGCCCCAGAGTTGCAGGTGTTCTATCACTGGAGATTTTCAAAACTAGGCCGGACAGCCATTCGATTGGGGTGGTGTTAAGACTCTTTTCCAGGCCTATGATTCCCTCAGGGATATATATGGATAGAGTCACCACTCTATAGAGTTGGAGGCAGGACCACTGGTGCTCTCTCAGCTTGGTTATTTTCCTGCATCATCATCAATTAGGCATCATCATCAGGGTCTGCTCTCATTTTATATGCTGGTGACTTGCCCTGTGAAAACCCCAAACCCCTCTTCCTTACATTTGTCCTTCCTAAATACTTAGTAAGCTATAACTAACATAAAAAATAATTATGTCAATGAATGACGCCTCATTTTAAGATAATAAAAATGTTTAACTTTCTTTAGAATTCAGTCATTGAGTTAAAATAGGGGTTTTTAAACTTTTTATTCCATTTTACATGTTTTGGCAGATTCCCCATATTTCCACCATTTTCTTGCTCATAAATATCTCAAGGAACAAAAACAGTTTTTGTTCAGGTAAATTTTCTGTCTGCTCTCTTGGTTTTTCCCTTTTTGCCCAGAAGACGGCAAGTACTGGGATTGTGCCATCCATCCCAACTTCAATAGTTCATTCATTCAAATGGCATTCTGAATTATTGTCTCCTCATTCAATGCAATTCCATATAGTTCATAAATTATATTTAGGAACAATGTTCAGGAATTCTTTTACATTTATGGAGTGTTAAAATTTCCTGCACCAAAAACGGAGTGAAAGTTGCACTGATGCCATGAAGCCAAGGGCACCAAGGCCACCATTGGAGAGTTTGGCTTCAGCAACCTCCTTCACTGAGGCATGTCTTACTGAGGAATGTGCAGTTATGAAGAATACATTGCTGTGTTCTAGGTCCCAGGATATAGATTTGGTTACACAATCACTGACTGAAGCAGAACATGGAACATTTTCACACCAGAGAGAGCTTGCCTGGCTCCTGGAGGGGTCCCCACCAAGAAATGGGGTTCAACCATGGGCATGATTTACTGACAGGCCTGACTGTCTTCTCCTGGCCTGGGTGGCCCTCAGGGCATGGGCACGCATGAATACTGCGGAAGCTGCTGGCTCATGTCTGAGGGGGCTTGGGAAGGGGTCAAACTGGGCTCCTTTCCTCCCATGCGAGAATGGAGAGGCAGTGGCTCTTGGGAGGGAGGGCTGCCTCTCCAGGGTGGGGGCCGGAGGTCTCCTCCCAGAGGTGAATTTGTCCCAGGGGCAAATGTGTGAGAAGGTCTAGACTGAAACACCGAGGCTGTGGGGGTGTGTGTGAAGAGATACTCATCCCCAAAAGAGGGTTTAACTCACAGACTCTCACCCTGGATCCCTCAACACCCCTGAAGAAGAAGGCCCAATGACTCCTCTCCACCCCGTTCTCAAGATGCTCAATAGGGGAAATCCAGGCTCAGCAATGTGGTGACCGACCATGTTGGTCTGAAGAAGCCTCCTTCTCGGATTCTGAGGTGGCATGCCAGGCTTTGCCAAGGGGAGGATAAGCAAAGAGACATTGATACAGCCCAAACCTCAATGGATGGAGTGCCCATAATGCAGAGACCCACTGACAGGCTAGCCATTATATTATCTTCCAGTTTGTACACAGTTTAGTCATTACAGATTCATTTGGTTGCTGCGGCAGCCAGCAAAAGTCCCTTGTTTTGTTCCTTTCCTGTTCTCCCCTTTCTTCCACCCTCAACCGCCCTCCCTCCTCGCACCCGGTTTTATTATAATTGTTATTAGCATCTTATTTACAGTTTGACAGAGTCGCAGGATCCCTTGCAAGCCATTCTGTAGCTTTCATGTCTGGAAGAAAGAGGCCCCTTTGGGGCTGAATGGAATTTGGGGGCTGATTGTCTGACCAAGTACAGACTGTGGGGGCCATTTATTTATGTCAGGAGGAGAATAGGCTGGGAGGATCAGCCTGCAAGCCAGGAGATGAAGGGCAGGCTGGGAAAAGGCCCAGAAGATCTGAGCAAGGCAACTTGGCCAATCCCCACCTTCCCCCCCCCCCACTCAGCCTTGAGAACCGAAGGAGGCCTCTGATGGCCCTGAACTTGGGGGAGTCTGAAAGCCCCATTCCCAGGCCTTCCCTCGCAATGAGGAGGCGCTATGGGGCTGGAACTCCAGATGGGCCAAACCTCCCTGCATTGCCCAAAGATCCGGAGCAGGTGCCCTGGCAACCTTGCGGCAAAATCTGGGGAGAGAGCCGGAGACCAGCGGCAGAGGGGAGAACCGCTTCTCAGTGGCACAGCCCTTGTCCCTTTTGCAAGGGGGGACACTGCCCACCCCCGGCTCTGGGCTGCCATCAAGCTGAGCTGCCAGCGACTCTCAGCCCAGTCTCTTATGCGGGGCTGGAATGCAAACTCCATCTTGTTTTGCACAAAAATGGTGTTTGCTGTAAAAAAAATTCCTGCTGCCCTTTGGAAGGGGAAGCCAATGATTTTAAGGCAGTTTTCTAAGTTCCCACCTCCAGCCAAGCAAGCTCAGGGGTCAAGCAAGACTGGGAAAAAGCTCTCTACCCAAGACTTCCCTTTCTGGGTAAAACCAGCAACTGAACTCCGAACATAGGAGAGTGAAACTTTCTCACCTGGATTCCTGGGCTGCAGGTGTGGCAGACAGCTGCCACAGGTATGAGTGGCTTTTTGGCAAGGTGAGGCCACTACAGAAACTGCACTGGAGATAGGGAGGGGCTTGGAGGCAAAACCCACCAAAAAAGATCAAAGGACTTGGGTACATCTAGCCTGAAGATTCTTGATGCAAGCGGGGTCTTTCTCCAAGCTCCATCACGGGGAATGGAGCCTGGACGTACTTCCTGTACCGCCCAAGAGTGGGGCCAGAACCACCAGGTGGATCCGCACTCAAAGCAAAGAGGCTGCCACTCTTAAGCAGGGGAACGGGCTGTCCTCAGGGGAGCTTTTCCAACCAAGGTTGGGCCTTGGCCATTTGTCCATGACGGAGGAAGAGCTCCTGCCCGGAGCTTGCAAGGGGTTGAAGGAGGAGACCACTAAGGCTCTGGCAACGGAATCATCGATTATATTGTGAAAATCATGGCTTTTATCCATGGGGTGTTTCTCTCATTGTTTGGAAATGTCACAAATGTCAACAAAAAATGTCACAAATCAAGAGAAAATGCACACACATGCCTGTTCAAAATCTCATGCTATCAGTCTTCTAAGGTTTACAGTTCTTGATCAACATGGCCAAAATCAAGGAGAAATAGGAGGATTTAGAGAAAAGAGGGCCCCCTCCTGCATGGGACCTAACTCTCTGGGTTCAGGGTTGGTCTCAAGAGTTAAGCACCACCTGGGATGAAAAGAGAAGTGGGGGGGGGGGGCACAGACAGAGAAAGCCTAGGTTTAGCCAATTTGTGGAAGAGGAAAAGAAGTTTTCACTCAGCCCCAGGCACACAATGCTGCTCTATTCTGTGGATCATGGAAGCTAATCCACTTCACTTTTAATTGGCATTTGAACTAAGCTGATTTAAACCTCTTCACCTTCTCCGGAGCCTCCTTTGCCCATTACTGGCTTGCTTGCTTTCTGCAATCTCTCCCCACCACCACCACCACTTTAGGCCCAAACAACAATGCCGCCATCGTTACCATTCTGTGCCCAACACAATGATATCTTTGTATGAGGAGGGAGGGGGGAAAATGAAGGGGGGAGGAATATGGAGCCAGCTCTGAAACAATGAGTGAAGCAGGTCACTGGCAAAGGAGCCGCTTTGCTGGGCTTCATTAATAAATGTGCTGTCCTGTTTGCATCTCCCCCCCCACACACACTAACCTTTTGCACCACCCAGCCTTTGACAAGCTTCCAGTGGGGCTGGTGGGGAGCCTTGGAATAACTCTATACACAAAAACACACACACGGCACTTACTAGTTTTCATAACTGCCTGTGGGAGAGTGTGGCCGTTCTCTAGAAGCTGCAAAATGGGCAGCAGGGCAACACCGAAAGGACTTCCAACCTGGGTGCTTCTTGGCCTCCACAGCTCTCCTCTCTCCCATGACAACCAGTTCCCTCTTTTCAGCTGCAGCTGCTCTCCTGACTGCCACCTGGGAAATTTAGTCTGGGCGCTGTTGTGAGTGCTGGCATCAAACAGGTATAAAAAAGAGCCCTTTTCAGAACAGAACAACAGCCTGACCCCATTATCTTGCCAGGCAGTGGCCTAGAAGGAGCTTCAGACATCAAAGGAAGCTCCTCTTTTTGGGCAGAGACCATTACTGGTGCTTTTGTTTTATTTCTTCAACACCCCACCCCATACATGGATTTGCCTCTTCACCAGCCGCTTCTATTATCTTTGGATCGCTGGATGAATTTTTACAGAAACTGCCTCAGTGCAATAATTTCAAGGCAGAGAAACCCACATTTTAAAAATAGTGGAGGGCTTAAAGAGGGCACTGGTCTTCTGAAAGTGTTTTCTGGGACCAGCTCATTTGCCAAGTAACTATCTGAGTAATCAGGGGTTACTCAGGATAAATGTTAGGGTAAGGGAAAGCAGTGACTGACTGCAATGACTAGGGCAAGGGTCTTAAAACTTGTGGACTTCAACTCCCAGAATTCCTGAGCTAACATGACCGGAGGAGGAATTCTAGGAGTTGAAGTCCACAAGTCTAAAAGCTGTCAAGTTTGAAGAGCCCTAGACTCGGAGCTGGGAACCTCCCCTTGAATGGATTTCTTAAAGTGCAGGCTGGACGACCATTGACCAGGATTGATTAAATTAGATTAACACAGTTGGAAGGGACTTGTAGGTCAGTCTAGTCCAACCCCCCCCCCCCACACCCCCGGCCAAGCAGGGGACCCTACACCATTTCTACAGACAACAGTCCAATCTCTTCTTGGAAGCCTCCAGTGATGAAGCTCCCACAACTTCTGAAGGCAACTTCTTGCTCTCCCTGTCAGAAAATTTGTCCTTATTTCTAGATTGAATCTCTCCTTGATCAGTTTCTATCCATTATTCCTTGTCTGGCCTTCGGGTGCCTAAGAAAATAGCTTGACCCCTTCCTCCTCTCTGTGGCAGCCCCTCATATATTGGAAGATGCTGTCATGTCTCCCCTGGCCCTTTACTCGACTAGCCAAGCCCAGTTCTATAACCGTTCTTCATGTTTTAGCCTACAGTCCCTTAATCATCCTGGTTGCTCTTTTCTGCACTTTTTCTAATGTCAACATCTTTTTGGTGACCAAAACTGGATGCAGTACTCTAGGTGTGGTCTTACTAAGGCTTTATAGAGTGATATTAGTACCTCACTTATATCAATTGTATCCCTCTGTTAATGCAACTTAGGATTGCATTGGCTTTTTTGGCTGCTGCTACACACGGCTGGCTCCCATTTAGCTGGTTGTCCACTAAGACTCCAAGATCCCCCTCACAGTTACTGCTGTTGAGCCTGGTTTCACCCAGTCTATATTTTGGTGTTGTTGTTTTTTTTCTTGCCTAAGTGTAGGGCTTTACTTTTCTCTATATTGAATTTCATTTTTTTGGATATGGCCCAGCGTTCTAGTCTGTCAAGATCCATCTGGATCTTGAGCTCATCTTCTTGGGTGTTGGCTATTCCTGACAGCTTAGTATCACCTGCAAATTTGGTAAGTTCCCCTTCTGTTTCCCCATCTAAGTCGTTTATGAAGATATTGAAGAGTCCTGGGCCTTTGTTAGTTGGTTAGCAAAAAGGACATCTATTGTTTCTGCTTGATTGGGTGGCCTAAGTGTACATAAATGTGGACTCTTGCCCTGGCCAGAGGTTGGTTCCAAAGGTCTCGAGTGCTTTTTCAGGTCTTTGTGGAAAGAACTCAGGTGGAAATCTACCGGTTTGGGCGAAACAGTAGTAAAAAAAACAGCTACCAGTTCGGCCAAACCGGTCTTTCTTGCCCCTTCCTGACGATCAGCTGTGCTGGGATGCCCCTCGCTGTCCTATTGCTTCAGCCCCGACCCACCCACCCCCACACTCCATTTTTTGCCTCCTGGGCCTCAGGGAAGTCTTCTGGGAGCAAAAAACGGGAGGCTTCCCTGAGGCCCAGGAGGCAAAAAAATGGAGTGCAAGGGTAGGTGTGCTGCTGCAAA
Source organism: Laticauda colubrina (assembly GCA_015471245.1). Lineage (NCBI taxonomy): Eukaryota > Metazoa > Chordata > Lepidosauria > Squamata > Elapidae > Laticauda > Laticauda colubrina. The sequence goes on from BLBF01000081.1 coordinate 2,131,428, forward strand.
AAGAAGCCACGCCCACTGGCCACACCCACCTAGCCATGCCATCCTAGCCACACCCACAGAACCGGTAGTAAAAACATTTGCATCCCACCCCTGAAAGAAAAGCAACCCCAAAGAACAGTTCAGCTGTCCTTGGCCTAAGGCTTCTCCCCACTAATATGAGTCTGTCTGTTGAAAAAGTAAAATCTCTGCAAGAGACTGAAAAATGCACCGCTCAAATTGTGTTAGATCAGTGGTGGCTAACCTTTTTGGGCTTCTGTGCTAATAATTGCACTTGCTAGCACACATACACTCGCATGCCAGCACCCAGCATGCAATACATGCCCCCCCTCTCCACACCCCCTATGCATCCTCCCCCCGCCACCCCCTTACCTGTACTGCACCTCATAGCTGATTTTTTAGCTGGTTTGAGGCCTTTTTCAGCCTCTCAGAGGCTTGGAAAAAGCCTCTGCAGGGCTTTTCAGTCCGAATTATAGGCCCATTTCGTCACTTCCGGTATCACCCGAAGTGATGAAATGGGCCTATAATTTGTCCTGAAAAGCCTTGCAGAGGCTTTTTCCAAGCCTCTGGGAAAAAGGCCTGAAACCAGTTGAAAAACCAGCTGTGAGGCATGCACATGCACAGTGAGGTAAATTTGCCTGTGGCTCGCGTGCCACCACAAATGGCTGTGTGTGCCACTTGTGGCACACGTGCCATAGGTTTGCCATCATGGTGTTAGATCATCCATTGGGATCAGACAAAGCCACATAGAAGAAATCTCACCAGTGTCAGGCCAGAAGAACTGAGATCTATTTGACTTCTTTTGTGGAAATTTTGTATGCAAATTTGTATGCAAAAAATCTTATACAGCCCACAAAACCAGGGAGGTTTGAAATCTCACCACCACAGGGCAGACCAATGCAGGAAGTTGTGAAAACATTCAGACAAGGACAGTGACTCTGGTTTGTTTGCCATTGGCCCCGTGGAACATCGGAGGAAGAGCTGGAAAGGCAGGGGAAGGTCTCCACCGAGGGCTGGGAACCCGACAACTTTCTGAAATAGGGCTCCTCTCTTGCAATCCAAAAAAGGTTCAGAGAAGAGCAACAAATGTGGCCCGCAGAGGCCTGGAAGTGAAATTCTAGGAAGAACGGGGAAGAACTCAAGAGGGAAACCATGAAGGGAAACATGAGGGAAATCTTCCACTGCTTGAAGGGGGGGGGGGGAAATAACTCTCCATGCATCCAAGAACAGCTGGGTGGAAGGAGACCAAAGTTGAAATCAGGGGGGGTTTCCTAACCACGAAGTCTCCTGGGGTTGTGAGGTTCTCCACCAAGGGCCAACCCATGAGAGATGCCCATCCAGCACAATCATTTGGGTTGTAGAACCCAGCTTCACAAGATGGCCTCCTTCACCCAGCCTGCGAGGACAATGGACTGAGGACCAGTCATCAGCCCCATGTTTGGCACTCGTCCAGGGCCTGTGCCAAGACAACCGCGGAGGGGGATCTTCGCCAATAACACTGGGATGGAGGCATTGCCAGCCTAGGTCTCGTGGGCAATGCCACCTGGAACGCCCCAAAGGAAATGTGCAGACCCCAAAGGAAACACCCCAGCCAACGGCTGGGGCCGCCTGCTGGGCCACTCAGGCCACTGGAGAGCAGAGGAGAGCCCCCCCCCCCCCCATGAGCTGCTCAGCCTCCTCCACCGCTCCCCGGGCTCAGGTACCCCGAGGGTGGCCCTCGCGGGGCCCGGCACAACCTGCCCTGGAGGGTGGGCCATTTTGCCGAGGCTGCCTGCCTGCCTTCGCCCCGCCGCTTCCGAGGGGAAGCGGGGGAGGGGGGGGGGGTCACATGGAGGGGAAGCAGCTGGGAGGAAGCGGCGAGAAAGGCAGGAAGGCTGAAAGGCCTCTCTGTCTCCGCCGGCCCAAAGAAAAGCCGTTGCGTGCTCCGGGCCTGGGATGGCGGGGAGGCGGAGGCCAGGCCCGGGGAACTGGGACCGTCCCTTTTGTCTTTGCCGGAGCCCCCTCCCCAAGTCGCCCGCTTTGACTTTTCCCACAGAGGTAGCCAACAATCGGGAATGCAAATGAGGCTCATTATGCAAATGTATGCAAATCAAGGTTAACTCGAAAAGAGGAGCCTCAGCATCCCTCATGAAACGTCCCTTTGCAGTCTGCCGCGGGGGGGGGGGGGGGGTCGCGGAGACCCGGGCTGGGGTTCTTCATTCCTCGTCGAGTATATTCCCACCGTCCCTCGCCGTCCCAAGAGCCGCTCCGCTTCCCCCGGCCACTCCCGAGCTGGAACAGGCTCTGGCCATGAGCGGGAGTGCGGTGCCAGGAAGGAGCCGGCGCAGGAAGATGGGTGCTGCCAAGCGCGAGGGGGCGAAGCGCAATGAAGCGGCGGCCGGGGGAGCCAGGGCCCGGAGCCGCCCAGCGTTTCAAGCCCGGATCGCGGCAGTTTGACGCGGCTCAACCCTCCGCAGGAGCAAGGCCGGGGGCTCAAAGGGCCTCTTCCCGCCGGCTGCCTCCAGGGAAGGGGCCCTTCTGCAGGACGGGGCGTCTGTCTGCGCGGGAGACGGTGCGAAAAGGGGGGAATCGTTGCACCTCTCTCCTCGCTGCCCCCGTTTCCGGGCGAGGTTTCTGGGCGGCGGCGGCGGCGGCGGCAGCTCAGAAACGTTTCATCCCCCGTGGACGATCCATTCCAAACCACGGAAGCTTGAAACGAAAGGGAAAGTGGAGCTCTATTCAATTAACCTCACTATATTCCTTTCATCATCATTCCCTCAGTTAATTATCAAATTCTGTGAACTCGTTCTTCCTTGGAACATGGAGAGTTCAGCCGGTATTCTTACTTTCAAAGAATTAAGAGTTATTTTTAACTTCTCCTTTGAAAAGTGCTACAACATATTTCATATTTTTATGAATATATACAATTCATATAATGTGTTGGTCTGATTACACAATATAAATAATTATAACATATTAGAAATAAAATATATAATCATATGTTAGAAATACAATATATAATTATGATACAAGTATTTGTAAGGCTGCAATCTCCATGACATTTGGATTCCATGTCCATTTACTTGTTTCTTAACTTTATAATTTACTTTTTACTCTTCCTAGATGTCCTTCATCCTTTATGACTCGTACTATTTTTAAAATGTCGGGTGGCCTTCAGAGACCCCAAATCTGTTCCTCGGGAACAAAGCATTGATGGCCTCACTTCCATCCTGAGACTAATTTAAGCTGCGGCTCCTTCTTTCATTTCCTGCACTAATTTAGTTAATCACAATTCATGGTGATCAGTTGTGTCAAAGACTGTGGGATGGGGAGAGAGAAGGGGGGGGGGAGATCCAGAGAACCAATCTGATTTTGCAGTGCTTTCCCAAACACAGAGCACTCTAGGGGATCTCATTTGTTTTGGGGGATCTGGAATATGGAAAATCCATCCTGGTGTCTGAAAATACCAGGCCACAGCTGCTTCAGCTATACAGTTCCCAGGCTGTGCCAGGGACAAGACAGGCCAGATTGGGGTGTTGCTTGATGCGACATCCCCTCAAACATTTGGGAGGGGGGGAGCTGTGGCTTAAGCAATTACTGGATCTCAGCTTTAGTCCACTGAGTTGTGCCTGGGCCTCCCTTGAGCAATCAGTCTTGGGCTGACCCTCCCCCCCCCATCTCTCCCTGGGGAGACTATTCCTACAGCTATTGGGGACTGGGGTGGGGGATGGATGGGTAGAGAAGATGGCACTTCAAAATTCCTCTGTGGTTTGTGGCAGGAATCCTCTGATTTCCTCTGCCCCCTTTCTGAGAAAAAAAAAAATGAGTCCAGGCTTCCCCTCGAAATGAATCAGTAACTCAGTGCTATCTAATGCAGAAGAGATTCTCCAACCCTTTCTTTCGCCTCCAGAGAAGTAAAAAGCCCTTTATCCCCAACCAGAACAAGGCCAAGATCAGCAGTTTCTCCCTGTAGCAATTTCTCCCAGGCCTCCTGGGAGAAGAATCGCCAGGCACAGCACCGGAGAGGCAGCTGCCCAGGACACCCAAAGAGCCAAAGGAGAATCTCACAGTCATTCTTGATGGGCATTAACGTTTAATTCCAGGTTTTGAATTGATTGGATTTGGCTTTTCCCAGTTTGTGGGCTCTGTCACTTAATTCCTGGGCAAGGATGAAAGTGTCGCCCTCTCGTTCCTGGCCTCATGTCTCCATTCTTGTCAGTGTCGTGCAGAGAATCACACTGGGAAAAACCACACTGGGGAGCCCCTCACGACCCCCCCCTCAGCTCCATTCATTGACCTCACAACTTCATTCACACAACTCACTCCTCCAGATCAGCCTTAAGTTGGTTTAGGCCTTTCATAGCTTAGTGCATTTTACAAACCAGCCCATTTGGTTTGCCAGAAGGCAACATTTCTCCCTAGGCTGCAGCAGAGGGAAAAAAGCAGTCAGTGCTTTTGGAGGTTTCTCAGGTATTTTACTCCACCAGGATTCTGTGAGGCTGTTTCTTAAGGTAATTCTGGGGTAAGGAAAGTGAGTTACATGCCAAGTTCAGTTCAAGCCCGCACAGTGCAAAGTCTGAAAACAGCCAACACCTGTTTAAGGAAATGTTCTTATTGTTCATTGTCTTCAGCATCAGTTGACCTGAATAATTGCTGATACCCCCATCAAATGGGCAAAGAGAAGCTTAGTTTTTAAAGAAATTTGGAGGGTGAGGGGAGGGGCCAACAACCATTCTGGGAAAGAGGGGCTCTCAAACATTGTGCCACCCAGATGCCACCCAATGCTTTGTTTCTGACTTCTGTGATAGGAAGAACTTGAACTGCTGAAAAGAGCCGTTTGTTTCCCCAAGGTTCAAGTTCACGCACCACCATGCGAAAAACCTTTCAAAGTTTCCAGGGGCAGGTCCTTCAGCTCACCTCACCCTCTTCCTAAGAGGCCTGTGAGGGGCGTGCATAAGCGCACCAATAGTGCCTACCGTCCCTGTCCCATTGTTTTTTTTTTTCTTATCAGTATCTATCTCATGTATTCAAAACTATGTTTATTCTTATACCTGTATCTTGTAACTGATCGACAAATCAAGTAAATACTAAATACTTAGCCAGTGCTCTCCCTTTCTCCTCCCCACTCTCTCACACAGGCTTTGGGGCTGCAAAAATATTAGAAGCTGCAGCTGAGCAGGTGTTTCTGCCTAGTCTGGCAAGCACCAGATCCAGCAGCCAGTGAGACCCCTCTGAAGAGAGGGGTTGCAAGGAGACCTGAAGCCAATGCAAGAAAAGAAATATTTGGTAGGGGGAAAATCCCCAGGCCTGGCAAAGAGTACAAGTGAGGCAGGATCTGCCTGAATTGTGCGATTTAAGAACTTCAGAGACAACTGAATGTAAAACCTCCACTACTTCCTAGAAAGCTCCATTCTCTTGAATTATGGAGCTATTTTGTTTGAGGTGTGGGTAGTATCTCCTCATTCAAAACAACAGCAACAACTCCCAAACATAAATATATATGCCCAGATTACAAAACATTGGAAAGAGAGTTTGTGTCCCTCTTTTGCCTTGATAATCCCTGCAGACATCCCAGGGCGGACCAGAGAGGGGCACCCCAAGATTCCCCAGGAGAGAAAAGGCAGCCGGCCCTTCCCCTCTTTTCACTGCTGGAGTGGCTTCTGAGACACACACCCCCAACCCCCCCACCCCGACGTCCCCAGCTCAAAGAGCCAAGGAAACGGAGCTGCCTTTCCACAAAAGCAGGCCAAACATTTCAGCACTGTGGACAGGGAGTTCGCCTGAAAGGCAGCCCGGCTTGCTCCCTTCGCCATCTTCCCTCCGTCCCTCTTCATCGCACCAACCAACTTCCATGCGCCAACAAAGAGAAGCCGCCGCTGAAGAGCCGCTGGCGGTGGCAAAGGCCTCGTCTCACAAGCCAGGCTGCTCGTGGCTAGAACTATCGCCTGCCAAGGATCCTGCTTTCTGGAGAAAGAAGGGGGAATGTTCTACCTTTAAAATCGGGACAGGGCTCACTATCCCCACATTTCTCCAGGCCCAGCGGACTGAACGGTCTTTATTTTCCAGCAATGAATCTAGGAAAGGACTCTTTAGCTGCAATATGAGAAATGTAACAAAACAATCCATTTCTACCCACCCAATTTTGTACTCGACTCATCTCTAAGGTTCTGGAGGGACACTGTGCTGGAGAAAGTTATTATTATTATTATTATTATTATTATTATTATTATTATTATTATTATTATTATTATTATTATTATTATTATTATT
>BLBF01000081.1:2137683-2151667 GCA_015471245.1 Laticauda colubrina
TTATTATTATTATTATTATTATTATTATTATTATTATTATTATTATTTTGGGGGGGGGAAACATTTAACATTAAAATTCCAAGAGAGCTCCAACTCAAAATGTCATTGCTTTGAAAAAATCCCACAGATCTCAATTCTGCAGAAATAGGATTTTTGGGGGGGGAGGGGGGAAGCGACTCTACCCCTTAAGAATAGCAACTTCCAGGAAAGCCATTTCTCCCCAAAGAACAATGTTGGAGCATGCGAGGGGGGGGGCAGTGAGAAGCGAGCCCATCCAAAAAAGCAGAGCAATGGGAAACAAGCAGGCAGTTCCAGAACCGGTCACGAGCTCCCCCTTCCCCTTGTCTGCGATGGCCGTGCTTTGTGCTGTATTTTGTACCCAGAGGAGGTGCATCCCTGCCCTTTTTCCTTTCTCTTCGCCAGTGGAGGTTTGCAGGCTGCCTCTGACAGTATCTGGATGCAACAAAGGAACCCAAGGAAAGGGAACCCATTGGGGGGGGGGGGATTCTTCCATGCCTCCCACAAACACGCAGCAGCTCGGACTCTTCCTCCTGTAGAGACCCTCTCTTTCCTGCCAGGCTGTTCTAGAATCTCTGGGCTTCTGAGTCTCCAAGGCCCCTCCTGATTTCCTGCCAAGGGCTGAGGCAGCCATGGCAGCCACCCCAGCGTGTCATTTGGAAAGGGAAGAAGTCCCCAGAGAAACGGGGGGGGGGAAGAGGGGGAGTTCACCAGATGCCACGTCTGACCCCAGCAGTCCGTGACTCCCAGGCTGGGGCCGGATCCTCCTTCCAAACCAGAACAACGATTCTGCCACTACAAAATACCGGACAATTTATCTCGACCTGCAAGGCGTTAATCAATTTGAGGAAGAAAATAATGGGATTATTTCCAAAAAATGAATGAATGTTTGGAAAGGATTCTTTCTATCTAGGAAAGGATTCTTTAGCTGCAATATGAGAAATGTTACAAAATAATCCATGTAGATGCATTCAGATTAATATTTAATTTATTTATTTGTTAAATGTATACGCTGCCCATCTTTACCATTCAAGGGTGAGAGTAATCTAGTGGGTGAGTTACGGAAATGTAATCCCATGGCACTAAAGTTTTTAAATATAAGGTTGACCAATAAGAATTATTTGCCGATTCTCTTTATAAAGAATCAATAAAACAAACTCAGTAAATGGAAACTTGAGTTCAACTCTAGCAACCAATCTGGAGCAATACACAAAGGATTCCCAGGTAGGAGTAATGTCCAGATATCCAGGAGCCAGTGAGGAAGCACCAAAGACTGCAAGATGGAGGTGAACCCAACTCATCACTTCGCTTATGGTTCATTTACAGTTTTGTACAAACTGGGAAAATTAGATAATTTAGTCACCAAATTAAGAATGCAGACCTAATCCTGACAAAACTCTTCCTGAGACCCGATACGAGTAAACGAGGCTTCTTCGGGATCGCCAGTGTGGACAACATTGACCTGGCTAGCTCGCGTCCTCTTCGCACATGACGTGACGGGGAAGGAACGGTGACGGGAAACCCCGGTTCAAGGGAGCGCTGCGCCGGGGCCTGGATCTCCGAGGCCAGCCTCTCAACGTGCAGAGGCACAACCGGGAAGCGGGGCAGCAGTGCTCCCGCCCCTCCGCACCAAGGCGCTCACTTCCAGTCCGGGCTGACGGTGGTGACAAGCCAGACGGAGCGGCCGCCCCTTCCAAGGCGCGGAGGTCTCCCTCTGCCTGCCTGGCTGCACCTGACCAGAGACCCCACGCCGCCCGCCCGCCCGCCGGCCGATTCCCCGCAATCGCCCGCAAAAGCAGGCGGGTCTCGGACCCCCTCCAGACGCGGCTTCGGCCTTCTTGCTCCTCTTCCTCAGGCGTGTAATGGGGTTATTTTTACTTTCGGTTATCTAGCTTTATGAAGACTTGAGCCCACTCATACAGCTAGATAACCAAAGATAACAACCAACCCCTGGAGGCAACTGGCTTTCCCGCTGGGTCCGGGAGAGTCGCTCCGAAGCAGGGAGAGAAGCCGGGATTCCGCCGCCGCGCTCCCTTCCCAGGCCGGGAAGGAGGCCGCTGGGCCCTGCAGGTGGCGCGGGCTTGGGGTTCGGGTGAGGCGGAGGGGGACTCGCGGGGGATCCGCTGCGCAAGGCGCCAGGAGGAAAGCCGGCGGGGTCTCCAGGCCTGCCCGGATCACCCGCGGGGGGTGGACGGAGGTCTGGACGGTTCCCTCCAAAGCCCGGGGGGGGGGGGGGGGGCTTCGCTACCGGAGCGGCTCAGGTACAAGCACCCGCCCGGCCGCTTCTCCTGCAGACGCGCCTGGCGCCCACAACCCTCGCGGGGAGGCAGGAAAGGACCGGCCGGGCAGCGCTGGCTTAAACGCAAGCCGGGCCTCGGAGCCGGCACCCGCCTGGCCGCTTCGCGAGCCCCGCCGGAGGCCTTCCCCAGCCCGGGCCCGCTTCTCCCGGCGGCGGCTCCGCCGAGGCCGTCGGGGGTCGCCGGAAGGCAGGCCGGGCTGGGCGCCCGGCGTCCCTGGGCAGGGGAGCCAGCCGGCAAGGAGCCTCGCCGGCCCTTCAGGAGCGGGCGCGTTCCCGGGAGCAGGCGCGGAGGGGCTCCGCAGGATTGCCGGGCTGGGGGCTCCGGAGCCCCGAGGGAGCCCCGTGCCCGTCGGAAGGGAGCGCAGGCGGCTCCAGCGCTCCGGGAAAGCCTCCCGAAGGCGGAGCGCCGATGGGGGCGCGGGCTCGGCAACGGGCAGGCGGGCCTCTCCGACCCCCGGCCGCCCGGCGGCGAAAGGAGCCCGGAGGGTTCCCGCGGCCGGCCCCCTGGGTCTCCGGCACCGCCCGCCGCCGATTGGCTCCGGCCCGCTGACGTCACCTCCCCTGATGCGCTCCGCTCCGCCGCCCGCAGCTTCGTCCTCAATGGACGGGCGGCGGGCGGCTCTGGCTCTCCCTGGGGGACGACGACGGGGACCGATGCCCACCGCCGCCGGGCTGGCGCGCAAAGGCCGGGCCCTTCCCCCTCCTTCCTCTCCAGCGCTGCCCTTGGCGGGAGGGTCTGTTCCGGTGTCTGTTCCCACGTCCCGCTTAAGCCCGGGGGCAGCGCTGCCCGGCTAGGATTAGCTGAGCAGGTCGGGAAGGTCCTGGAGCGGGGATCGGGCGCGAAGGAGCAAACGGATCCCCTCCGGTCGCTTCTGGAGTTCTTCTCTCCAGCGCGGGAGAGGAGGCGCCGCCCGGGGCTCCGGTGCCCTCGCCGCCCTCGCCGCTTTTCACAACTTTGGACTAAGCACCGGGCGAGACCTCCCCGCCCCCCTTTAGGATGGGCGGAGAGGAGGGCGCAGGTTCCTCTCCGCCCAGTTTCTGGCTTTACCTTTTCTCCTGTTGAAGAGAGGATGGGCTGGGTTCGCTTCCAAGCGAGGTCGCCTCCTCCTCCTCCTCCTCCTCCTCCTCCTCCTCCTCCTCCTCCTCCTCTGCGAGGCTTCTTGCCCCGTGGAGTCTCCTCGAAGGCAACTTACCGGCCCCCCCTCGGGTCTGCTTTCCAAGAAGCCTCAGCTGAGGCACAAGCGGCGAGCGAAGGCCAGCGGCGCTCCCAAAGACGGGCGAATGGCCGGAAATCTCACCCGAGGGGCTTGAAGGGAACCTGGCCTTCAAGGGCCACCAGGCGGCCTGGAAAGGGAGTCAACCGGCGCTCGTGCCCTGCAGAGGGAGCGTTGCTGCCCAGGAACGGAGGAGACGCCAGGTGGCTCAGCGGGAGAAACAGCAACGACCAAACCCACTTTTCCTTCGCTCCCGGCAGCTCTTTGGGGAATTTCACCGGGGGCATCTCAGACCGTTGCCCAAAAGGCGGGTGAGCACCACGGTCCCGGGTCACTTTTGGAGTCAAGATGATTCCGGGACATTCATTGTGCGCAACCTGAACCGGGTCTCAAAAATACTCCTCTATTTTAAGCTGGAAATATTGGAGCGAAATCTATCCGGCTTACAGCAGAGAACTTCCTTGGCTTGATCCACCAGGGCCATTGGCTTAAGGGAAAATGCCGAAAACATCCCTCTCTCACTCCCGTGTTTTGGCAGCAGACTTTTCTACCGGAAATGGATTTTCGAATTCATTTTTAAACCAGTCTGTTCGTCCGTCTATTTTCTATTTCGAGCTGCCGCTGCCTTTCTTGCTTTGATTTGATCAAATGGGTTTGCTGCTGCTTTCCCTACAAGCAACAGCTCCCGATTCCAGGTGGGTTTTGCACTAATTCAGCGCCTTTCTTTGGTTTATAACCGGAAAAAAATGTTTCTATTTACAAATCCCTTTCTTCTCCTTTTGCAACAATTTATTAATTTGAGCCTGACCTCCCCTTTCCAGACTTTCGATATTTTAAGAACTGATTTGCTCTTAAAGCAATCTCCTAGAATAGGAATATTTAATATTCCCGATTTAGCCAAAAGGAAAAATTGATTAAGGGACTTCCCTCGCCTCCCTCAACATCCAGAAGCGCCTCTTCTAATAGCCAGGAGGGAATCCAAAGGCCCCAATCCGGAAACTGAGACCAAGCCTGCCATTCAGCACCACCACCAGCCTAATCAAGGATTGGATCATCATTTGGATCGCCATTCAGGGCTGCCCTTTTTGGGAGACCCACCTGGATAACAACAGTCCCACAGGTGTTTTGAAGACCAGCAGGCCTCAGGTCCTCAAAGGCGCCTTTTTGCATCACAGCTGTCTAGCCAATAGGCCCACCCCTGCCCCTTTCTCTTACCCTCTCAAACCAGAAGACAAATCCAAATAACTGGTTTCAATTTATGGGATGAGAAGAATGTGTGGTTATTCGTCTGCAAGGGTCACACTTTGATGACTGATCTAGGTCTGATGCTCCCTCCCCCAAAATAGGTACTTGAGGCCAGCATAAAAGTAAAGACAAATTTGATTTCACAGACCTTTTGTTCCATAGAGTCACTTTCTATGAATTTTATTATCTCCTCTATCATTAAAAATGATAATTTGGGAACAATTTTGGGTGCCATACATACTTATTTCTACTAACTCCCTGAATTGCCCCTCTCTAAAGGTTTCTGTTCATTGGGAACAAAATCTTGCTGCCATTCTTCAGCCAGGCCAACCCCATCCCCACCCCATTTCACAACTGCTTTACACACCACAACCTCCAGTAGCTCATATTTTGCAAATCACACCTAATCTTCTATCGACATCTGACAAATTTTATCCTCAACTTTTGCACTGCCCTCTAAATTCTCAGCAAATGTGCAGCCTCGCCAATCAGTGGGTTGCAGGAACTGTTGGCCGCCTCCCAGTTACCTGGGATGTTCAGCCCTGAATGATGAAAACACTGCAAGGAAACAGGAGCATCTGAATGCTCCCAGGCTGAACAACTGACTACAACCTAAAGTGGTAAAAGTCAGGTGGCAGAGTAGGCCAGATTAGTCTCCCGAGGTAGTCTACAATTCCAGGGACAGGGGGTGGGGGTGGGGTGGGGAAAGGGAGGGGGCATCATTTCAGCAATCAACCAATGGATAGTTGCACCATTTTAGTCTACCTTGCAGTCTGCATATGTGGGTTTGTAGGAGGGAAGAGGTCAGATTAAAAATGGATAAACACCAAGTGATTCTCTTTGGACTCCTTCCCCTTTTCCACCCCCAAAGCCAGTTTTTGCATTCCTTCTGCCGGAGGCCTTGCCGCGCTGAACCGTCACAGCTATGCCATTTGAGAAGACTCTGCCCATTTTAGCGGCTCTCTCCAAGTTTGTTCCTTCTTGTTCTTCTCACTAACCCCTCCGCCTTCAAAGCATTATAAGCTGGGGGGGGGGGGGGACAGCCATGCCTGAGATCCACAGTGTCCACAGATGAAAATATGGTGTTTGAAATGAATTAAAATGTACCAATATTGGTTACTCCGTTGCCATGTTTATATGGTAACGACATAAACCAATATGAAAGGAGGGGGAGGGTTTGCAGAGGGGGCACCTGTTGACTTAAAAGACGGGCCTTCCCACAGTCCCCAAGCAGAGCCCTCAGCCGTCCTGCAACTGTCTGCCCACAGCAAGATTTTATCATCAATCTGAAGCAGATGATTTGAGCCACTGAGGACATTCCTCAGTTTTAAGATGCCACCAGCGTCCCTCGTTTTCATGTCCCTGAAAGATGAGTGTCTTTTGTAAGCCTAACCCCCCAAAAAGCTCCTGTGAGTCAGTGTTTCTTTAAAAATGTGGAATGCAGTTATAAGAACCATGGAAACTTACATGATAATAAAGTTCTTTAGCACATCAGAAGACATTGTGTTTTTCTGCTACATTACAGAGTGCTATAAATGTTATCCTTTGTAAATAATGCCTTCATCCTAAACATCTTTTGGCAATGTTTGTTTTTGTCTGAAAAGTTTTGTTTGCTGAATCCCATCTTGTTTTGCACCCTTGAGGAAATATGGATTTGGGGTGGGAGAGACAATGGAGGAACTTGGCAGAGAAGGGGTGCTTGGGGATGTTTGCTGCTAGCCTCTCTGAATTCTGCATGCAGATAATTCTAGGCCAGCCTGGAAGATCCAGCTTGGAGGAAGACTCCAGACTCACGGGAATTAATGGGGGAGCTTGAAGTGGGCAGGGAATAAATGGGGCTAGGCATGAATGGATTTGCCTGGGCCTCCTGCAGGGAACCAGAAGATGTCACCCCTGCTGAAGTTTGGTCTTGGCTAGACAAATGACCCTGACATGCTTAAAGACCATTGGGACAAAACGGGACCTGTTATACAACTAGTGACTGCAGTAGCTTAATATGCAAAGGCGATTCTTTAAAATTGAACTGAGTGTCCCGTTCTTTCCTCCTTTCTGTTGGCCTCACTGGTATCTTCCCTGAGGGGCAACAGCCTTAAATCAATGGGTGACCCTCCTCATTTCTTCCCACAATATCACTTGCAAATTATGAGACTCACCCAGAGGAAGAGATTGGTATTTAATTCCATATTCACCCAATCAAACTATCAGCCATTTCTGAGCCCCTCCCCCACCTGGATTTCTCAGAGGGGAGTTATTTCTCCTGTGCTGGACAGGGGGCACCCCCAGGCTAGGCAGGGGGCTTGCTAAGCTCTGGGCTGAGCAAGGAGCCTGCTTTGGGCTCTGCCAGGACATTTCATACACAATTCAGATGTGCACAAGATGAAGTGGTATCTTCCTAATTTCACCCACTGTGGAAACTCCTTTGCTTTTAGGGGGACATTTTATTCCTAACCCAAGTAGAACTGATACAGACCTCCTTCCCAGAGGTTTAGCGTAATGGCCTCCCTCTCTCCCTCCCTCCTGTCCACACCCGAACGCTGTGCCACTGGCGGGGCCATTATAAGCTGACCGGCATCCATTTACGATCCAGCCACAATTATTAATCTGTTGATTCATCAAATTCTTAGCTAGTCTGAAACATTTATCCCTCCCTGAATCTCACAGACCTTTTCCTGTCAAGGCGGCTGAGAACAGAATCAATTAGAGGCATAAAACAGCACCAAAAAGGGGAGGCTGGATTCACACAGCCCAGAGGCTGAACGCGATGGCTGAACCTCAAGATGACGGGCAGGAACAGGCGAACCGAATGGCGGGCCCGGTCGGAACGGCCGAAGGAAAGGAAGCCGGGGAAGCTCGGCGTGTCAGCTCCCTGCGGACCTGGGATTCGCGGGGCGGAAGGTTTGCTCCAGGAGGTCGCGCGCCTCTTGGTTTTTCGTGCCGCCGTTGCGCCTTCTTCTGGATTTGCTCGCTTGCCCGTTGCCCGGGGACTCCAGAGAAGCTCCTGCCCGGAGTCGATCGCCAAAGAGTGGGGGCCCTTGTGGGCTGGGACTCCGCCTCCCGCCAGCATTTTGCTCACCGAGGAGAAGAAAAAGCGAAGCCTCTCCGCACTTTGGAAGCAATTTCTAGGCTCCGCAAAGCACCGTCCTCCGAGAGCGCCGCCGCTTGGGAAGCGGCTGTTGGGGAAGATGACGACGCCCCGAGGTGTTTTTTCCCCACCCGTGCCCGGGAAGAGGCGAAGGGGCCACGGCACATCAAGAAAAGTGCCCCCGCCAACTGTAGAAAGGGGGTGCGTCTCCAAAGGAGCCCTGGAGTGCGCGCACCCCAAGAGCGGAGTCTCTTTGCAATGCAGGTTCAAGCAGAGTTCGGCTTGAACACAGCGGGAGACCGACCTGTTGGCCTGCCTGCAGACCCCCTCCTCGCTTCCTCTGCCAGTCGGGATGCCAGCCCAGCCCCCTTCCCCTCCCCAGGGGGCACCTTCACATCGAGGAAAGCGTGCCTTTCTGCTCCTGCTGCTGGGCCAAGGGACGTTTTGGAGGCCTTGCACTCCCAACAGATCCTTCCGGGCTCTGGTCCGGCCTAGGAAACGTCCCTGGCCGATGGAGTCTTCGTCCGGAGGAACGCGGGTTTGGTTTAAGCACGGAAGGGGCATTGGGTGGTGGCGGGCCCTTCGGTTTGGGGAAAAGGAGTTTTTTGTTTCTTCAATTTTTGTTCCTCCCCTCGAAGGTGATCCCAGGCAGCCTATGCCATTGTGGACAAGCCCGGTTTATTTTTTTAAAGTCCATGCATTAAAGAAAAAAAAAAAAAACCGCTGGGAGTTCAGTTGATTAAAATAACCAGCTCCATCTGTTTTTTAACATATCTTTCCGAAGCAAAATTTATCAAGGAAAACACCTATAAATCGCACTGAGGGGCCTAAACGCGGAGTCCGGCTATGATATAAGGTCGAGGGTCCCCGCCTGGGATCGGCATGAATCCTCCCTGAACGCCGGGCGAGTGAATGGTCATCTTTCCGCGGGGCTTCCGTTTTCCTTCCAACCAGGCTGTCCCACCCCCGCCTTTTATATCACTTGCCCCCTGCCCTCGCACTGGAGTGCCACTCAGATTTGGGGTACAGGATCGGTGGAGATCACCAATAATCCCACACTGTCTGAATTCTTTCCTTTAGATTCTTTCTTTCTTACATTTCAAAGTATACATGTTATAATTAGATCAAAAAATCTAAAGCCACATAGAAATTAAGTTCGACGCTGCTTTAATACTTCACTGGGAACGGTTTATTCTGTTTAATATTGTTACTGCCCACTCCCTTAATAGCTCCAAGAAATTGAAAAGAAACCGTGAAAACACTTCCAAAAGGTTAGGCAAAGTTAACAACCGTCGCATTGAAGATCCTGGGGAAAATATGAAAAAAAAACAAAAAACCCCAGATCGATTCCTGGTGCCAAACGTATCTGTCCTAGGAGTCCGGAAAATGCCTCTGAAAGAAACGATCAGGAGCCCGAGACGCCTTGGAAATCGTCTCGAGCGCCTCGTTTCGGGCTGCGAAACATCGAAACATACCGAGTTCCAGAAAGCCGCAATAGTTTTTGTCCGACGCAGGTCCGGTACTAAACTGAAGTCCTCCTCCCTGCGTTTTCGGCAATGGGATCTCCCCGCGCCCAGCTTGGCCGACCTCCCGCTGGTGCCAGGACCAGCCTTGAAGGAGCGGAGGGGGCGGCAAGCAACTCCTGAGGACACTTAAGCGGACGCTCCTCGGAGCAGAATTGGGCCCCCAAACGCTGAGCGGGGTTGCCCAGGAACATCCAACAACCACTGGAACCAAAGACCGGCCTCACTTGGTCTCTTCGGCGGGCACAAGCGGCGTGCCCCAAAGCCCCCCCCCTTCAGAGCGCCCAAACCCTCGCTGCTCCCGGGAGCTTCCCGGGCCACGGCTCGCTCGGCCACCTTCGTGAGAAACCCGCTCGACACGCCTTTGCCGTTCAGCCCGGCAAGCCCGGAGCCAGGACGCGGTCGCACCAGGCAGGTGGGTGGGCAGCCAAGGGAGATGCGGGCGTCGGAGGGGCGCGCGCGGGGAGGGGGGAATGCAGGCCTCGCGGGGAATGGAGAGACTTTCTTACCCGCCTCGGAGATCCGCGATGGGAGTCCCTCGCCCGCCTCCGTAGCGTCGCCGCCAAGAGGACCCGGGAGTGAAGTCTCCGCGCCGCCTCCGCGCCTCTTGAAGAGCCGGGGCCGCGCGGGGTGACGTCGCCGCCAGCGCTGCTCTCAGACGGAGGGCCGCCCCCGCGAGGCGTCCTGCCCCCCCCCCGCGGCCCCTGGGGGAAGGGAGACCCCTTCGAGATCTTCCACAGAATAAACCCCCTCCGCCAATCCCCCCGACGACCAAGGCAGCAGGGAGGCGCCGCCCCAGCCCTTCCTGGAGACGAAGCGCTGCCCTCCTTCCTTCCCTCCCGGCCTGCAATTCTGGCCCTCGGGGGAGCCGGTCTCGGGAAGCCGGGAAGCCCTTGCAGGAGCTGCCTGCGGGCTGAGGCGGTGGCCGGGGTGCGGCTCGGCGTCTCTTCCCTTCTCCTGGAGTGGTGAAGTCCCGACGACTCGCCCCGCAATTAGACACGCAACCCTCGAGGGCTCCGTCGCCTGAGAAGTTCTCCCAACGGGAAAGCGGGAGAACCGACGGGTTGGCTTTGAGGTGAGCCAAACGTGGGGAGGAAAGTCAATCTCGACTGAGAACGGAGGAGATGCGTGTTCCAACTTCGACAGGAAGGAGACGCGTGTCTTGACAACCCGCGACCGCCCTGGAGGTGGGAAACGGCTGGCTCGGTTAATCCCAGCCTCCCTTTGCAGCCTTGGGAAAGGAGGCGGCCGACGCGGCTCTTGGCTCCGGGCGCTCCCTTTCTCTGGAGAAGGAGACCGAAGGGGCTGCTCTTGGTACCCGGAGGCCTCGGGAGCAAAAGAAGGCGCGAGAAGACCAGGCTCCTCCAACCCAGGTTCACCTGCCGCTCCCTCCGAGTTCATTTCGGGCTCCCGCCCTAAGCGAGGTCTGGGAACGCAGCTCCCCCCCGGCCCCCAGCGAGTGGCGCAGGGCTACCCAGCCTGCCCGCCCTCCTTGCGCTCTTCGGACACGGGACGCGCCAGCCGATTCCCGCGGTTGCTGGCAGGCGAGCGCTGGAACAAATACGCCCCGCCGGCTCTTGCAGAAGCCCTCGGCCGTCCCTGGCAGACCCCAACCCGCACCCCGGGTTTCCGGAAAGCTCTTCTGGGGACGCCGTGCCGGGCGGGCGGGGGAAGGCCCTTCTCGGGGCGAGGCTTTCACTTGCCAGGCCGGCTGGGGCGGGGGTCGCGCTCTGCGTCGCGGAAGGCGCATCTTCGGCCCCGGATTCCGTCGCCCCCGCCCGCCCGCCCGCCCGCCTCCTCCTCGCCCAGCCGCCCCTCCTGCTTGGGAAAGAGACGGGCCGGGGCTTTCTCACCCGCTTCCTTCGGGCTCCGCGTCTGCCTCGGACGTGTCCAGCAACCCAAGGCGCTCCCCCCTTTGTTCCGCCGGCCCTCAGGCCCGAGGCGGCGACCACGTGGGCTGCCCTTTCTCTGGGGCTCCCCCGCCCCCTTTGGGCTCGTTAGCAGGAAAGCGCCTCGGCATTTAATTCTAATTAGGCATCTTCGTCTCGCCGAAGAATCTGCAGGCAGCTCGTGGCGCGCGAGCAAGAGGCCCGTTGATGGGGACGCTGCTCCGGCGTGCAATGGAGAAGGGCCCGGGGGTCCCAGTCAGCACCCCCAAAACACTCGGCCCAGAAGGGCTCCCAGGAGGAAAAGCCCCTGCCTCCCCCGCTGCTCCACCCAGTCGACAGTCCCACCACTGCTGGGCTGCTGCTCCGGCTGACTCCCCCTTCCCGTTGCCTCTTTCTGCTCCCTGAAAAGGGCCTCGGGTCTCTTTCGGGGGCCCTTTCCCTGCTTTTCCAAGAGGCAACTCCATCGCCTCGATCCGGATGGCAATTGCGCTGGAAGGCTTCCTGAAGCCCAAGCAGGAGAAGGGGCTCCAGGCTTGTCCGAAGCAGAAGCGGCCGAGCCCGGTTTCACCTGCCATCTGTTGCTAACCCGAAAGGCTCAGGGTCCCATTGGGACTCAGGGAAGACTTCTCGGGACCCAGCGCAGACGGGACGGAAGATGCATTTCTCTTCAGACCAGAAGAAGGGAGGGAGATGCAGACAGACCAAGCAGCTTTGCTCGCCCCCCCCCCCCACCCCCAGTCAATGGCAGCAGGGCAGAAAAGCAGCTGCCAGGCACCCTCTAGGCCTCCTAGTCTTAAACTTGAGTCTCCCCGTCCCCCTTCCTGCCTTGGGCTCTCCTGCCGCTCCCCTCACCCCCCCTCCCACACTTTCTGCCATGGCAGGTTCTCCCTTGGAAGAGGAGGAAACCCCCCCAAAAAAGTCCATCAACAAGTGGACCTGTGCAGGCTGTGCTTAGAAGAGCCTCCCAGGGGAGGAGACCCTTTCAAGTGATTGGCACCAGAGCTCGTAGAACCTGAGGGTTGGTGGTCCCAAAGGGGTTTTTTCAAGAGGCAACTGGACTTTCTTGTTTCTTTGAAGGCGTTTCGCTTCTCATCCAAGAAGCTTCTTCAGCTCTGACTGGATGGTGGGAAATGGAAGGACATACAAAAATGTATTAACTGAGTATCAATCTTTCCATTCCCCACCATCCCGTCAGCCGAAGAAGCTCCTTGGATGAGAAGTGAAACATTTTCAAGAAAAACCAGGAGGAAATTATTAAGAAAATATTGGAATGTGCTGAAATGAGGAGATTGACATTTGAAATTAGAGAGCAAGAAGACAAACAATTTTATAAAATTTGGGATCTATTCTATCAATGGTTAGATAATAAAATATAGTAATGAAATATGTAGACTTTTAGAAAATACTAAATATATAAAGATGTATTTTTTTTCTTATTATATCTACAAAATGATTTTAGGATAGATTTGGGAAGATAATATGAATTGTCACAAAATAAATTGAGTAAAATATGATTATTTCTTAAAGCATGAATATAATAAGTATAGCCAAATGATTAATTAATTATGACATTAATGCATTTAATATTGGATTGAAAATACGAGATCATATATAATGTAATTGTAATTGAAGACTACCAAATGGAAGCACAAAAAATTTTGTAAACCAACCGACACACTGTATGTATATATATGGAAGATGGCCTGATGTTTTTATGTTTTGTTTGTTTATGTTTGTTTTAAAAACCAATAAAAATTCATAAAAAAAAGAAAAGAAAAACCAGAAAGTCCAGTTGCCTCTTGAAAAAGCCTCTTTGGGACAACCAGGACCTGGAGGACGGAGCATCTCCAAAGACACTTTGGGTTGGTTGACCAGAATGGCGGTTTTCATCAGAGAGAACTCATCTGGAGATGGTTTGGGTCTTGGCTGTGAACCGTGTAGCCAGGGCTGCTGCTGAGCGGCCTCAAAGGGGGAACTGCCCAAAGCCTCAGTCTAGCAGCCTCCCTGGAAGCTTCACTGCCAAATCAGCCACCCAAACCAGCCCCTCCAGCTCTGGAGACCAAACCCCCCCCCCATCCTTCACTGAAAGCCAGGCGGACCTGCTGGGCAGAGAAGAAAAGCAGAGCAACGCCACCGAGTGGTCAAATTCGCATTGGGCGGCGCCCATGCCAAGAATGGGAAACGGCTCCCACGGTTAGGTTCCCTCTAGGCAGAGATGTCCAGATTTTCTATTTTCTATTTCAGTTTATAGCTATTGGAATAAACGATGGGGGGGGGGGGGGAGGAGAAGGAGAAAGAGATGGAGGAGGAGGAGGAGGAGGAGGAGGAGGAGGAGGAGGAGGAGGAGGAGGAGGAGGAGGAGGAGGAGGAGAACAAGAAGAAAGAAGAAGAAGAAGAAGAAGAGGAGGAGGAAGAAGAAGAGGAAGAAGGAGGAGGAGGAGGAGAAGAAGGAGATGGAGGAGAAGGAAAAGAAGGAGGAGAAGAAGAAGGAGAAGAAGAAGAGGAAGAGGAGGGGGAGGAAGAAAAAGAGGAGGAGGAAGAAGAAGAAGAGGAGGAGGAAGAAAAAGAGGAGGAGGAGGAGGAGGAGGAGGAGGAGGAGGAGGAGGAGGAGGAGAAGAAGAAGAGGAAGAAGAAGAAGAAGAGGAAGAAGAAGAAGAAGAAGAAGAGGAAGAAGAAGAAGAAGAAGAAGAAGAAGAAGAAGAAGAAGAAGAAGA
>BLBF01000081.1:2156040-2170886 GCA_015471245.1 Laticauda colubrina
ATAAAATAAAATAAAATAAAATAAAATAAAATAAAATAAAATAAAATGGGAAAGTGGGGGACAGGATTACTAGGTGTGTTCACTGCCTGGAGTTTTATACCTATAAAAAGGTGGAATAAAATAAGGATGATGCTCCCTGTAGTTGATGGCCCCCTGCCTCAATTGTGATTTGGAGGCAACATCTGGAGGGGCTCAGGAGCCTAGCCTGGCCTAGGATCCCTGCAGGGGCTCCTTTGTGTGACCCGCAGAAAATATCGGTTGGTGTAATGGAAGAGATCCCACCCCACCCCCCCAGCTTTTAAACCAGAGGAGCCACTGCAGAACCTGGCAAAGTGAGGCACACTGATCCCTGGCTTCTGTGATTTGCAGCCCTGCCCCCCAATATCTGGGGGTTACAAACCAGACCCTCTCTCTGAAAGCTGCCTGGCGCTGCCTCACCATGTCCAGCTGGCCTCCTCGGTTCACCAGGGCAGAGATGGCGAAGGTGGAGAGGGTGCTGGATGCCAAGGAGAAGTAGGTGTTCATCACCGTCCGTTGCTGGTCATCTCCATGGGCGGTCACTGCTGAGTTGAAGCTGGGCCAGAAGACCCACAGGAAGAGCGTGCCTGCCAGGGACACAGATGGGGGGGGAGCAGGATTTCCATGCTTCTCTCCCCTTTCAAAAGCAACAAAGCCCACCCCTCCAGCCGGTTTCCAAGAGGCTCACACTGCCTGTGGGGCAGCAGGGATGGTCGTGGGCAGCCATAATGGACCAGAAACCAATCAAGAAACTCTCCATCAATCATGAGCCAAGGCCATGTCCATCCCCAGACCCTTCCCTGCAGACCCTAGGCCTCCTTCAGGCATATCTTGGACAATTGCTAAAAATCAGCAACCTTTTTAATGGAGCATATTATATACGTAGACACTGTAACCACCGAGTGAGGCTGAAGATAATTCTAGGCAAAGGTAGGAAACTCCTGACGCTTAGCCCCGCCCCTTGGCATCCTTGCCCCGCCCACCAGTGCCCCTCCCTTGTCAGCTTCTCTCCTAAAGGTGCCAAGCCAGCCGCCCCTTTGGGAGCCTCACCAATCATAGCAAAGAGGTCCGAGTGGTAGGTGGAGCCTTCCCGCTGCCGGCTCTTGTCCAGGTGGGGCCGGAAAAGGACCCGGGACACCATCAGCCCAAAGTAGGCCCCAAAAGTGTGGATGGTCATAGAGCCCCCGGCGTCCTTCACCTGAGCCAGACAGGAGGAAACGAGGCCTGCAGGAGGGCGGCTTCCACAGGGTGACCAGCATAGTTTTCAGCCCCAACAACTTTTCAGAGTCCTTTGAAATCCCCTGCCAGGCCTGCCATCAACCTTTATTCCCACAATTCCCTATTTGGAGATGGGTTAATTTTAGTTGTTTATTCCAATTGTTTATGGAGCTGTCCATCTCATGGAAGTGGCTCTCAGTGCAACCCATGTTCCCCCACCTCAGGAAACACCTCAGAAGCCAAAAGCCCCCCAGAGCTCACCAACCCCCTTGACCCAAATGCCTGGACAACAGAAAAGGTCCAGGCTAAGGTCTGATGAAGGGGCATCATGAGGGGTCAGACATGGGTAAAGACTGGGGTCTGCCTGATGCTTGGTGGGAGGCCCTCCTGGGCCCCATGCACAGGGAAATGGGGGCCAGAGCAAAGACTCAGTATGGTCCCAAGAGACCCCCTGCAGCTCTGGGCTACCCCCTTTCACTGAGAAATGGGCAACACGGGTGGGTGGGGGGGGGAGAGGGGGACATTCTTTGGGGCTGAGCATCATTGTCAGAAGTCAAGGACAGGAAGCCAGAGTTCTGCCAATCGTGAAATTAGGAATGGGTTAGCCCCTCCCTCGTACCCCCTCAAAAGGATGGGATTGCAACCAGTGGGATTGGGAATCAGGAACTTTGTACACTTTATGTAACTGGATTAAGGGGGTGGGATCTGACGCTGAATTGCAAGAAGGAGGAGTAAAGAGTAACATCAGCCTTGAATCGTTCCTGTGGCACAGAATGGCCCTCCCTAATTCTTCGCAGCATCTATCAGCGAATTACGCAAAGGGTGCTTTAGTCCAGCAAGATTCTGTCTATCTTGCCCAAAAGCAGTAAAGAAACCACTTTTAGAATTTCTATGCGTCCTTCTTGGTTTCCCGTGCCGGACATATTACATATCCTGGGTCTAAATGGTTGTGCAAACGCAGCTTCTGAGTGGCTTTGGATTACAATCTCTCGCCCTGCACCCATCCCAAGCAATTCACCTGAAGGAGGCTGAGCAAGATGTACTCGTTGATGCCAAAGAAGGTGACTTCCAGCACGGCCATCAGCAGCAACTGAACGGGGCTCGTCTTGCCCAGCAGCGCCCCAAAGGAGATGAGGACGGAGCCGGCACAGAAGTCCGCGTTGATCATGCTGGCGGGGGTGGGGGGTGAGTGGGAGAGAAAAAGCGAGCAGGAGATTTCCCTTCGCATTCATCTCGGTTGTGTTTAAATAAGGATTTCCAAAGAGCCTGCTCTTAAAATGCTTGAACTCCCCCTCCCCCTTTATGGGGAGGTTGCGGGCTAAAGTAGAGAGAGGCTCCCCCAGCCTCCCTCCCTCCCTCCCTCCCTCCCTGCAGGAGGAAGGCCCCCTTCCTATGCAAGAGGCACTCAAGGCTGCCCAGGCTGAGCTGGAGATGAAGGCACCGATAGGACAGGCTGAAGCCAGGTGAGCTGTGCTGGCTTGGGATCCTGTGGGGAGGAGCAGGACCCAGCAGGAGGATGAAGGGGGGGTGCTGCGGGTTTGCCTTGCTCAGCCCTGGGGAAGCACGGAGAGACTGTTGGTTGCACAGCACCCCTCCCCGTATCCCCAAAGCCCCTTGCTGCTCTCCAAGTCCAGTCAGGAGCAGCTCCAAGATCAAGAGGCCTCCACGCCTCTTGCTTGCTTGATTTGGATGTCGATTGCTCGGGCCACACCTTCATCGCCTTGGGGTCTGCAGGGGTGGTCAGATCTATTCAGATGTGGTGCTTTAGTGGCAGGCTTCATCTTTTCCTTTTAACCACACCCTGCAGATACTCTGACTTCCTTTGTCTGGAGGAGGGAGGCTTCTTCAAGTCAGCAAGAAAAGGGGATGGGATATTTGGGGACTGAGTTTCAGTTGAGTGACCCAGGGCCCTGCCAGCCCCCACTTGGCTCCATCTTCCAGTCCTTCTGCTTCCCCTGCTTAAGCTAAGGCTCAAGGAGGCCAGGCCTGGCTTGCTCACCTTTCTATTCCTACATGGATTTTGCCATCGTGAAAGGTGTGGAAAAATCCCTGGATGAGGATAGACCACTGGAGGGCAAAGGCAGCGATCAGAAAATTGAAAGCCACCCCACCGAAGCTGTAGCGTTTCAGGAAGGTCATCAGGAAGCCAAAGCCAAGGAAAACCATGACGTGGACATCTTGGAAGCCTGCAGGAGAGCGAGAGGCCGGGTCAGCAGGGCACGAGTCGAAAGGCTCTGTGGTGGCCCCGCTGAGGGGCTGCCAGCACCAACTGAGCCTGGCCTGACTAGTCAAACTTCTCCCTGGCTTCCAGCTCATCAGCCGGGCTCCAAGGTTGGACACAGAGGCAGCTGCATCATTGGGTTCAAAAAGTGACCTCATTAGATGCGGCTGATAAGAGCGAATGTGTGCATCAGCTGCAGGGCAGAGCCCGTAAACGGCTCAGCAGGTGAGGTTGTGCTGCAGCTGCTCTCGGCCGGCTGAGTGGGCGCTGGGCGTGATGGCCTGTGGGATGGCCAGCTCCTCCTCCATTGAACCCCAAGGCCGGCCTACATGCAGTCAGGTTCTAGAGTTCCTGATACACTCAGGAATTCGCAGTGGCTGAGGCCAAACTATCGATGGCGTGAAAGAAATGAGGTTTTGCTTAGGTCAGGGTAAGGCAGCGTTTCTCAACCTTGTATGGACTTCAGCTCCCAGAATTCCCCAGGCAACATGGCTGGCTGGGGAATTCCACAGCCGAAGAAGATCTTGAAGTTGCGAAGGCTAAGAAACCCCGCCTGGCTCCCCACCATGTTGCATCTCGGCTGCTCAGGGTGGGCTGCCTTCCGGGGGAAGAGCTGGGCGTCCCGAGGACCATTCAGAGGAGATGCTGGTGAGGAGGGCAGGAGCTGCAGGTCAGAAAGAAAAATGGCTGCAAAAGGGACAACCCAAATGGCCAGGGGGCTCAAGGAGGTCCATCGGGGGCTCTGGAGCCCGAAGAACAGAGCAAAGGGAAGAAGGAAGTGCAGGAGGAGAATTCTTGTGCTGCCTCCCAAATTAAGCTGTCAAGCAAACGTTTTGCTGAACCAGCAGCCTGGGTTGGGGTTTTTTTTCCCCCAAAGATCCGCTGGCATAGCCTGGGAAAGGGGCAGCTTCTCTTGGGCCCTCGCTGCCCACTAGGAGAAGCAAAACCTCCCACCAGATGGATGGACGGACGGACGGACAGCGGAAGCTGCAGCCAACAGGGCTATTTGGCACAATGGGGCACCTGGAGCCTCAGGGACAGACTGGGAAGGGAAGGGAGTGTCGTATCCTTCTGGGAGGGGTTCCCAGCTAGGAAGAAGGGACCCAGCTGGACCCAAAAAGGCAAAGGATTTTTTTTTTGGGGGGGGGGGGAATTGGCTTCTCAGACAGCCATTTTGTGAATGTGCTCGTGACCTGATCAAATCATGGATCAGTTGGCCTAACTTTGGGAATCTTGTTGCTCGCTAATGCCAGAGATCCTATGGCAGCTTTTCTGTCTCAGCCTTTCCTTCCTGCAGGGCCTTTAAAAAAACGCCCTTTACAAAAATGATGCAACCGAATCAAGATTTAGCTGTTTTTTGAAGAGGACATAAACACGTCCATAAACTGTGGTTTGCCAGGTAGAGGCAGTAGTCAGTCTTGGGTGCCTTCCCCAAAGTTAAGCCACCAAGAGACCACCAGGTGGGAAGTTGTGGAAGGCACCTGGAGGAAATCAAAGGCAAACAAGAAGCCGGGACTTAACTGGGTTCTGTACTCAAAAACACCATTCAAAAAGCATATTGAGGCTATGGCAACCTGCCTCAGGATTACAGGTGCCACTTGGCCCTTAGAGAGAGAATAAGAAGGGATCCTCAGGGAATTTCCAAAGCTTCCATTCCCCCCCCTTCAGAAACCAAACCAGCGAAGCAAGAAGTCTTGAGAGCAGATGGAAGGGCCACCGATTTTGGAAAGAGGGGTGTTTTCCTGGGCCCTCGTTCCTCCTGTGCTCCCAGGGGCCTCTCTGGCAGAACCCGGCACCCTGGCAGGAGGGCATTTCCTGCGCAGGAGATACTCACTTGGGTAGCGTGGGTAGAAGTCGTGGTCCAGGGGGTCTTTGCTGTGCAGCTGCACCTCCTCGTGCCACAGCCGGGGGCTGGTCTGGCTGTCATACTGGACGAAAAAGGCGAACAGGAGGACTGTGGCCAGTTGCAGGAGAGTGCAGAGCAGGGGCAGCTTCACCCTCAGGTTGGTGGCATGGCCTGACATGGTGGGAGAGCCGCGCAGAGGAGAGCCAGCCGGGAGGGCAACAGGAAGAGCAGCAGGAAGAGCGAGCGAATGTCCCGCTTTCCTGGAGGGGGAGGGAGAGGGGGAGGTACCCTCCTGGGCTGTTTGCTCACTGCTCAGCCTGGCCGGGAGCCACCTGCTCTGGGGCGGGGCCCGGCTGTGGAAATGCGGGGCAGGCAGGGAGGGGGAGTCACTGGAGCGCCCCAGCCAGGTGAGGGACCTTCCATCTGCAAAAGGGCGAAGGAAGCAGGCTAACCTTGGCATCCCGGGAGTGTGTGATAGTGGGACTCCCTCTCTCAACCCAAGTGGTCTTGAAGGAAGGTTGCCCCTCCCCAATCGGGATGGTGCCAATTGCTCCCCATGGCATCCCTCCCCTGGCATTTGTCAGGGAGGGGCAAGGCAGGAGGCTGCCAAGAGAGAAGGAGGCCTGGAGCCTTTCCCAAAAACCAGCTCCAGCTTGTCCATGGAGAGAAAACAACCACAAAGGCTTCCCTTTGGGAGAAGAGGAGGGGGCAAGCCAAGGAGCCCTTCCTTCACTGCCCCCCACCCACAACAGCCACCATGCATCAGTTTCTGGTGCCAGTGTGGGTTCGACCACTGTTTTCACCATGTAGCTGCTCCAATGAGGCTCTGCCAATCTCCAGCAGTGCCAGCCATGTCAGCAGACAAGGTATCCCCTCCTCCTCAGAGAGGGCAAAAGCAGCCAGAGCTAACCCAGATTTGGGCTCCGACTGCAACACGTGGGGCTCCTTCACACCCCCAGCAGCCTGTCCTGCTTTGCTGAGCAGGTCAGATCCTGTGAGTGGCCCCTTCACATGGCAGAGAGGGCCCTGGGGACGCTGCCACCCTTGGCTCCCTCACCACTGCCCCCCCCCAGCCTTTTTCCTTGATCCCACAGGAGGCAGGTGCCGCCTTTTGCCCCTGATTGGGAGGCAAAGGGCATCCAAGCAGATGAAGTGCGTTACTCAGTTAACCATTAAGCCTGCCGCTGGGGTCTGTTTATCTTTACTCCTCATCTGGGACAAGTTGTTTCAAGGTTTTGCAACCTCTCCTGTGGTGGGCTCTGCTCTGCTCCAGGGAGGCCCTGCCTGAGGGCCTTAGCAGGTTCTCCCTCCATCCCCCTTTCTGAGCCTGAGCCCCTGGGCAGAGCGTGGCAGTGCCCAGTGCTAAGCTGTGCCCAATGGATGCACTGCACGGAAGAAGCCAAGGGAGGAGGCAGAATGTCCCTCTCCATAGGGGTTCCACTCAAGTGGAAGTCCAGGTAGAGATTGGGGGGAGGGAGAATCTGGCAGAGGAGGCCAAGAGACTCTCTGCATCCAGGGATACTCAGGCCACCTTCGGCGGGAGGGGGGGAGGCGGCCAAGGGCCCAGTATTGATAATTGCACTACATCCATATTGGCTTAAACCTGCTGCCCTTCCTGCCAATTAAGGGAAGTTTTGCTGGGCCTTTAAGTGGTTGTTGAATGTTTGCAGAACCACCATCTTTGCCCCCCCCCCCGGGTCTCAACTGGCCCCTCCCAGAGTTTGGAGCCAGAATTTCTCAGGGCAAGAGCGTCCCATTTCATTGGGTTAGTTCTTCAGCCCAAGCAGTTAATAAACCCAAAGTACCAAGTATCTTTTTAAAAAAACTGTCCCATTTCAACAGAGATAAAAAACCAGAACGAATCCCAACAACATCAAAAAGACAGAGATTCTCCAACTTTGTGGCACAGTCACCTCCTTCAGTTTCCAATAGGACTGACCTGTCTCCTCACCAGAGGAGAAACAACTGAGGAGGAGTCACCTCAAAAGTCCAGGAATCTTCTTTTCTCATTTGAGGAAAGGCTGACAAAACAGCTTCCAAATAAAGTATTTGCAGAGTCCCAAAGACAGAAAAAGTTTTGTTCTGCTTCTCGAATGTGGCACGTGGGTTTCTTCCTATTTAACCTCCCAACTCTTTCTAAATATTGCTGAGGTTGAAACCTTTTAAAGGCTTCCTTGGAGTAGTCTAAAGCTCCCTGGCTCCATTTCTGCTTGAGGGCAGCTGACACCACATATTTGAGGGCAGAGAGTTGAATAAAACTAAGAAATGCATGTGACAGACACAGGTATATGTAAAAATGTGAGAGAAAATTCCACCTGTGTTTACTGCAATCACAATAACATACATCAGATTCTATTTAAAAAGAGTCTGTAAAGTTTAACTTCTTCCCTACTTTCCTCAGATTCAAGATTTTCAATGCAGCTGAGCTGAGAAAGAAGTCCAGCTCACCCTGGACTCCCCACTGGGCTTCCTTCAGTTTGTCCAGGCAGAAGAGGAAAAATGAGAGGTTAATTTAGTGGTAACCCCTGTGGCAATTTAACAATGGCTTCTCATTAAGTGGGCCCATTGGCCAAATGCTGTTTAAGAGTTTAGGAAGAGGACATCCCAGCAAGAAGTTGTGAAAAGAAACCGCTGCTTTCTGGACTGGGCTATTCTTGAAAAAAGACGAGATTCAACGGAAGTCCTTCTAGGACCTTTGCAGGAAGTGGGCATGAGGGCATGGTCTTCTTTCTGCCATCAGGATGCCACCCCTGAGCTACCCCTGCCTTTGATAACTGTGACACCTTGCCAAGAGTGTGACTGTCCCACAACCCCCACAATGGAGAAGGGATGGCTTCTTCAGACCCCCTGGTGCTTCTTTCAATGCTCCTAAGCTCTGAGGCTTTCACCAGGGCTTCTGACCTGGGCAAGGTCCAACGGGAAGGGAACGAGCAAAGAGCTGGCAAGTGGGTTGACACGAAGGTCCTTGGAAAGTCCAGGGCAGGGACCCCCAAACTTGGCCGCTTTAGGACTTGTCGACTTGTGGTCTTCAACTCCCAGAATTCTCTAGCCAGCTGGCTGGAGAATTCTGGGAGTTGAAGTCCACAAGTCTTAAAGTGGCCAAGTTTGGAGATCTCTGGTCCAGGGCAACAAGCCATCTTTTAGCCAGGTATTTCTCTGGGCAAACCTGGGCCAAAATGAGCAGGAAAGAGAGGCCCATCATGTGGCAGTCACTACGGAGACCATGAGGCTGCCTTTTGCAGAGCAGGAACCCATCAGATGCACAGCAGCAGATGATGGACTCTCACACAAACAGCGGTTTGTTTGCGCTGGAGAGAACAAAGCGTCCCGTGCTTTGGTGCCTCGTCACATGCAGCCAGGACTGTGAAACAATGGCCCAATTCTCCTGGCCCCACATAGAGGGGGTGGCATCCTTCCTCCCTTGCCCCCTTTGCAAGGGACCCTAACCCACCAACTCCCTGGCTGTCCCTTGTGGCTTTTTCTTATCTGGAGCAGCGAAGGGAGCGGAGGCCTTTAGGCCCAGGGATTTTGCTCCATTTCCTGCTGGACTCCAGCCACAGAGGATGCAGCCTGGTCTGAAGGGGCATTTGGAGCCCTGCATTGGATGGGCACCATTTCACCAGCCCTCTTTCTCTTGCTGGGCACTGCCAGCCCTTCGACAGACAAGGAACCAAACCACGAATGCTATCACTACCTTTATTGGATGATTAAGATACAGTCATTGAATCTTGCAAGTCTGAAAGCTTCTCTCTCCCACTTGCTTTTAGGAACTGTATGTGTGCCTGTGTGTGCGTTTCCTTCTGAGACGCTCCCCACCGCCATTCATCTGTGGACTGAGATGCCTCTAAGCTGACCATTGCCCAGCTGTGGCTCCCTCATCCTTTCTCTCAAGGATATTCCCACAGACCGTTGCATCTCCAATTGCCCCTGCCTGGTTGTGTGGATCAGCCAGATGTCACCAGGACCATCTTCTTGGCCACTACTAGGAACCAAATGTTGGGTTATGATAGGCTTTGGCTGGAATCAGATTAGATGGTCCCCTCCTGTTATCTGGCCAAGAAGGCAGAGAGCTGGGCTAAGAGGATCAGGAGGAGGAGGGAAAAAGCTCCCTCCACAGAGAAGCAACCTATTGCTGAGTTCCAGATATATTTTAGAAGCTTTCTGGAGATCTGAGAAACAAATGTTCTTGACTTTCCTTTCTCACTCACAGCTTGCAACTCCTGGCAACTGGCTACCTAAACAGGGAGATATTTAAAAGGCCAGAAGTCTTGGCTGCACCAAGAGGTGAGTTGGGTCCACATTTGAGGAACCTTCCATTGGATGCCAGGGATTCAAATCACCCTTGGAGTCATGCATCATTTCAAGCACCACACTTTAACAGGGGCAGGGAGAAACTGGCGTGAGGAGACCCGTCCCCAGGAGCACAGAAATAATGGAAAGTGAGCCTTGGAAGGGGGCTCCAAGGTGGTGAGGGGGTGCTTGGTTTGCAAAAGGGAAGACAGAGAAGAGAGAAACCTCTAAAGGGGGTTTGAATGTGAGAACAGGAGAAGGGCTCAAAGGTTGGTTTTGAAACCCCCCACCCAAATGATGGACACAAGCTGGCCTGGGCAACGGAGAAGGGCCAGATGCTGCGACATCAGGTGCCTGAATGCTGAGGCTTCAAGAAAAATAGCTTCTGTAGTTGGGGGCTGAAAGTGGCTGAAGCTGGTGCATTATGGGAAACTCTCTAGGGCTTTCAGCATCCCTGCACTGGTCCTTGGTCTTGTAGGTCCCCAACCCAGCATCAGAAGAGTATTGATAGTTTGTCTGAATTATTCTTCCATAAAGGCAGGCTTGTTTGGTGGGTGTTGCCCTGTTTGCCAGGCCAAACAATGGGGAGCTGTTTCCTCTCCTTTGTTTTCATGTATTCTTGGAACAAAGCCGTGGTGCTGAGGGTGCAAGTGACAACACAGAGAGAGATGGGGCAGAGGGTGGCAAGGCGAGCAAGAGCAGAAGAATGTGCTTTCCCAGAAGGATGAGGGGACCCTGCTCTTCTTAGGCACTGAGCTCCAGTTGGTCCTGATGCAGCCCATACTCCTTCCTCAGAGGCACCTGCAGATCTCTCTTCCTGCACGAGGATTTGGGCAGATTCAGAAGAAGGTGATGGGTGGGCCACTTCAGAGTGACCGGTTCCTGTTTTGGCTGGAGATCTGTCGATGAATCGCACCAGGTACAGTTCTTATTTATTGGTTTATTCATTTTATATGCTACCCACCTCACTATCCAAAGTGATTCTGGTTGGCTGACAAAGGCATAAATGTAAAACATTAACATGAACAGCCTTAAATAAAGACCAGAAACCAAGCGCTCATCCTCTCAGCCTTTTCAAAGGCCTGACCCGTTGCTCAGAAAATCATGTATAAAAATAATTTGAGTTAGTGCAGCAAAGCAAAAGCATCCAGAATTTATTTGGCATATTTTTGTTTTCAAAGGAAGGTCGTGGGAGTGGAGGTGAGAACAAACAGGGTTAACCTGAGAAGAGTCCAACAAATGTTTGGGAGTGGGGAGAGGTGAACCCCTGCCTTGGCAGCTCTGGCTCCCATTTCATCCTTGTCTTCAGTCTCCACCCAGGCGGAGCATGATGAGCACCCCAAAAGCTCTGCTTGTCCTGTACAGGGGAAGAAAGATGCTGACCAAACTAGAAGGGGTGGCAGCATGAAATGAAAACTGCCTGGCAGAGACTCAAACACAGGGCCGTCCATCGTCTCCACCTTTTGCTGGCATTCTGGCAAGAAACGGGCGGCTGGGCAATGACTGACCAAGCTCAGCTCTTCTTGATTTTCATTCTTCAAAGGCCCAGAACCGATTCAGAAGCTCCACTTTTAGGGCAGAGGAGGATCATTGTTCTCAGTCAATGAGGAAATCATCTTCTAGGTTGGTTGGTTGGTTGACAGAGTTCTCTTTGACCAAAGAGGTTATTTTAGGTACATTTCTTTCCTAGGGCAGATAGTATAAGTGACGGTGAGCACGGACTGTTGAGTTTGGATCCCATGTTTGCAGATCATCTGAGTCCTATTCATGTTTATCCCCTGGTTTCTTCTCCTAGCCCAAACTCGCTCAAAGGATAGGATAGGATAGAGCTGGAAGGAACCTTGGAGGTCTCCTAGTCCAGCCCTCTGCTCAAGCAGGAGAACCTATACTATTTCAAACAAGCAACTTTCCAGTCTGTGCTGAAAAACCTCCAGTGATGGAGCACCCACCATTTCTGAGGGCAACTTCTGTTCCATTGGTTAATTGTCCTCCTTGTTAGGCAGTTTCTCCTTAAATCCAGGTTGCTCCTCTCTTTGGTTAGTTTCCATCCATTGTTTCTTGTCCTGCCCTCTGCTGAATAATTTGACCCCCTCTTCTTTGAAGCAGCCCCTCAAATACTGAAATACTGCTATCATATTGCCCCTAATTCTTCTTTTCTTTAGACTAGCCAGACCCAAATCCTGCAGCCGTTCTTCATACATTTTGGTCTCCAGTCCTTTGATCATCTTGGTTGCTCTTCTCTAAACTATTTCCATAGTCTCAACATCATTTTTGTAGTATAGTGATCAAAACTGGTTGCAGGATTCCAGGTGTGGTGTTATCAGGGTTTTCTAAAGTGGTACTGAGGCTTCGCATGATTTTGATTCCATGCCTCTGTTTAACAACCCAGGACTGTATCAGCGTTTTTGGCTGCTGCTGCACATGGCTGGATAAGGGAGCCCCGCTACGGTTATTCTCTGCATGGAACAAAATGGGCACTCCTGTCTTCATTTGCCCCTGAGTCGGCAGTGGCAACCCAGCCCTTGAGCCTGGCTGCCTGTTCAGGGCATGGACAAAGGCGCAAGACCCATCTGATGGCAGCAAGGATTTACTGGGTCTTGAAGTTTGGCTCTGCCAGCCCTAACAGACCTAAGCATCCCTGGGGGGATGTCCAGAAGGCACCCAGCAGAGGCAGCCCCGTCTTTCGGGGGGGGGGGGAGTTGTTCCTCATGCTGGTTTTCTGTATGGGAAACAGGGGAGGGGCAAACATGCTTGGTTTGCAGTTGAGTCTCTAGCACTGGAAGGCCTCTCTGGCTTGGAGAGTTCTTGAAGGCCGCCCTTCTCCCCGTCAGTTTGGGGTGGCTGAGACAGTTCGGCCCTTTCCTGCTGGGTGTGGGTGAAGTGCTGCTGTGCCTCAGTGGCCCCTGGGGTGATGGGGCACCTCTCCTTTTGCAGGCACACCAGGCACCAGCTGCTGCTCCAGACATGCCTCTGTTGTTACTCCTGGCGTCCTTGTGTCTATCTTCTGCTCCCAGAGTCCCTGCCATCTACCAGAGGCCAAGTGGGACTCTGCCAGGTATGCCATGAATGCCCGTCCTTGACCAAGCTTCTCCCAGGGGTGCCTGTCCCAGAATGCCCTGGCTGTTGCTGGTGCCTTCCTGGCTGCCCCTGAGATGGGCAAGGCCCATCCCTGCTTGCAATGCTGCCGCAGCCCATCATTCCCTGAAGCCCCTCGTTCCCCTTCTCATTCCCAGATTGCAAAGACTGTTTCCTCAGGATCGCCCAAGGTTTTGTTGCAGATGCAAATGTCTGTGCCCCGTTCATTGTCAGGGCAAACTTAATTAAATGGGTGGATTTGCAAGCGGAGAGCTTCCCCTCCCTGATCTTGGCCTCTGCATTTTGTGCCCGTTTTTTTTTTTCCCCTCCCACAGCAACTCCTGCCCCCTTGCAGTATTTGCTGGAGCCCACCAACAAGATAGTACAGGCCCGGCGGGGGGCTTCGGTCACCCTGCCTTGCATCCTGTGGGTCGTGCCCCCAAACTACAAGATCAGGTGGAGCAAGGTGGAGCCAACGGAGTACCTGGAAGTTGCCATCTTGATCAGCAATGGGGTCCATCACAAAACCTATGGCCCCCTGGGAAGCCGGGCTCACCTGAAACGTAGCCACCGATATGATGCATCACTAACCGTCTCCAACCTGACCTTGGACGATGAGGGCCGCTATCGCTGCCAGCTTGTCAATGGCCTGGAGGACGAAAGCATCTCTCTGGTCTTGCAGCTAGAAGGTAGGAGGGGCTCCCAGGCAAGGCAGAGAGTCCTGTCCCCCCCCCCCCCAGTTGGGTCTCATCCACCCTGGGAAGCAGATGGAAGGAGCCTTGGGCCTTTTGGCAGAGGCCACGACAGGAGGAGGGAGACGACTGTGCCACGTCACCCGTCCCTCGAGCAGGGTGACCGTCTGGGGCACAGCCTCCTCTAAAAGGCGGATGGTTGAAAGGGGGGCCGTCACCCTGCCTAGTGGGAGGGAAGAGGGTTTCTAGGTCAGGTCAAGGTTCCCTGTCTCTGTGGGTGCAAACCGGACAAACTGGAGCACCTGCAATCAGCTTCTTCAGGGAAAGGCGGCCCTGGGATTTTTTGCGGGGAGGATGGAGTGTGTGTCTGCGTGGGCTTCCCAGCCTCTCTCTCCACTGCCCCCTGCCAGGCCCTCAACTTCTTGCCCTTTTGCTCCAGGGGTCGTCTTCCCCTACCAAACCAGCCAGGGGCGCTATCAGTTCAACTACTTTGAGGCCAAGAAGGCTTGCCAAGAGCAAGATGCCAGGCTGGCCACCTACCAGCAGCTTTACCAAGGTAACCAATTTGGGCTGTGGGCAAGAAATGGTGGGAGACTCAGGCAGTGTTTTTATTCTTCTTTTAGAATGAAGGGAAAGTCTTCCCTTCCCAGAGGGAAAAGTCACAGAGGGAAAATCTGTTTAATAGGGGGAAGGGGCTAAGAGTCAACACCAACCTGATGGCGCATAATCAGTCCGTCAATTCCCCTCCCCCTTCCCCAAAAAGCCCTTCCAAGCCAAAACTCAAAGGTGATACAATTTGAACATTTGTTTTCTCACTGCGTTGTCATCTGGAAGATGATAAGGCAGTAAAAAATAATTGATCAGGTTTCCGAGCCAAAGATAAGTGTGCTTGAACCTTCCCATCATAATTCATAGTTTCAGAATTCAGTGAATTATTACCATGGCAAATAACGGTTGTAAGGATCCTTGGAGATCATGTAGTCCAGCCTCCTGCCCACTACTGAAAAGTACCACTGCAGCATCCCAGCCGAAGGGCCTCCAGCCTCTCAAACCCCAAAGCAGCGGAGAGCCCACCGCTTCCTGAGGCTCTGGGTGAGCAGCGCTTCCTCTGAGCAAAGGCCTCCTGACGCCCAGTCTCCTTCCTTGTAACTTTAACCCAGGCAATCTCCTCCTGTCCTTGGGTTCTGCCCTTGAGCTGTGGAAGGCAGCCATGCGGTCTCTCTGTGGGCTTCTCTTCTCCATACCAAACCCTGCCCAACCTCTGGTCCTCAAGATCACTCATGCAATGAACATGATTCCCCCCCACCCACCCAGGCATTTCAGCTATTTTGGTTTCCATCCTCCTCTCTATGCTCTGCAATTCTCAAGAATGAAGGGCAGCTCTGGGGGGATCTTGGCATTGGTTGAACGTCAAGGACTCAGTCCAGCCTCCCTTCATCTCTCTTCTCTTCTCTTCTCTTCTCTTCTCTTCTCTTCTCTTCTCTTC
>BLBF01000081.1:2170896-2189572 GCA_015471245.1 Laticauda colubrina
TCTCTTCTCTTCTCTTCTCTTCTCTTCTCTTCTCTTCTCTTCTCTTCTCTTCTCTTCTCTTCTCTTCTCTTCTCTTCTCTTCTCTTCTCTTCTCCTTCTCTTCTCTTCTTCTTCTCTTCTCTCCTCTCTTCTCTTCAGTACATCAACACTGTGGCCTCTTGTGTTCATGGTCAGCTACTGTCCTGGAAGGTTGGGGGAAGGAAGGGAAGGGATGAATCTGGATGGACAGGCTTGAGAAAAGGTCAAGTCAGCAGAACAGATGCACCTGGGGCAGAAGATGAAGAATGCTTGTTTGCTTCTTAACAAATTAATGGGGTGGGAGATCTTCAACCAGTTCCTTGTTTATTTCTCCAGAGAGCTGGGTGAGAGGTTGGGTTTGTTTATCCCAGGACTGGCAAATAGAATTGGGAATCCACACCCTTTCAATATCTTGCTAAATTTCCTGTCTCTCTGCGGCTCCTGTGTCTCTAATGGCAAATGATGAGGTAAATCCACGGCGGCCATCACCACCCAAATGTCTGTCCGAAGCATCTTAGGGAAGAAGCCAAGGTTGTCTCCCCTTCTCTGCTCCTCTCCTAGCATGGACAGAAGGGCTGGACTGGTGCAATGCTGGCTGGGTCATGGAGGGGAGCGTGCACTACCCCATCCGCAACTCTCGCAAGCCCTGCGGAGGCCTCCTTCTTCGGCCCGGAGTACGAAGCTATGGCCCCAAGGACAAGCAGAGAGATCGGTTTGATGCCTTCTGCTTCACTTCAAGCGTGCAGGGTAGGTGGAGGCAGGCCAAGGGACCCCACCAGGAAAGCCCGTTGCTGAGGCCCAGGTTGGGGGCAGTTTCTTTCCCCACATTCTGGGAGGGACCCAGAAGAAACCAGTTTCTCAGGCCTCTCCTTGGAAGGCTGGCTGTGGCTGGCTCATCCACAAGGATGAGCTGGCAATGGGTGCAGCTCATGAAGCAGAGATGCCAATGGGCCCAGCAAGGCATGTCCCCACCACTTTGTTCTGGACTGGCTGAAGGTTCCTGGTGGTCTTCAGGGGAAGCCCTATGCAGGGTGTGTCTCAGTAGTCAAACAGCAAGATGACCAGGGCGTAAGGGTCCTGATGTACCAGATGAACCTGTGCAAAGGCTTCCTGGCCAGGGCTGCCACCTGTTCCTTGAGTGGCAGCAGTGACTCGAGGAAGACCTCCAATTTGTGGCCCCTCATGAATGGGGAAGGGCTGCCCTCCTTGAGGTTAGATGGAGCATCACCCCCAGATCAGATTGCTAAAAATGATCCCACCTGAATAAAGCCAAGCCCTTCCTTCTTGCCTGTCCCCGGCCTCTTGTCTTCCTGCTAGGTCAGAGGTCTGCAAGCTTGGTAACTTTAAGACTTGTGGACTTCAACTCCCACAATTCTCCAGCCAGCTATCATGGCACTCCAGAAGTCCTAAAAGTTGCCAAGTTTGGGGATCCCTGTACTAGGTGGGTGGTCTCATTGAATGTTTACTGCCCAGCAGCTGGATTTTGGTATCCAGGCCTTGTAGCTTCATCACCCAGCTTTTTTTGTGGGAATGCACCCCATGACTGCTAGTCTGACTCCGTTCTTATTTGCAATGGGCTGTGAAGCTGTCATCTTGCTCTCTTGTAGTCATCCTTTCACCTCCCCCCCCCCCCCCCCCCCTCATCCAGGCCGAGTCTATTTCATCAGGGGCCACTTCAACTTCAAAGAGGGCATGCAAGCCTGCCGTAAGGACGGCACTACTGTGGCCAAGGTTGGGCAGCTCTATGCAGCCTGGAGATTCTCCCAGCTAGACCGCTGCAATGGAGGCTGGCTGGAGGATGGCAGCGTGCGCTTCCCCATCACTGCTCCCCGTCCACACTGCGGGGGGCTTCCAGACCCTGGGGTCCACAGCTTTGGCTTCCCCAGCAAGCTCCGGAAGAAGTATGGTGTCTACTGTTTCTCTGTGAAGTAGCGGGGGCAAAAGCCCCAGGCAGAGGAGGCCACGACTGAAGAACCAAGGAGCCAACGGATGCCGTCCTTTTCTAGTCAAAATTCATCTGGACCCCTTGACGGGAACTTTCCACCATCCATTCCTGGAGTCAGAGTTGGCCTTGATGGTCCAGGCTATGGTGGCTTTGACCAAACACCTGTCAGGTGGAGTGCAGAGTATGGGAATGGCTTTGTAAACACCTCTGTCCCCTCTGGTATCCTGGGAAATGACTGCAGTTCTTGATTAGTAGTAAAATTGTTCACCCCTTTGCTTTTTTTCTTCCACACTGAAATCTTTTAATATAAGAAATGCTGTCTGGACCTTGCCAAGGAAAAACTGACAAGGCAAAGACACAGAGCAACGTGTATACTTCAATGCCCTTAACAAACTAGGTTACCAGCTCCAATTTCTCCATTGAAATAGGGAACTTCTTGGTTTCACTGACATTATTTAATTAAAAATGTTATAATAGAAATATTATAAAGTGTTATTTTGTCCTCTGCATTACACTTTTTATGGACATTCCGTTTGCAAATGTGATAAGTTGTCCATAATGCAACAATATAAGCAGGAGATATGTAGAGGGCTACAGTTTGACAGCTGAGCTAAATATATTCAGAAAGCATTCCATGGATTGCAAAGGGTGAAGAGGGAATTCCCCCTTCAGGGGCCATGAATGCATGGGGGGGGGTGCTGTTTTGAGCCAGTCCCCAGTCCCCACTTGGTGGGTGGGAGGCATTCCAGGGACAGAGACCCATCAGATGGGCAGCTGGAGCAGGATGCTCCCCACCACTCGCCCTATTTGGTGTGGGTGGGTGTGGGTGTGTACAAAGCTCTTGGGGAGAGTTCTGCATTTGAATAGTTAGCTGTAGGATGAGCAGGGCAGCCCCCAAGTGAGGTGGGAGAAAGAAGGACAGTTTAAAGAACTGTTTAGTTATTAGATTATCTTTATATGTACACATATAATAATGTAAAAAAAATGAGTAAGAGCAAAAGGCACCACATTCTCCTCCCTCTGTACTAGATCATGAATCTTAGAAGCCTCTTTGAGTTTGTCCTGTGGTTTTTTGTGGGGGTAGGGTGGACACATCACTTATAGCAGGAGAATTTGGAAGAGGAGGGCAAAGCACCCCCTGACACACACGTTCCCCTTTCTCAGGTTCTCCGTAGGAAGAGGCTCGCCCCTCCCTCCCTGCTGCCCAAGGAGCCCTCCCTTGCCTTGCACTTCTAGAACCTCTTGGTTCCCATGGCAATGAGTGTCGGCATTCGGGAGCCCCTTCTCCCCCACACACGCCCCTGGCCCAGCCTGCTCTGGCACCCCAGGCTCCATTCCCCCCCCCCCCGAGATGCCCCCAGCTGTCCCAAGTTCCCAGGACCCTTGGGCAGAGGCAGCTGGCCCCTAGGACTCTGGGGGGCTGCAGGCAAATTGCGGCCGCTGCCACTGGCCGTTCTCCTGGCAGCGAATGAGGGGCCAGCGGTGCTGAATGAAGCCTTCTGGGCACCAGTACCGGAGGACGGAGTTGACTTCGTAACGCTGCTTTGGTTTGCCAAATATCTGCGCATCGGCCACTTTGGGAGGGGAGCTGCAAGAGACTGGGAAGAAAGTCCAAGGATCAGTTGGATCCCCTGCCCAACAGCTGGGAGGGGGGAATGCCTAGCAGGGTGTATTTGGGTGCAGCTGCAGGGGAGGCTGGCATTGGACCAGAAGTGCCAAATTGCCCTGAGCAGTGTCCAAAGCAGGCTCAGCCGGAAGTGGATGATGAAGCCCAGCATATCTGAAGGACCCCCTTGCCACATGCAGGAGACCCTGGGCTTCTGTCCAGGCAGACACTGTCCCGCTCTTCCAATGCCCAAAGGATGGGTCAACGCCCAAAGGA
Organism: Laticauda colubrina; assembly: GCA_015471245.1. Taxonomy (NCBI): domain Eukaryota; kingdom Metazoa; phylum Chordata; class Lepidosauria; order Squamata; family Elapidae; genus Laticauda; species Laticauda colubrina. Next base: position 2,174,742 of record BLBF01000081.1, read on the forward strand.
TGGCTCTTGGCTGAGCCTAATGTCTGGATCAGGGACCCCCAAGCATGATCCTCCTTGCCAAGCAAGCAAGGTAGGTCACACCCAAAGCCTCTTCCGGCCTGTGGCAAAGAATGAGCTTAGATGCCCAGCCCAAATTCTTGTGCACAACTCATGACTGCTTTGCTTTTAGCTTAAGTCTTTCAAAGAGGTCTCACCCTGGGGAATGGGGTTCCTCCCCTCGGATACTCACTCAGCCCCATCTTGCAGGTGAAGGGCAGATGGTAGCCACAGGGCAGGTCACTCCACTTCCCATCTTTTCGCCAGGACAGGCCGACACAGTTCTCTCCATAGAGAAAGTGGCTGTCAGGCTGCCCGTCATACCAGTTCTCGTACAGCTTCCAGAGCAGGCAGGGAAAGAGAGAGGTCAACACTCAGGTCTGGGCTGCTCCTGTGGGCAAGGCTGGCAAAGGGGCGAGGGCTGCCCAGGATGCTCATCTCATGCAGAGAGGGAGGGAGGGACTTTCCCTATTTCCAGCCTGGAATAGCTGGGTTGCTCTGCCCTGTGACCTCATCCCCTATGGGGAGGAGAACCATTTTTCTTAAACCCTGCAGCTTTCTACCCTGAGTTGCTTGGAAAGTACAGCCAGCGTCAGTGGGCAGGGCAGGGCTGATATGAGCCTGCCTTTTTGCTCGGTCGGCTAGTAAACGTGAAGGATAATAATAAGCCCACTTGGAATGGGACACAACAGGCAGAAACCTCAGGGGGTTAAGACCATACCAGTTGCGGAGGCAGCCCAGGCCCTCCCACTTGGGAGACTCCACCCATGTGATTATTCTCCATCCGAATGGCCTCCTTTCCAAGGGCTCCCAGATGCTGCAGATGCTTCTTTGGCAAGACCGAGTTCTACAGAGTTGTCCCCTTTCCAGAGTTCGAGGCCTTCAGCTTGGGGTGCTTTCCGAGCGCCACTTACCAGAGGGCTCCCGTCAGACCACTGGAAGTCCCCTTCTATCGTGCGGTCATTCAGGCCAATCCACTGGTATTCTTGGTACTGACCTGGAATGGAGGAAGGGACTCTTCAGCAATGGGGAAAGCATCCTTCAGCCACCCGACTCTGGCCCCAGACAAGGGGAGGGCACACCGAGGACAATCAAAGCAACGGACGCTGGCTTCCCTCCTGGGGACTCCTGGATCCCCCCACCCTTTCCCACTGCACAGGCCAGGAAGGTGAGGAGGAAGAGCCCAGGGCCCTCAGTGAAGAGGACACACCCGATGCCTGCAAGGGCTGCTGGCACAGGTTCCGTGCTGTCCCAGCCAGTCTATAGGAATTGGATAGTTAGATAGCAATTGCGAGCAGTCCCCTTAAGGGAATGCATCATGGTAAATATAGTTAAGGTATCCTGGGAAATGTAGTCCATGTGATCACATCTGTAATCCTGATTGGTCACTAAATTGACCCTCGAAGGGTTGGGGAAGTTTTCCTCATTCTTGCCTGAACTCTCTAACTCAAGGCAGCTTCTTTCTATCACTACGAGATGGGTTAGGAGATAACTATCTTTTACTACAAGGCAGATATGCAAAGGATTGGTCATCAAAGAAGACCTTCGTCACAAATGTGAGTTATGTGGATACCTGATGAACCAATAAATGTACTTTGTTATGGACGTCTTGCTGAGTTATGTATCTGCATCTGTACAGCTTATAAATCCATCTCTGTACAAGATACAGAAAAGTAAAAGACGGTTATCTCCTAACCCATCTCGTAGCGATAGAAAGAAGCTGCCTTGAGTTAGAGAGTTCAGGCAAGAATGAGGAAAACTTCCTCAACCCTTCGAGGGTCAATTTAGTGACCAATCAGGATTACAGATGTGGTCACGTGACATGGACTACATTTCCTAGGATACCTTAACTACATTTCCCAAGAGGCATTCCCTTAAGGGGACAGCTCATAATTCCTAAGTAACTATCCAATTCCCACAGACTGACTGGAACAGAACAGGTTCGCTCAGGCAGCCACGAGAGCCAGACAATCCCCACCAGCCCTGAAGCTCCAAACTGATCCAAGCCCCCTACTGCTGAGGAAGCTCTGCTCCTCCGGAGACAAGATGTTGGCCAAGTGCCCCCCGTGCTCCCTGCATTGCGTCTCGGCATCCTCCCAGCTCCTCCGGGCAGAAAAGTGCTTGTAGCAGAATCCTTGGAAGGCATCCCAGCCGGGCTGGCACTTCCTCAGGCCTGGAGAGAGAAAGAGAAGCCAGGATGAGTCCAGAGGCCTCCGATGTTGGTGGAAGGACGTTGGTCTTGAGAAGAGGAGGAACGGCCAGGAGGGGTTGCCATGAACAGGGCCTAGAATCGCATGGGAGGCCCTTCTGGCCCTCTTGCACTGCATCCCCAGGGAGAGCGGCTGGGAGGGGAAAACAAGAAGTTGCTGCCATTGGGTGGTCTGTGACATGATCCCCCTCCCCCTTTCTGGGGGCTTCCTTTCTGTATGTCTCCCCTCCCCTCTGGTTCACTTAGGGGCATCAGCTACTACTTGGCCCCAAGACCAGACCAGTCCCTGCACCTCCTGGCCAGCTTCCCTGTGGCTCTGGCCCTTTCAGTGGCCCATTTACTCACTGACATCGCAGGCGTCCCCTCCATATCCCGGCAAGCAGAGGCAGCCTGGGCGCCCCCTTTCTTCTGTGCAAGTCCCTCCATTCCTGCAGGGGTTCGGGATGCAGGTGTCTGAAAGCAGATGGGCGAGGGAGTGGGGTCACCGCAGGTGGTTTTGCCCCTTCCCTTTGCCCAGCAGATGAAGCTCAACCCCAGTGAGACCATTTGGACACACTGGGACGGGGGGGGGGGGGGGAAGCAGCGTATCAGGAGGTGATCCAAAGGGGCAGAGAAACAGTCCAGATAGAATTACTGTAAGATGGCTGAGTTCACACGATCCCCACGCTTCTACACCGAGGCACAATGGGCTGTGAAATATCCAAGTATCAGATAAAGCAGGGGTCTCCAAACTTGGTCACTTTAAGACTTCTGGACCTCAACTCCCAGAGTTTCTCAGCCAGCAGCCATGGCTGAGGAACTCTGGGAGTTGAAGTCCACAAGTTGCCAAGGTTGGAGATAAAGCAAGTCCCATTTTTGTGTAAATAGCCGTCCGTGTTCAAGCGAGAGGCTTAGCCTGCTGGTTCCTGAAGGGATCCATTTTCTGAGCTTGAGCAATTGAACGGAACCACAAATTAGGGGTTCCTGGAACCCTTTAAGCCACAACGTATCTAAGGCAAAAGGAAAGCTGAGCCAGCTTCACACCTGACTGCTAAGACTGGGGGGATGGCAGTGGATCCTGGGCAAATGCGTGGTGCAAATGCAGCTGTGTTACCTGGAGTGTTTTTGTGACAGGTGAAATGGAAAGCCAGTTTGCCAACCAATTACAATTGATCAGCCAAGAGGAGCCAAGAAGGTAGAAATTAGTTCCCGGGAGGTCCCAGTTGCTGGGGAGGGAGAGCAGCAGCCCAGCTGCCTCAGGGGACTCACCTTGATCAACTACAGCCCAGGTGTCTCCAGCCAGGCTTTGTTGGGGCTGTTTGCTTCCTTTTGCAGACTTCACCCCCCACCCCCCCTTGCCTCTCTCTGCTCCCCAGTCAGCAAGGAGAGGCAAGAAACTCAGCAAGAGGCTGAAAAAAAGGGGAAAGGGGGGGGGGGGGGGGGAATGCTGTAAAAATGCTGAATGCATCAGCCTGGGATACGGGGGTGGAGGGCTGGTCTGGTCACCCCTTGAAAGGTGTGTGGCAGGTCAACACCCCCGTTGGGCAGTGTTAGGTGGTTCCAAGTGTGACTTTGCAGAAATGCCTGCCTTTCATCCCTCAGAGGATTTTATTCCCCCTCTCCCTCCCCCCCTCCGTCCCTCCCAGATGACCCCATCTCCCCAGAACAAGCACCATCATGGAGAGAGGCTGAAAGGGATGAACAGCCTCAGACCAAGTCCTGGAGCTGGAGCTGGTCACAGTCCGAGAAATGCAAAAGGCCCAGGGGCTCCATCTCCCCATTGGCTGCCCTGACACTGGTTTCTGCCCTGCACAGGCAGGCTGCCGTTGAGCCGTCAAGGGGGGCCGGCAGCCGCATCAGGCCGGATTCAGTGACCTAAAGGGCCTTGCACACCTTAGCTGAGCCTGCCTCGTAAGGCAACCCAAGGGCGTCATCCCTTTGGCTCACTAGAAGAAAAGCAAACGCAGAATGAAAAGGGGGTGGGATTAATTCAACAAAACTGGACCTCCAGAAAAATGAAAACATGGCGGAAGATTGCCCTACATGCAAAGTTATTCCTCTAGTTTTCTACAGGCAGGGGGATTCACGATGGAGCTGCTTTAATCTGTGTCACTGCTGTGGGGCGGCCTCCTGGGCCAGCTCTGCTGCTGGTCCCACCACCCTAATTTCTCATGTGGAAACCGCACTATGTGGTTTTCCAGACTGCTGTTGTTGGCAAATGGATGGCCCAATGCAACTGCTCCATCTTTCTTTCTCTCATCAGTCAATTTCTCTTGTGTTTACTTGCCAAGCATTTTGAAATTTGAGTGGGAAGGAAGGAAGGAAGGAAGAAGGAAGGAGGAAGGAAAGAAGGGATAATACAGGCATCCCTGCCTGTTGATTTTGGCATGGCACAGGCTGATGGAGAATACAGTCTGTTCTTGAGGAGCTCATCCTTCTAATGTTGGGCTGGGGGCAGCACGGAAAGGGGTGGAGGGAGGGCAGCCAGGGCCAAGCATTGGCTGCCTTCCATCTCTGCTCTGCTATCAAGTCGAATGGCTTCTTGGGCTATGGAGACACCCTGTTTCCTAGTTGCCTTGGAAAAGAGGCAAGATAAAAAGGTAGCTAAATAAAAAAATGGACAACCCATTTCCCATGGCTGGTGCCACAATCATTTGACCAGAGAGAGAGAGAGAGAGAGAGAGAGAAAGCGATGCCAGGCGACACGCCTGAATGGATGGCAGGGACCAGGGAGGGCCTCTCCTGCCTTCAGATACAGCCCTGGGATCTGAAAACATTTTCAGCCTCTGAAACTCCCCCAAACTTCTCTCCACATTTCATCTCTTTGGTCACAAAACAAAACAAAAAACATCTTAAGGACCCAAATTGGAAAGCGCTCAGTTGGAACCGCTGCTTTTCTGGTCTCCTACGGCGACATTCCAAGGCTCTTTCACCCTCTCAGTGGAAGTGAAAAATGTCTGCCCAAATAGAGATGTTTCGAGCAGTGCAATTCTTTCCCCAGCCACACAAAGGGGAAGTTGGAGGCCCTTTCCCAGATCCCAGGGGATCCTGCAGGCCTCCCCACACCTTCTTCTGCCCTCCCCTCCCCCACTGGATTTTGAACCCTGGCCACGTTTCTTCCTCCATTTGATAGAGAAGTTATTTTGGATCCCAGTGCTGAGCATAGGGTAGACCTGATGACCTCGGTGTCCCTTTTAGCTCTAATGGGGCTCCAGTGATTCCCTGAACTCAGAAGGGAAAGTTCATTAATGCAGGAAAGAAGAAAGAACAGGAGGGAAAGAAGTAAAGAAAGACAGAGACAGTTACAGACATCCAGACAGTTTTCTTCTAGAAAGCTTTTAATGTCTTCTTTCTCTTTCAGATTAGTCTCCTTCCTGGCCCATTTTTTCATGGAGACCCTGATTAAAACACTTCATAGAAGTAGGAGAGACTTAGAGCAGGCACTCTCTAGGGTGGTTTGTGATGTGGGTAACACTTGTGCTTCTCTGGCTCCTTTGCCTTCCCCAGTCCTGGAAATGAGCAGGGAGGAAGAGGAAGAGGAGGAGGGGGAGGAGAGACAAAGGAAAGCACAGCCTGAAAAGAGAGGCTGAGCCAGGGATGGGCTTAGTGTGGCAGGACAGCCAAAATAGTGGCCAAGGATGCCAAGGCTATAGAGCCAAAAGGGTTACCTGACACGCTGCCAGATGCTCCCAGGCTGGCACTTTCAGTGGGTGGAACTGGCCGAGAGTGGGTAGTAGTCAAGGAGACCTCCAGGAATGGGGTGCTGAAGAAGTCCAAGCCCAGAGAGCCTACAGAGGGGAGACCCTCCTGGGGTCCTGGGGGCCCTTCTTCGTCTGCTGCTGGCGCCGCTGTCCTCAGAGCTGGCTCCTGCTCCTCCTCCGATGCTTCGGCCTGCAGCTCCTCCTTGGTTGGCTCAGGCTCCCCTCCAAAGCCAGCAAAGGCCTCAGAGGCAGCCTCACCCTCATCCGGAGGACCAGAGACCCCAGCTGGTGGTGGCCAGGAGGAGCCCGAGTGGTCACCGCTCTCTTCAGATGAGCCAGCTGGCATCATGCTCAGGGATGGGAGCAGCAGGGGGACCCAGGGGGTCCCTGGGAAAGCAGCCGTCCCTGGAGGTTCTGCTCCTGCCTCTCGGAGAGGCCCAGAAATGGGGCTGCTTTCGACTCGCCCGGCCGAAGATGTTCCTATGCCAGCTTCCTTGGGTGGACTGGAAGCATGGCTGGCACCGTGGCTCCTTTCTGAGGCGGCCTCTGAGGGAGGCACAAAGGGACCTCCGTGGACTTCGCTCACTGGGCTGTCAGAGAAGCCGGGTGCAGTCTCTGAAGGTGAGGGCTCTACAGGGCTGTGGACAGTGTGGGGCTCCTTCTCCTGCCTGAGCTGGATCCCCACTGCCTCTCCATTCTCAGCCTCCCCTTCCTGGGGAGCTGCCTCCACAATATCTGGCTCGCCTTCCTCCCTCTGTGGCCTTTGGCCCAGGGGCTGGGCCTCCTGGGTGCTGGGTACCTCCTCCGCCCTGGGCTCCACCATCTCTCGCTCTGAAAAGCCAAAGGAAATGGGTGAGGCAGAGAAGCAGTCCCCCCCCCATCCACAAAGCAAAAGGGTAGCACAGCTTCATTTCCCACAACAACACGCAGCTTCTGGGCCTCTGCCCTCCATCTTTGTACAGGTGGGCATGATTAAACGTCCGTTCCTCTTGTGCCAAATTCTAATCAATTTGCAATTAATTCATCAACCGTCAGATATTAATCAGCAGTTCCTATCAATCTGCTCTCAGATATCCAGGCAAATTAGAGGAATTTGGTGGGCGTGGAGTTTCTCGATCAAGGACCGTAAGGCTTTTTTCACACACAGGCACCCCCCCCATACTCCCCGTGCCTCATCAGGCCCCCGGAAGCCCATTTCTTGCAAGTAAGGCCTCAGCGGCTGCTGGCCCCCAACTACCTCAGCCTGAGCCCCTCCCATCAGCTGAAATGTAGTGGGGTTGCCTGGCCAGACTACCAGGAAGATGGCCACAGAAATAGAGCCCTTGGCCTGGGAGAAGGCGGAGTTTCGTCTCGGTGCTACAGCTGAGATCTCGGGGCTCTGAGATCTCAGCTGATATTTTCACCCCTGGTCGGTCCTAACGGACCTAAACTGTCCCGTAGAGACGGGGATTGTGAAGGGCACAGTCCCAGGATCCCAGAGATATCGCAAATCTCTGGTTTGATCCGGGAGAAGCCCTTTTGCTGGCGGTGGAAAGGCAGCCTCCAAAGCTGCTGAAGTCGGGACAGCTCCGGAAAGAAAGTGGCTGGAGCGAGCGTGTGTCAGCTGGGTGAGAAACTTCTTTTGTATTGCAAATTGTCTGAGACCTGAAAGGATATCCTGAACAAAGAAGAAACCTGTGGCTTTATTTTTGTCTGACTGGAATCTGGTTGAGCGGCGTTTTTTAAGTGATGTCAAATTGAGGCTTGGATTCTTTCCTTACTATTTTTTTTTTCTGAGGACTTTAATGTGACTTTGTAGGTAACCAGATTGAATTTTTTCTTATATATATTTTTATGCTTCTTTTGATTTTTTAATTTTCTTTCGGATAGAGGCCCCCTTTGTTTCTTCTGAGTTTTGTATACATTACTCTTTTTTCTGGCTGAGGGGGGAAAAAGTATTAAGAGATCTTGCAACACTGCCAACTAGAGGCTTGAAAGTACTTTATTTGAATTGGGGAGAAATGTATAAACACTCCTTCTCAAGGACATTTTAATGTGATAAGATGGAGGGAGAGCACAGAAAAATATTATTACAGGTGTTTTCCTGGACTCTTATCAATATCTCAACACTTGAGGCTTGGCTTTGAAGCTGCTGGAGAAGAGAGTCATAATAAGAGCCTTGGATAACTAAATAAAGTGCAGTGTGCAGTCCATATATATCCTTTTTCTTCTTTGGTTTTTTGGGCCTTTTTATTATTGGATTTTTCCATTTTGGATCATAATTGACTACTCTATCAGATGGATTGAAGGTCAAAAAGAATTTGAAGTTTTTTGAAGCATTAAAATGAAAAAAAAAGTGAGAAAAAGAAGAAAGTGTTAAATGAAATAGACTGTGTGTATTTGGATTGCTTGGTGACTTTGGGACTTTTGGAAATTCTTATTTGAATGATTAAAATCATTTGGGTCGTTTAAATTTTTTCTTTTTTTTATAATGGCATTACTTATGGATGAACTGAAAATGGAATTTATAAAATATAATCAAGAGAAACAAGAAGGGAAGGATTCTTTTGGCTCTATTTTTCATTTTTTAGAAATGGCAATTTCTACATATGAGAAACTACAAGAACAAGAAGATTGGGATGAAGAAGAAACCATCCTTAATGAACAAGCAACTTTATTTGGGGAAGAAAGGGGAAAGAGGAGAAAGAGAATGGAGAATTTAAGACTTAAAAAAACAACCAAAAAAGGGAAAAACAAGGTGAAAAGTGGACACAATATCAGAAAGCAACAGAAAAGAGGAATACACAAGAGGGTGGAGATTAAGAGACAAGGGGGTAAAAAGGGTAGAGGGGAGAAACAAGGGAGGAAAGAAGGGAAGAGAAGCTACAAAGGTTTGAAACTAGATGTAAAGAAACAGATTTTATTTAGAGATAATGGGTAAACATATAACTGAAAAAGAGATTCTGCAAAGGTACATAAGATTGTGTTGTTGTATCTGTATTTGAAATAATGTTAGAAATTTCTGTTTTAAAATATTGAGTTTATTTTTAGAATGTATTACGCAGAATCCGAATGAAAATTATGTGTTATGTTAAGCTTTAAAATTAGGGGAAGGATAAGTATGACAAGGCATTATACTCCAATCAGTCATTACAGAAGAAATTTTGTGTTAATGAGAAAAAATAATAGACAGCTGAAACAGGACAGACAAAAGATATAAGTATAATGATTTAAACTGAGATGAAATAAATATAATAGAATTAAGAGAGTGAAAAGAGGGAGAAGCTATATAGAAAATGTAAAATAGTAAACAAGAAATGGAATTGCTATATAAAAGTAAGCATGAACTTGAATTTATGTCTGTACAAAAAGATGTAACTCGGGATCAAACTGCCGTCCAAAAAGATATTTTATGTTTTCTATGTTTTGTGTTTTGTTGGTATATGTTTGTTTGTTAAAAAATCAATAAAAAAATTTTCAAAAAAAAAAAAAAAAGAAATAGAGCCCTTGGCCATGCAAGCCCCCTTCTCTCACTGCACTGCCACGTTGAATACAGCCAGACAATTCGCCTCAAGGACAACTGGCTGCAGTCCCCTCATGCCGCCTCTCCCTGCCCCAGCTAACCCACCATGGCTGCCCCTCCCCAGCCCTCCTTGTCCTGAGAAATCCCCCATGAGACAACTGGCCCAGCCAATTTGCTGGGATTTGGGATTACCTGCCAAACGCCAGAAATTTACACAGAATAACTCAGCAAATGCCAGAGGCCAGGGATAACTTCCTCCTCCTGCTGCTCCTCTCTGTCCCTGTCTCTCCTTCCTTCCCTCCCTCCCTGATCCGGCTTACCTCCCCCACCAATACCCCTCAAGCTCTGTGCCCCCTTCCTCATTGCACAATCAGCCTAACCTGGGGGTTTGAATTAAAGGCTCCACCCCGCCCGGCCACTGCTGGCTGTGAAAAGTTGACTGCAAAAGGAATGATGCCACATTGCCCTGTGCTGAAAAGTTTACCTCTGGCCCTTTCTGGTTAACAACCGTGTGTGTGTGTGTGTGTGTGGTTGTAAATTGGTATAAAGTTATTTTTTCGGCACCATTGCAACTTTGAGTGGTCACTGAATAAATGGTTGGTAAGTGAGGACCACCTGCATAGAAATTGGCCACTGGAGGGAACTAAAGTTCCAGGCAGCAGAAAGAAAGTGAAATCTACAACATGGCTAACAAGGGAATGGCTCTTGAGGCATTTCAAAGAATTTTTGAAGAATTGGGAGAGAAACTTATATAACAAATTTAGCAGTGATAACTTCTGCATCTGTAAATGTATTTTTGAAAAAAAAATTATAAAGAGAAGAAATGAAAAAAATGTTAGACAACAATACAGAAGAACTTATGGACAGACAAGATGAAGAGAGAATACAAACTGTAACTGATGGGGAAATATGGGAAAATGAAGAAACTGAGGATTACAAAATAGAGAAGACAATCAGAATAGATAGATATACAAATGACAAACCAAGATATGAAAAAAGATCTGGGCTGGGACTTCTTTTTGGACTTGCAAAGGAGTGTTTTTAAAACCCCAAGAAATATTTGAGATGGAAGAAAGTAAATGTGAACGGAAATTCAATCCTACGACAGTAACTTCATGAATCGAAGATGAACACTGTCGGAAGCAAAATAAAGAATATAAAGTTGACTTGTTTGACCTAAGATATAGTAAGAAAAAAAAATAAATTTCTGGAAACCTTTTATAGACTTTTTGCTGACATTTGAACAAAAATGAGGATTTTTGGATTTGTGAATGGCCAAGGAAGAAATGAATCATGTATGTAATTCCATTGGGGCAGGGTTTTATTCATTTGCCAGTATTTGTTGCAAAGAGTATTGGGAGTTGCTCCTTTCAATATTCTTTTTTTTCCTGTCTCCTTTTGTTTCCTGATTTCAGTTTGTGTTACCTTTTAACTCATCTTTAAGTATTTTTTTTAAAGATGCCCCTCCCTCCCACCACCTACCAGGACCATGTTGCCTGGCACAGCTGCCGCCTCTTTCCTCCCCGTCTTCTCCGCTCCGCCTGTCACAACCGCCTGGGCCAGCCTCCTCGGGCTCTGCGGTGGCTGCCTCCTCAAAGGCTTTGCTTGGCTCCTCTGGCACCCCAAGGGGGTCCTGGAAGAGGGGCACAGAATAAATGGCCCCCCTGGACTCCTTGGCCCCCTCAGGCTCTCCCTCAAGCAGCTGCAGCTCCTCCATCTCCTGGGTCACCGTTGTGATCTCCTTGCTGCTTCTCTCGGCCTCAGGGAGGGGCGATTCCTGGGAGGGGCTGGTCTGCCCTGCAGCAGAAAGAGAAGCAGGCATTACTGCCCAAGCCTTCTTCTGAGACCCTAAGAGTGATCTGGGCAGGGGGGCTGGCAGCCGGTGTGGTTGCTTGCCTGGCAATCTTTCCTCTTCCACAACCACAACCTGCCGAGAAAAGCAAGCTCTGGGTCTGGCCTCCAGTGACCTTTGGGAGGAGAAGGAGCAAGAAGGAGGGAAGCCCCAGCTTTCCTTTCTTCCATGCCCTTCTGGGCTCTAGGAATGAAGGAGCCCCCTCCCCCACTCAGGCCCCTCCCTGGATGTTAAAGGGAAGAGAGGCGGGAGGGCTGGGCTACCAAGGGGCTTCCAGGCAGCTGGTCTCCAGGTGTTACTTGTGGGAAGCCGTGGCTGGCCTGGCCATCGGAGGGAACCAGGGCCATCCACCGCCAAGTAGGTCTCTTCTGCCAGGTGCAGGGATGAGCTGCTACGGGTTTGCCCAGTTTCGGCAGGACCCATAGCTAATGTTATGGCTGGTTTGGAGAACTGCCAAATCCCATCCCTGGCTGGCCCCTCCCACCCCCCCCCTTCCCCTCCCAGGAGTCTCCACGGGGCCCCGTTTTGGATGCAAGGTAAGTGCAGGGCCCACACGGAGGCCCGGAAACAGAGACCCTGGAAGGCTGGAAACGGGCCTGTTCCCAGTCTCCGGAGGGCCTCCAGAGCCCAGGGAAGGCCCTCCGGATCCTGGGGAAGGTGAAAATGCCCCCCGCCCCCGGCTAGGCCACGCCCACCCCAGCAACTGGGCAGAGAACCCATTGCTGACATTTTTGAAGCCCACCCCTGGCCAGATGTGGTGAAGATGACCACTAGGCATGCAAGTGGAATGCACAGCCCGTGTCCTGAGCCACCCATCCTATCCAGCTGAGGATATCTGAGCCTTTCAAGCGGAGGACAGAGAGGCTCCTGCTGGCTCTGGAAGCCCTTTGCTAATCAGGGGCATTCAAGAGCAGCAAATCATGTCCTGGCTGGGAAGAGGGTGAACAACCCCCTCCCTGGCCTCCAGGGCCTTCAGCTCCACTCATTGAACTTCTCTTGGCAACTCAGAGGCCTGGTCTGTTGTGTGCATTTGTACTGCAACTTTTTCCCAGAAAGATCCTGGGTAAAAGGTCTGAGGGCACTGCAAGAAACGCAGGCAACTGCTCCGAAGAGCCCAGCCCCGTCTCAAGGGGGAGGAAGCCAGCTAAATCTTCATGGTCCTCTTTTTCCTGGCAGGAGGCAAATGATGGCGAAAGCTGCTCCTCAAGAGGCAGGAGCGGCCAAACATGCAAGGTGGAGCCCTGAATCCCACAAGGAAGATCCCTGCTTACCTCGGAAGCAGAACACGTCGAACTTGCTTTGGGGATCTGGGAATCCCGTCTGATTGCGGAAGACGAAGAGGGTTTTGACTCCTGGCATGTTCCCTCCGCACTTCTCGCGGGGTGTCACAATTGGGTAGCGCACACTGCCGTCTGCCAGCCAGCCTGGGTTGCAGTGATCCAGCCCTTGATTCCAGGCTGCATAGAGCTGGCCTGTCGTGGCCATTTCCAACTCCAGTTTTTCACATGCAGCTCTGGCCTCCTCCCAGGTGAATTTCCCTGGGGAACTCTCCACAAACAGGTCCCCTGAAGGCAGAAATTGCAGCAGCTCATAAAAGAGAAAAGCACCAGCATATTTTATTTATTCAAATACTAACCACACAGGTGTTTTTGGAATCAGTTTGGCTTTAAAAAAATCAGAAAAATGGAATTTACTGGTGGGAGGCAACAGGGTGTTTCTTGTAATGTTTCTATTCTATAATCAATCTGGTTTCAAAAGAAGATATTTTTCAAAGTATAGTCCACAGCCCACGAAAGGCCACAAAACTGACCATAAAGTTCTTCAACGTAGCAGTAGACGTCGTACATGTCACCTGGATCAACTATGCCATAATTGCGGATTCCCGGAAAGCCATTCATGTCTCCATAGCAGGCTTCGCGAGGGGTATGGATAGGGTACCTAGAGGTGATCATAATGTGATTACATGATAAAGTAAGTCAGGTCTGGCTGCCTACAGTCAGGGTGGAAAAAACCCAAGAATGTGAACTGGAAATAAACAGGAGCTGAACCAACTAGCTTGTGAGACAAAATGGAAATGAAAGTGGAACAATTCAGCTTGGAGTTCAGCTCTGGTGGGCTTCTCTTCCTGGCTCTCCTGAGCCACTTCGTGCCTTGGGGAAGAGGAGCCACATGGCCAGAGGCTTTCAGATGCTTTGCTAAGGACTAGGCAGGATGCAAGCAGAGGCCACTGGTGGGCATGGAGGACCTGCATCCCCCATCTTCAACGTGCCCAATTATGTAGGAACTGTGCAATTTCCCCCACCCCAGAAAGAGATACAGTGTCTGTTTGAAGTAAAAAATAGATTGAGGAAAAAATCTATAAAGTACATTTATTACCATGCAAATAATTCAATGCAGCAAACCAGAAAGTTGTTTTATTTTGCTGGTCTTTTTAAAAAGGTGAATGTATCTTTATAACAGTAAAATCTAAAATATTTATTTTGCCAAAGTAGTTCTAGTTCAGTATGCATTAATATTTGGGTCCTGCTTCTTTTTCTCCATACATACATTGAAATGGGTTTCTAGGTAAAGAATATAGAGGTATCTTTTTCCGAAGCATGGATACTAACCCTAACCAGAAAATTAAGAACTGAAAACAAAACTTTTAAGTAAGACGACTAAGAAAAAAATGAAATAAAAAGGCAAACACATAAATTTCCAAAGTACAAATGCTTCAAGTTTCCCTGTTGAATTTTTCTCTCCGGACAAGGTAATTCTTACGCTGCAGCTTCTCCCAGGAAATGCGCTTTTGCTTGCAGGATCTTCAAAAACGTTTTTGCGTGAAAATAAAATTGACACCGATACCGGCGGAGCAGTTCAAGGTGCCTTTTACTTGGCAACTAACTCACAAGAGGAAGGGCCTGATTCCCTGGGAGCGACGGACCCCCGACCACCCCCTCGCTCCCGCCGCGCCCCCTTACCTGACGGTCTGGTCCGCGAGCCAGCCGGCGTCGCACCGCTCGTAGCCGCTGCGGTAGGCGGCGTGGAGCTGCTCGGGGGTGGCGATGGCCGCCCCGATCCGGGCGCAGGCCGCCTGAGCCTGGGGAAAGGTGTAAGCGTAGCGGGAAGACCCTCCCCGGTAGTGGAAGACGACCCCTGCAAGGCGAGAGGAGGAGGCTGCAGACCTCGGTCCCCGCCGGCCACGGCTGCTGCTCCTCGGTGGCGCCGGGCCCCTCCAACGCTCTTGCCGCCCGCCCGCCCGCCTCTCGCCGGCCCCGGCTTCTGCTTGGCCTCTCCCGGGGCGTTTCCACCTGTGGCTCGGCTCTCTCGGGCCGCCGGAGCCCAGCATGGCGGGGGAGGCGACCCCAGCGCCTTTCTCTCGGAGGGGGCGGAGGGCAGCAGCCTGCAAGCCTCGCTCGTCATTCCCAGGACCGTTGCAACTGCAAGGTTCACTTTCCTAAAAAAAAATCCCCCCCCCCCCCCCCCACCCCCCCCCCCCCCGGGAGCCTCCCCCCCGGGCTTCCTGCCCCCCCCCCCCCCCCCCAAAAAAAAGATTCCCCCTGGGACGCTTAC
>BLBF01000081.1:2189672-2214156 GCA_015471245.1 Laticauda colubrina
AAAAAAAAGATTCCCCCTGGGACGCTTACTCTGAGCTCGCTCTCTCTCCTGGGGTGGGACTTTTTCACAGGATTTGCTCCCAGCATCTTTTCTTTTTCTCTTTTCTTTCTCTTTCTCTCCTTCTTTTTCTCTCCCCCCACCCACCCACACAAACTACAGCTGTCCTTAATATAGGAGACGTCAAAATGCCTGCCAGCTCTGAAGAGCAAGGGGACACTTTTTGTTGCATTCATTGCTAAACTGGAAAGCTCAACAAGGCTGGGTCCTCTTGAAGGGGCCTTTGTAGGTTCTTAATTTCCTTCTGGCCTCTAGGTTTGCTTTGCTTTATCAACTAATTTTGAAGGTTGACAGTGTTGACTAGTATGGAGAAAGGATCTTCGCTGAAAGAAATAGATTATTCTATCAGGAAATGATTTTTTAAATACTCTACATGAGAATTTTGCTTCATGGAATGAAAGAAAGGAACATAGAACATATTTTAATAATAGAGTTGGAAGGGATCATGGAGGTCTTTTAGTTCAACCTTCTACCATTCTGAACAAATGGCTGTCCAGTCTCTTCCTGAAAACCCCCAGTGTTGGAGCACTCACAACTTCTGGAGGAAAGCTATTCCATTGGTTGGTTGCTCTTACCATTAGGAAATTAGTTCTAGGTTGGCTTCTCTCCTTGGTTAGTTTCCAACCATTGTTTCTTGTCTTGTCTTTTGGTGCCCCCTTCAAATATTGGAGCCCTTCAAATATTGGAAGACTGCTATCATCTCACCCTTAGTCAATTCTTTCCTTTTCTAGACTAGACATACCCAATACTTGTAACCACTGTTCATGTTTTAGTCCTCTCAAGGAAATGGTTGCTAATGCTTACTAGTCCACCACTCAGAATATGGGGATCATAAATTGAATAAAGCAGAAATAAATAATGTAAATACATAATAGATATATACTGGTAGTAGTTTGAGAAAAACTGCTTGGATCATAGCAAGGAAGGAAGTAGTTAAATAAGAGATTTTAAGAACTTCAAGGAGAGCTGCATGAAAGAATTTAAGCCACAAATGTGAAGCTACTGCTGAGAAATCCATTAAATGATTCCACTGTGTGGCATATTGCAGATTATGGATTATGTTACATTTAAAACAAGATTCCCAACTGAATCAGCTGTGAAAGTTCAGTGTCCTAGCAGTTTGAACTCTCACCAGAAATAAAGACAGGCATGCAATCCAGCCTCAGAGAGAGGCCTGGGTGGGCTTGGGCTGAGAATCTCTTACCCTTCACCTTCACCTCCAAGAAATCCTGCCCATCCTCAATCCCGTGTTGAGCATCACAGCGATACAGTCCGGAGTCGTTGGAATGCAGCTCACTCAGGACCAGGGTGGCATCCGTGGGCGAGTCGGGGTAGAAGGGCAGGAAGACTCGGTTGCGGTAGATTTCGCTGACTTTGACCTTTAGGCCCCGGGCCACCAGGATCTCGGTCTCTTTGCCATTGGCATGGAAAGTCCATTTGACTCGGAGGGTGCCCCGAACCCCATGGCGGCTGGCCGTTTCAGAAGTGGGCAGTGGCCGCAGGTAGGTGATGTGGCAGGGGATGGTCAGGCTGCCAGACAGGACGGCTCGTATGGGCGGATACTTGGCAATTGAGACCTGCAGAACTTTGAGGTCATCTGAGGGGAGAAAGGGGGGGGAACCTTGAGAAGCCCCACGGGGGGGGGGGGCGTCACGTGCAGAACTGACAGGGACTGAATGGGTCTTTGGGGAGAGTGGTTCTTTCCCTTTGCAGCAGCTCTTCCACCCCTTTCTTTGACTTGCAAACTGAGGCAATGACTGACAATGGCATCTCTGGAGGGTCTCCTGGCCCTGGATGACCCCCAGTTTTGGGAGATGGACAATGTTGCATGTTAACCGTTCCATCTGTTTCCACCAGCATCACTTGGAGGAGCTCCAGAGAGGTAAAAAGGGGCCCAGGGGAGTCATGGTGGCCATTACCCACCTCCCCCTTTTCTCAGAAGGGCAAAAGGCTGAAGCCTCTGGGTCTGACTGCTCGGCCTGCCTTCTGCAAGGGACAGAGAGGAGTGCTTGGCCCAACCCGCCCAGCCATGGCTTCTGCCCCACCATGCCTTGTGGCCACGTTACCTGTGCTCTCCCTGACAAAGTGGAAGGAGGCCCCCAGGGACACCAGCTGGGCCAAGGCAGTGCAGAGCAAGAGGTCTCGGCAGTGGGCCATCCTGGTCCTGCTTGCAGAGAGGCAGGAAACTGGGGTTAGAGGGAGGGAAGGCTTAAGCAGTGGTCTTTCCCCCAGAAGGAAAAAAAGGAACAAGAGGGAACATCTGCATAACAGGACAAGATCTGAATGCCCAGGAGACCAAAATGCTGTAATGGTGATTTGACTGGCAGTTAGACAAGCATCCGGGTCTTTTCTGCACCTGATTGTTGCCAACAAAGACCTGGATGACATCCCCCATAGCAAAGTAATCAGCTGGGAACTGGGCTTGAACTTGAGAAACCCCCCCCCCCCCAAAGGATGTTTTCCAGGTGGACCCATTCCGGCAGCTTTGCAGCCTTAGCCCAAAATGCCTCCAGCTTCTCTGGCTCCATCGCACAAAGGAAACAGCTTGCAGGGCTGAGTTTTAAGTCAGGTGCGTGCTCAGAAGGCGCTTGGGGGGGTGCGGGGGGGGGGGGCAGACTGGGAAAAAGAAGCTCCCTGACAGCACAATCTGGAAAGTGCGAGAGCGCCACTTTCTGGCCTTTAATGGGGAAGGAAAAGGTAGAAGAAATCAGACCGAAGTGCCTTTGAGGAAGAAAACGTTGCTAGGTATACCTTAGCATGTAGTAGGTATGTCACCGTGAAAGTATACTACAAAGTATAGCGTAGAGGAAGCTTGTCGGGCTCTGCCAGGGAGGAAGAAGACTTGCTTAGTGCTGGCAACCTTCACCCAGGGAACCACCATCCGACCGCTGCCTTTTATCTCAACATAAAACATCCCCAGCCCTCATAAGGTGACCTAAGGAAACCAGCTACCAGAGCCCAGTGCTTCTGTCTTGGACTCTCTTTCTCTCTGTTCCCCCTTTCCTTCTCCCCTCCCTCTCCCCCACTTCTGGGTCCATCTAACCAAGTTTGGTTTGGAAAGAACAGATGAGGTAGAGGCTGCAAGAGGCTTTTGCCACTCTCTTGTATTGCGAAGGGGAGAGGGGTGTCCAGCCAGTCCAGGGCAATGGAAACCTAGATTGAAGAGTTGGTTATACACTTTTGACAGATACTTTGACAGGAGAGAGAAAAAAAATCACCTCCTGGCAGATATAAAATACTGATCAGGTGGGCCTTGTTCCAAAGAGATCAAACTGTGGATGAAGAAGAACAGCAGTGCTCTTTGGAAGACTTTCTGCTCTGGATATGAGAGGGTTCTCAACCCTTTTATTGTGGATTCCAAGAATTGAATATGACTGGAAATCATACTGAATTCCTCCACAATGGAAACGGCATTTAACACTGGGAATACACATCCATCAGGATTCAGACTTCTCGCTTGCTCCAGAGGGGGAAGACTGGACAATGGGTCTGCTGTCCCAGCCAATCTATGGGAATTGGATAGTTACTTAGGAATTATGAGCTGTCCCCTTAAGGGAATGCATCATGGTAAGTGTAGTTAAAGGTATCCTGGGAAATGTAATCCAAGTCACGTGGCCACATCTGTAATCCCAATTGGTCACTAATTTTACCCTTGAGAGGTTGGGGGAGTTATCCTCACTTTTGCCTGAACTCTCTAACTCATGAGAGCTGTTTCTTATGGCTATGAGATGGGTTAGGAGATAACCATCTTTTACTACAAGGCAGATATACAAAAGATTGGACATTAAAGAAGAACTTCATCACAAAGGTGAGTTATGAGGATACCTGATGAACCAATAAATGTACTTTGTTATGGACGTCTTGCTGAGTTACCTGTCTGCATCTGTACAGCTTCAAATCCACCTCTGTGCAGATACAGAAAAATGGGAGGAAACTCGAAGGGTGCAGCTACAGGGGAGATAGGAGAACCTAGAATCCTAGGCCTGGGAGGGAGCTTTTGGTCCAACCTGCTGCTCAGGGCAGGAGCCTTATGCTGTCCCAGGCAAGTGGGGTGAGAGAAAGGAGTCGAAACAGGGAGGACATCTTGACCGCTCTCAGTCGGAGTCCGCAGGAAGAGCTCCTTCAAACAGAGGCTGGGCGTTGTCCAGGCGGGTGGATCCTGCAGCCCAGGTGGCTTTTAGACCTGATAGGCCGCTTCCAGCTCTGTCGTCCTCTCCGAGGGACTTCTTGGACGCAGGTTCCTGCCAAAGCGAGGCTTGGAAAGCGGCCAGGAGATGCCTCCTCGGCCTTCCCCTCGGCTGTGCGTGGCACCTGGCCCGGGCTCTGAGGCGGCGCCAGGCGGCAGCTGGCAAGATGCAAGGCGAGGAAGACATTGTCCCGCCCTGCTTTCCAAGGGGCTGCTGACCTTTCCCGGCGACGCCTCGCCTCGCCTCGCCTCGCTGAAGCGTCTCCTCCAGGATTTATCGAGGCGGCTTCGGTCTGGCTCCTCGCAAGGCCGCCTTTGCCATTTGCCGAGGGCGCGTCCTCTGCCTGGCAGCGAGGCGGAGGAGGGCGAGGCTTTGGCCCCCAAAAGCGGTGAAGCCAACCAGCCCGGTCCTCGCGGGCAGCCCGCCCAGGGACTCGAACGACCGCCCGGTTTTTGCTTCTCAGGTCTCCCTCCACCTTCTCCGGGTGGCCGCAACAGCCGCGCATCGGATCGTCAGCTCCGCTCGGAAGGCGCGCCGGGTCGGTCCTCGCCCACCAGAGGCCGGGCGCCCACCAGGATCGGGGCATCGCGCGCGGGTCCCAGTCCAGCTCCGAGGGCGCGCGAGAAGCGGAGAGCCCAGACGGAGGGCGCCCGAAGAGGACGCGCTCGCTCCGGCAGCCCCCGGTCCTCAAGCGGGCTTGGGCGGAGCTGGACGTCCCCCTCCGGCAGCCCGGCCTTCCCGCGGGCGACCAAAAGCCCCGGTCTTGTGTGCGGGTGCACGGAGCCCGTCCGGTCAGGGGCGGCTCAGCCCGAGAGCGGCGCTTGCAAGCTCCGCCGGGACGCCACCCCTGTCGCCTGCCACGGAGTTTGGCGAACCGATCGATACGGCCGCGGGGAGGGGGGGGGAACCTTTCCTGGAGGTGGAAGTTGAAGCCTTCGCCCCCCTGGCAAACCGGGATAAAGAGCTGCGTCCCTCCCGGCTTCTTCTAGCTGGGCGCCTCGGGAGGGAGAAGCGGGGCCCTGCGCCGCGGCGCCCCTCGACTCCAGTCCGCCCTGAGGTCCCCCAGTCCTCTGGCTCGGCCTCCGAGCGGGAGGCTGGCAGCTCCGGCCTCGCGTCTCCTCGTCCCGCGTCCCGGACACCGCTGCCCGCGTTGCAAGAGGAGAGACTGGGCGAGAGCGAAAAGGGCGACGCGAAAGCGCATCTCCGCATTGGGCGGCAGCGAGGCTTTTGGCAGCTGCAGCGTCTGTCAAAAGTTTTGCGCGCAGCTTTCTCTGGAGACGCCGCCTTGTTCACTCGCTCTCTCGCACACACACAATGCTAAGTGTGGGGCGGTGAGGAAATAAATGCTGGCAAAGGCCCGGATTGGTTGGGGAAGTCACCAGTTTCTTAAGCGGTCAGATATGTAGGAAAATGAGAAAGGCTGCCTTGCCAAGCCAAGCCCCCCCCGCCCCCAAACAGAATCCATTCCTTGACTCCAAGGTCCATGCCCAGCTGCACTTTCTTTTCCTCACCTCCATCTGAAATCCCAACGGATAATTATGGTTAGTTTTTTTCTTCCTGAAGTTGAGCTTCCCTCTCTATACCATTTCCAGGTTCTCTGAGGCAACCTAAGTGGGCCTAAAGCCGCAGATATTCCCCAGGGCGGAGGAAGAGGTGGGACTAAAGGCTGAGACAAAGCAGGAATCCTGAGTGGCATCAGGGTGTTTCCAGCATCCCTCGGTTTGAGACAAACTCATACTGGAGGGGGTGTTTCTTTGGCATCTTTCTCTGCTTTGACTTCTGGCATGGGGGTCACCATCACCTCTATGCCCTGTGCCTCTGGTGGTCCTCAAGGATTTTTGAGCAGGGCGGCTATTTGTCCAGTCCCCTTCCTAAAGGCCTGCTATGGCCTTGGCCTTCGCAAGGCAGCTGGGTGATGCTCCCAACCCCGCCTCTACCCTCAAGTGCTGACCTGATGGGCTTGGGCAGTTGACCCCTTTGGCTTATCTGCAAGGTAAAGATGGTTGCCCTGCGGGGAGCCTTCCAGTGCAAAGGCCTGCTTGTTTCATCCGAGGCTCCCAAACCGAGGTCAGGGCTGCTGCTGTGGCAAATGCCGGCCTTGAGCAGAAGGTTGCAGTAGATAATCTACAAAGCACCTTTGGCTGTTGTAGTTTTTCTACATGAAAACTACCTGGCAAATGCAAAGTCCTTTAAAGAAAAGATGCTACCTTCACCCTCTAGGACTCTAAAAGGCTTGTGACTGTGGTGTTTGTTTCTCCATTTATGGACAATGTTTGTAGACTGCACCAATTACATGGGAAAAACCAGTGAACCAATCTAACCGAAACCAAACCAAGACAGTGATTTACCTCACTATGAAGGTAGTGCAGGAAACAGTCTCAATGAACTTGTGAAATGCAAGGAGTTATAGGCCAAACCAGGGAAACCGTCCTCTAAGAATACCTGGTCTTATATGCCCCCCCCCCCCGTCTTTGAAGGACCTCCTCATCTCTGGAGGATTTTCTTGCTCTGCTGAGTGGCTACCACTTGCACTGAATTCTAAGTGCCACATTTCCTTGGCAGGAGCCCATGTGAAGTCACAGGAAGTGAGTGTTTCTCTCTTCTCTGCCCTCCAGTGAAGCCAGAAGAGACCTGCTTCTCAGAAACTTGGTCTAGTCATCACCCGAACTTCTTGTGAAATTTCTGCTCTTTTGTAACCTGGCCTGGCTGACAAGTTTGTTGGGCCTGCTTGGACCCATGGACTTGAATTACATTTCGGCTCACTCCCCTGGACCTTTAAGCACCAGAATCCCTCCAAGCAGAATAAGTGGGACTCTGAGGCTGGTGAGGACTGTGCGTGCTTCACCTGCACTCAACTGCCCCAAGGAACTGATTGCTCACCAGGTTTCTGCCAGTGTGTGTCTGCTCAGGACAGGACAGGTGGATTGGGGAAAGGTTCAGAAGTACCATGATTTATTCTGCAAATTGAATTCATCTATCTATCTATCTATCTATCTATCTATCTATCTATCTATCTATCCATCCATCCATGAATGAAATTCTATAAATGTTAAACCACAATGTTGTTTCAAAAGCAAGATCAAACACAACCAAGGCCTAGCATACTTACGAATATCATCCCATAATTTTGATTACTCACATACAAAGCGGTAATATACTCCCCAACCTCTCCTCCTGGTGCAATCTTCTCTCTCGATGGATGGAGTGGAAACCACTTTAATAATTGCTTGGACTGGAAACCACTTTAATAATTGCTTAATAATTGCTTGGATCTGCACATATACTAGTCATTACAACATTTCAGGTTCTTGGGAAGAATCGGATGCATATGATGGCCCACCAGCTAAAGAACTGGCAGCAGTGACATCACATTGTAGTTTACATAATTTCAGTCTCCATGTATGTATGTGTGCTTGAGACAGCTTCATGACAGGTTTTAGAAGGTGAGGAAAGGAGAGGTTTCCTGCATTGGCTTAAAAATATTGAAAGTAGAAAGGGGAAGAAGCAATCAAGAGGAGAGAGATAATCATGGGCAAAGAAAGTGAGAGTTCATCAGCTGCATCAAAATCAGCTGTAAAGGGAGCAAAGAGGGCTAAACTCAAGGGTCTTCAAGCTTGACAAGTTTAAGACTTGTGGACTTCAACTCCCAGAATTCCTCCTCCTCCAGTCATGTTAGCTCAGGAATTCTGGGAGTTAAAGTCCACAAGTCTTAAACTTGTCAAGCTTGAAGACCCTGATCTATCATCTATCTGTCTTTCTGTCTATCATATATATATATTTGTTTGTTTTCTTAAGTTTTCATGGGTATTTATATGCATGGTATTCAGCTTTGTTCGGGTATTTTCCCACGTCATTATAGTTTGTTTTTAAAATTGTAGCAACGTTTCGGCAGAATCTCATCTGCCATCATCAGGCTTCTGTATTGAGTTCGTCTGTGAGTCGATACAGAATACACAATACAGAAGCCTGATGATGGCAGATGAGATTCTGCTGAAACGTTGCTACAACTTTAAAAGCACATCTATAATGACATGGGAAAATACATGAACAAAGCTGAATACCATGCATATATATCTATATATCTATATCTATATCTATATCTATATCTATATCTATATCTATATCTATATCTATATCTATATCTATATATCTATATATCTATATCTGTACCTACCTATTTACCTATCAATCAATCAATCTACCTATCTATCTATGTTTCTATCATATATATCTATATATCTATATCTATATCTATATCTATATCTATATCTATCTATCTATCTATCTATCTATCTATATAGGGAGAGAGAGAGAGAGAGAGAGAGAGAGAGAGAGAGAGAGAGAGAGAGAGAGAGAGAGATCTGCAATCTCCTGGGTCGTTTGCTTTGTAGTGATCTTTTTTCCATTAGCCTCTCCTGTTTTAACAGCTTGGGTAATGGGTTGTGTGATGGTCTTGCAAGTTCTTTTGTTGTGGTATCCTGGGTCCTGCATTGTAATCTCCTGGGTCGTTTGTGTTTTGATCTCTTTTCCATTAGGAGATTACAGCACAAGATCCAGGATATCTCCACAACAAAACTCACAAGGCCATCACACAGCCCATTATACCAACATCAACTCCATCAACCAATCAAGAGGCAGTAGCACAGCCAACCAGCCCAGCACACCAGCCCCCACCACCAGTATTTAGAGAGACAGCAGCTCAGATCACACACTGCTTGCACTGGCACAAAGCCAAAAGCACCAGCCTGAGGATGGCAGGTGGGATCTCGCTGAAACGTCACCAAGATACTCTTAACCTTACACGGGAAAAGACCCAAACACATCTAGCCCTACATATCTGTATCCGTGAAAATCTACGAAAACAAATGTGTGTGTGTGTGTGTACCTACCTATTTACCTATACCTATACCTATTTACTTTACCTATACCTATCTATCAATCTATCATCTATCTATCATCTATTACAAGGGTCTTCAAACTTGGCAAGTTTAAGACTTGTGGACTTCAACTCCCAGAATTCCTGAGCTAACATGACTGGAGGAGGAATTCTGGGAGCTGAAGTCCACAAGTTTTACTGTCAAGTTTGAAGATCCCTGCCTTAACTTTTGCAAAGAAAAAAGGAAAAAAAGAGATGTGCCTGACCTGATGTTTCTTCTCTGGTACTGGTATAAAGTTCTGTAGTCAGTTAATGGAAAATAACAAGAGCTGCATCAAGTGGCAGCAGTGGGAGCTCGGAAGGTTCATGGCTGATGGTAACATTCACCTAGATGCCACAGAAGGTGCCACGTGTATTGCCCACAGTACAGAACTCCCAGGCTTTCTGAAGAGGCAAAACCATCTACAATGGAGCTGCAGAGATCAACAGGGAGGTTGAATACCCCAAAATCAAGAGGGGGAGCAGCCCTGCTGAGGCCACCTTCTGGCAGCTGTTCCTTGGTGTGAAAAGCCTGTGGACCAGGACCCCCATTCAGGGGGAGAGAAAGCAACATAAATCCTCACATGTAACCCAAAAATGTGGGTGGGGGGGGAGGGGGTTGGCTGCTCTTCAGGAACAGGCACAGATGGATCCAGCCTCAGAAAAAGTGGAGGTGGGTGAGCTCTTGAATGGGGATGGTATACAAAGGACATCCTGTTTTCTGATGGGAAAAGCTGAACATGCCTGGAGGATTGTGTGTGTGCGCGCATGCACATATCTGTAGTCGTCCCCCTCCATATCGCTTGTTGGTGTGCATTTCCTGTATTTCTTCTTGCTTGCAGAAACACTTGAAGAGAGTCCATTCACTGCACCCAATGAGCCACTCCAGGCCAGCAGCCAGGAAGGCTGGAGCATTGCCCAGGATCTTTTCAAGCCTCTGGGAAGCCCCTGGGCTGGATTCACAGCCCTCCCTCTTTTTCTGCCACCTGCCACTCTGCTGCTGCTGCTGCTACTGCTGCTCTCACTGGAGTGTTGAGGGAGTTCTGGGCAGCAGCCTGTGGGCACAGGTCGGGCTTCCTTTCCTGGGCATCCTGGGGCCTTAATGGGCAAGTTTATACATGAATTCCAAGGGGGAGTATGCATTCCCCAAAGGTTGTCTGGGATTAGCCTGGAATGTCTTCTCATCCTTGGAGGTTCCTGAAACCTGTTGCTTGGTGCAAAATGGACCAGTTTGGGGGTTTCACCCACAGTTTACAGTTTCGTAAACATGGCAGATATCGAAGAGTTTGCAGGGGTCAAAAACAAAATCAGATATTAGAAGCTGCCACCAAGTTGGGGAAGGAGATCAGGAAGCCTTGCCAGGCTCCCCAGTGGGACTCAGGGTGGGTGGTTCCTTGGAGGGGGCCATCTCCTTGGGATTCAGCAAGAACCCCAAGAAAGAAGGTCATCCCCAGCAGATCTGGTCACAATTTTAGCCTAAAAGGGGAGTAGAATATGGAGGTATGAAAAGCCAGCAGCACTACTCAATCCAACACCCCAGGGAAGAGACGTACAGGATTCTCCTCCTAATGTTTCCACTTGCCCTGACTTAAGAGGTTCTTCAACAAAGATCCCAGCCGGCCTTTGCTGGTTCTTCCTCCTTTTCCACTTGGTGATTCCACTTCGGATCTTGTAGATTCTAATCTGCTTCAGTGGGCAATGCCCACCATCAAAGGAAAACATCATCCCAGCATCTCTGGTGCCATTGAAGTGGGGGGGGACCATAATGAGTTATTTCCAGGCAACAGCAGCAGAGAGGCTGCTTGGCCTGCTTGAAAGAATTTGGGGACTGAAAGGCTGGGAGGAGGGAGGGAAGAGAAGCAGCCTTTTGTGAAGAGGGCTCCTTCCTGCAAACGACTTTGTCCTGCCAGCAGCGAAATCCAGCACCCCCTACAGAAAGTCCTTGGCTGGCCTGCAAGACCAATATTGCTGCACTCTCACTGGAGAGCTGGCAGGGTTCTTTTGGGGCGGTGGCAGGAGGGGGGGCTCCTCCTGGCCGCAGGGCTCCTTCTACACATGGCCCTGTCTGCTCTCCACTTCTCGAAGGGGCTCAGGAGGGGAGGGTCTGCAGATGGGCCCTGGCAGAGGCTTCTTCGCCTCCCTGTCACTGCTGGAGGCAGGCAGGTGGCAGCAGCTTTCTTCTGAAAGAGGGTCAGGGTTTGAGAGGTCAGACAAGCTTTGCCTGATGGAGGTGTGAGAAGGTCTATCATGGCAGCAACAAAGGCTGCTCTTAGGAAGAAGTGCGAGAGAACCTTTCCCTGGGACGCAGTGGCCAGTTCGGGGGGGGGGGGGCTTCTCCAAACCCTTCAGCAACAGGAGGAGAAGCACGCTGCTGGTCGAAGAGAAGGTCCTGGAGGGAGGAGCCCACCCAGTTTCCATGAGGAAAAGCTGCTAGCTGAGTTGGTGTTTCAGGCTCATCTACAACAGTGCGAATCTTCTCGTCAGTTTCAGAGCCCCCAGTTTCATTCATCTACACAATAAATAGCGAAAATTCCATTTCTTAGAGAGGCAAAGCTGGTCCAATTCAGTTGTAGCATCCCTGGAAGCCCACAGCAGCCGAGGAGGTGTGACTTCCAACTTAGGTGCTTCTCTGGAGCTGCTTCCCACTCTTGGTCCTGATGCTGAGCGAGAGAGCCTCATTCTGATGCAGCCCCCGACGGGAGCAGTGCATGAAGTTGCGATGCTCCCAATGAAAGAAAGCACCCGAGACCTACTTGGAGAGATCTATGGGATCTTCTAGTCCAGAAACCCAACGGCGACTCTATTGTCCCCCGCTGATACTAGTCGCAACCAATAAGAGATTTTCTTTACAAACAAGCAGATCAAAATAAAAAATCAGAAAGGAGGCAGAGATAACATTCTGTCATGGATATTGCCTGTGGGACCAAATCCCTTCCTAAAATGAAAAGCCCACCAATAAAAGACGACAGAAACCGTCGGCTTCAAGCTTCCTCAAGAAAACGGGGGAAAAAAGATTTGCCCCGAAGGGTGCTGGACAACTGGACAATTCGCCTCTTTAATGAAGGGGAAGACCCCGATGCCCCCCCCCCCGCCTGGGATAGTGGAGCGTGAGAAAGGAGCCATTCCTCCTCCTCCTCCTCCTCCTCCTCCTCCTCCGCCTGCCCGGGAGCGAAGAAAGGCCCACCTTCAGAGGCAGACGAACTCGGGATCCCCGACTCCGGGCCCCGGGAAGTAAAAGCCGCCACCCCCGCCTGCTCGGACGTTTCCCGAACAAGCCGACGCTGGCTGGCCCGTTGCCTTCGCTCTTTCTCGGGCTGCCGTGGGCGGAAGAGGGTCCCCAGGGCTCCAGCTGCTTCCCGAGAATGCCAACGCCCGCCCGGGTCAGCCCCGGAACTCCGGACCGCAGCCGGCAAACCCGCCGCGGCCGGCCAGCTCGGGCAGAACCGCCAGCCCAGCCTCGCCGCCTTGGTCCGGCCGGCGGCGCGGAAGATGCTCCTCCGCACTCGGGGCGGCCCGACCAGCCGTTCCGGCCGAGCTCGGCTGACCCCCCCCCCCCACCGCCTCCCCGACGGGAGCCCCGCTGAGCGCGGAGAAGCGCAGCGCGTTCGGGACTCACCAGCTTCGGCGCGGAGAAGCCGGCCGCGCGCCCCCGGGAGAGCTGCGGCCCTGGCGCTGCGGTGGCCACTGCGGTGCAGAACTGCGGCGCTGGGAGCCCGGCCGGGCAGGAGGAGCGGCGGGACGGGCGGGAGGGCAGGGCGCCCCGCCTCCCCGCCCCGCCCCCCTCGCCCCGTCCGCTGGGCTGCGCCGGAGCGCAGGTGCCGGAGCCTCCCCCGCTCCCTCGCTCGCCCTCTGCGGACCAGGCTCAAGTTCGGGCTGCGGCGGTGGGGTGGGGGAGCGGGTCGAAAGCCGTCGCTCAGAGGGGGGCGGCGGTGGAAAGGCAGCCAGCCAACGAGGAGCGCCTGCAATAAGCAACCCGAAGGGAGCCCAGGGGGCCGCTCCCACGTCTCTCGGGATGCCCGGCGGTTCTGGAGGGCCCAGTTGCTGCTGCTGCTGCTGCAAGGCGGATGCTGGTCAAGGGGGCTCAGGGTTGGAGCGGGGCAGGAACCCCTCGGCGCGCGGCCCCGCACGTTGGAGGGGGGGGGGAACCATTCTTACAGCACTGTGGGCCCTTTGCTCCCCGCCGACTCCTCCCCACCCCGCGCTTTGGTTCCGTTCAGGGCCGAATTTGACACTCCTGAAATCCCGGAGCGCCACCGAATGAGCATTTTGGGGTGGAGATGCGAAAGGGGACGGGAGAGGCAGAGGAGTCCGGGCGGCTCTTGCGGATCGCGAGCAATTGCGCTAGCCCAGAGTCTCTTCCCCCTGCAGGCTGATGGTCCTCGCGTCGCCCCCCTCCCTCCTCCGCCCGGGCTCTCTCTCTTGCCTGGTCCGCCTAGCGTTCCCCCCCCCCCTCTTCTCCCGGCAGGTCTGGGATGCCTCTCCAAGGTCGCGAGCCGCGCCCTCCGCCTCCCGCCCCGGATGGTTCCGGAGCCTTTCCCTTCGGGCAGCGGGAAGCCCCTGCCAAAGGTGAGTTCGGGGGGCCGGAGGCTGATGGTTCAAGAGCCGCGCCCACCCTTTGAAACCCGAGCGACAACTCGGTCCCGCTTCTCTTCCTCGCTTGCCCGTCCCTGGCAGCTGCGGATCCCAAGTGGTCAGGGAGCCCCCCCCCCCGTGAGCCACCAGGGTGGGGGGCAGCAGCAACAGCTCTTCCCTATTCCCTTCTTGGAAGTGACCACACACTTGGTGGATCGGGGCCCAGCCATCTGTCAAAAGCCACCACCTCCTGGGCTCCCACCACATACTCCGAGTGGGAGCCATTGGTGCTGCTTCTCCTCCCGAAGCAGGAAATCCAAAACCACCCTTTAATTCATGCCATACAGACCGGGTGCTCGTTTTTTCTGCTGACTTGAAGATGGGACGCGTCAGGAGGAAGGCAGCCCGGTCCCTCCCACTCCCTTCTTGAACCTTGAGGGGCCAACTCCAACTCCACATTCTGGAGGACATGGATGGAGAAAGGAAACAGCAGGACACACTTTCAATCCATAAACCTTCTTAGCATTCAAATAGTAGCTCAGAAAAGAAGCCGACTTCCCCTGTCCAGTGGGGGCGGGAAGGGGGAGAAAGGCCCACACCTTTTAGTCAGTTTTCATCATCTTATTTGAAAAGTATCTGATAGCTTCCAATGCAGCATCTTGAATTCTACTGGATCTTTTGGCGATCTCCAGACAACAAAACCACCAGAAACAGGGCAGAAGTGAAGTTATACTTTGACTGGACACTCACCAGAGCACAGAGTGGTACAAAAGAGCAGCAAAATTTTTCAGCCATTTTGACCTGCTGTTTTGGAGCCCTCAGTGTTACTTTACTCCGCAGGACACTTTGGAAATAGACTTTGCTCTTCGTGCCAGCTTGCCCTCTGCTTGTGCACCTACCTGCCAAAGTGTCCAGTGCGTCATTTGGTCCAATTCTTTGGTGTGACTTTTAGTATTCAAAGCATGGATGGGAACCTGACAGCTCTCTGACCTGCAAAGCCAGGTATCTTGGCTTGTTCAACTTAGCCAAGGGGGAACGTCTGAAGATGCACCTCTTTGTGGCAAAGCCTGGGTGTCTTTAAAGAGGCAAAGACAGACCTATTCCAAAAGAAATCCTCTCAAGAGCTCAGAAATATCCCTTAGGCCTGATCTGGAAACTGAACCAACCTTGTTGTTCCTTTTTAATGAGCTCCTGCTGAAAAGAGGCAGAGGGATGAACTTAGAGATGAGCATATCCAAAAGCTAGACCCCCCCCCCAACACCCCTTGCCCCCCCAGTGTCCATTTCCCAGGGAGAAATGGAACTATATCACCAGGAATGGTACCAGCCCTGCTCCTCCATACCATTTGAATGAGGGAGCCTGGTCATGATGGCCTGAACTCTGTCTGGATGGAGGGATGCCTTGGGTAAGGAGCTGAAGCCGGAAGAGACTTCCCTGGGGGCCTTAGGATTTATACACCCCCAAGGGAGTAGAGAGCGTGCTTGGAGTGTTCCCAGAAGGAGCCCCTGCTGAGGGGCCCAGCCTTTCCTGGCCAGGGTGACCTGAACCACACCGTGAACCAGAATTGGAGCTGGAATGGAAAGACTCTTTGTTCTGGATGAGAACATTGAGCAATTGTGTGTGTGTGTCCTGACCTCTGTCTTTGTCCTCCCAAGAAACTATCAAAAAGGCCCTGGAGCTGAGATTTTTGAGAGGAAAGATCAAGAAAAGCCAGCCTCAGAAGACCTTCCCGTCTTCCTGACCGCATTCAGAACTGTTAATTAAGCCAGAATTATGAGGTTCATTTTATGTCTTCCTAAAACTTCCTTTCCAACACATTGTGCAACTCCAGAAACTTGCCTGGAAGGTTCCTCCAGCAGCAGCAGCAGTAGGTCTGGGCTGGTCCTTTCAATTCTTCTCCCGGTCCTATGATGCTTTAGCCGGGAGTCAGAAGGCCCCAAAAACTTGGTTAAGAAGGAGTTTCCTTTAGAAGGCCAGGCCTTCTTCAAAATGCCAGGGGTTCACCAAGCTTTCCCCTTAGTTTAAATCTTGATATCTCTTATGTGAGAAATAACAAAACATGGAATCTTTTTTAATACCGATACCAGCCCCACAAGGAAAGTTTATGTAATCATGAGACGGGGGTCTCCGAGAACTGTTTGAGCCTCTTGCCCCTGGAACGCCAGACCAAAGAGCATTGGGGGGGGGGTGTCAAAAAAGGCAAGATGGTGGAATCAAGTCTTGCACAAGCATCTCATACAACAGGGACCAGGACGGACATTCCCTGTTTCCACCTGGCTCTTTTTGACCCCCAACTCAGGATGCCATCCAATTTCCAGGTGAGGCCAATCCAGGAATGTGTGTCTGCTGCTCAGAAAAGAGAGCAGAGAGTTCATAAGACCAACCTCTCCATAGCTGGGAAGGGTCCTCCCCATTGCTGCTTCAGATTGCCAGCAGGGCCCACTTGGGCACAAGGACTCCTAGCCAGGGTGGCACAGGAATCGGGTGGCGGAGGAGCACTAATGGCAGCCTAATGTGGAAGGGCCCACCCCCAGAATGAGTGGGGGCATGGAGCACTATCCCATTTTCAGCTGGCAGAGAGGAGACCTATTGGTGTGAACAGGGCTCTTCAGCTGCAGCCCATTGAAATCACTGGGGGGAGAGGAACAAGAATGATTTGGTGTGCACAGCCATAAACCTTCCTCCTCCACCTCGAGTTGAAAGGGCTTCAGAAAGCATCCTCGGGGCTAAGGACATGGGTGCAAGGGCTGGACTTGGAAAGGAGTTCAGGAGCAAGAGCAGATGGGATCACTGTCCAAACATGGGCAGGCACCTGTATGGCTGAACTGGTTGAAGTCCACGGGTCTTAATCTGGCTCCATTGCGAGAGCCTGAAGGAGCCGCTTTCCATTTCTGGAGCTTTCTGTGCAATTCCAACAAAAGCAGCTGATCCAAAGGAGCAACAACCAGGGCTCCTCTCCTGGCAGCTGGAGTTCCTGAGGGTGGAGAGACCCCTTTCGGTTCCCTGGGCAAAGTCCTGAGGTGGGCACCTTCCCCACCCTCAAGCAATGGGATTCTCCTCCTGGGGCAGACCGGCTGAGTCTCCTCCCCTCAGAGGGAGGCGCCTGCAGAGGGGCAAAAGAAAGGAGAGCAGGGGGATGAAGGCTGGCTTTGCAACTGTCCAAAGAAGGGAGGAGGCAGAAGCCACAGCCCAGAGCCAGGCATGGCCCCAAAGCCACAGCAGGGCTTGGCCATTTTCCTGCTAGTGCCCAGATCTTTCCATCTCAGAGGAGAGAGCCAGGCTCACTGGAGGAGCAGCTGCAGCTCATTACCCTACTCTCCCCATCCTCCAACGCATGTTTCCACTTACCAATGGAGTCCAAAGGCAGCCAAACTGGGGAAAAGTTTGCTGCCCTTCACAGCCCAGAGTCCTAAATGGAAAATGGGCAGTTTGCTCCTGAGAGATGGTGACAGCTTCCTGTCAGGGTGCCTCGATTGTTGCTTCATCCTTGAGGCCTTCAGGTCTTCCAAAAGGAGGGAGGGACTGGGCTATTGTGGAAGATGCCCCCCCTTCCTGGAGCCTTTGATTGCCAGGAGCTTTCGGCCTTTTTTTGGGGGGGGTGGACGGAGCTGATGGTGGCCGAGCAAAGGGAGCCTCTGGGGATGCCGGTCTGACCTTCTGCTTCTCCACAGGAGCACATGAGAATTGCATCCACGGGTTCCTTGCTTGCCTGAGTCAGCATTTCTGAGAAGGGGGAGGAGGAGGAGGAGAGGTAGTTGCACAGCCCAACGCAGGAGCAGACAGGAATCAGGCAGTTTGGGGACCAAAGCAATAAGCAGAATTCACCCCCCCACCCCAGGGAGAGTGGGAGTTTACAAGAACTTTTTTTTTCATCATTGCACTGATGCTGCAGTCTCTCCAGCCTCTGTCTGGGGTGTGTGTGCATGTGTGCGCGCACCTTCATGCACCAGAGGGCGGCTCCTGGCCACTGCCCTGATAGGTCCCTGAAGTTTCCTTGTCATTGCCTCCTTCTCAGGGCAGTGAGAGAAGGACTGGCCCAAGGTCACCAGCTGGTTTTGGGCCTCAGGCAGGAATAGAATTCAGGGTCTCCAGGTTGGTAAAGAAAAAAAGGGGGGGTCCCCCCAGTTCCTTGGGTTTCCTCCTGCACCTCTTGGCTTCTGCTGGAGAGGAAGACCACTGCGCCCTTCAGCAGGCTGCCCAGAGGAGGCCCATCACGGTTCCTTCTTGCCCTCCTCCTCCAGCCTCAGGTGAGCCTGAAAGTCCCCTGCTGGGACTCTTCGCAATGGGGTTCCACCTCCTGCTGCTG
Source organism: Laticauda colubrina (assembly GCA_015471245.1). Classification (NCBI taxonomy): domain Eukaryota; kingdom Metazoa; phylum Chordata; class Lepidosauria; order Squamata; family Elapidae; genus Laticauda; species Laticauda colubrina. The sequence continues at coordinate 2,207,710 of BLBF01000081.1, forward strand.
CTACTTCTTCTTGGTAAGGCCTTGAAAGGGAGAAACTCCCTGTCTGTGGCTGCTGAGCAGGAGGAAGAGGAGGAGGGAGGGCAGCCTTCCTCCCGGCATGATGGTGGCTTCATCTCAGGAGTTGGCAAGCAAAGGAAGCACAGCCCTCGATCTGTGGTGAGCTGAGGATCCCTGCTCAGAACACAGGAATGAACCTTCAGGCCTATGATTCTACATCACAAAAGCATCATACAAGTGTTATAATTCCTCTGTGACTAAAAAATAAACATTCTAACTTTCTTGGCTTTGTGGTTTGGAGAGATGCAGAACTCGGTTGCACAAGTGGTAGAAAAGACCAGGGCTGGTGTGGATGTGGCACCCTCCTCCTCCTCCTCCTCCCTCTCACCAGTGTCTATCCTGGCTATCCATGGCAACCTGGAGGCCTCCCAAGCCATCCTCAGGCTGGCTTAGGTGCTTCTGCACATGAGATCATTTATACGGGGGTGGGGTGGGGGGAGAGAGAGAGACAGACAGAGAAAGATGCCTCACTCTGCAGACTCAGCAAGGAACATTGAAACCACAGGAGCAGCCGCTGCAGCTTGCTGGCCAGCTGGCCTGGGGACTGCTGTGCTGAGGTGCAACCTCTGGGCTTGCCAGGCATGCCCCATGTGCAAAAACGTGCACGTCTCTGCTGCTTCACTTGGCTGGTCAGCTTGGGCTGAGATGAGAAGTCAGGCTGGGAACTGAGCAGGACTCCTGTGGCCACTGGGGCTGGCTTGCGCAGGCAGCCCAACTTAGCAGAGTGAAGTGCAAAGGAGACCCCAGCCACCTTCTCCTGCTCCAAACTTGCTTGAGACCCTGGAAAGAAGAGGCTAAATCCAGGAAGGGCTCCAGGATTTCCATTGCAGCTGCAAAGATTCCTGGATCCTCTGTCTGCCAGTGGGTGGGGAAGGAAGGCTGTCCTGGTAGGGTTGCCCTGAGGATGCCTTTGGCCCAGAAGTTATTTATCTCCTCTGGAAGGGGGTGGGTGGGTGGGTCTGAGAGTAGCAGTCATAGGAAACTCCCCCCCCCCCCAATACCTCTCTGTGCCTCTCCCTGGCATGAGAAGGGCTGGCTGAAAGTTCGCCGTCTAAGGGTCCCTGTTTCATCTTGGCCACAAAGCAGTCAGATTGGCTGCCTCAGATGGACTGAGCGACCAAAAGGGAAGAGGCCTCCTATGTACCCCAAGATATTCCCACCCTGCAAAAGACGCAGCCATGGTAACCCCTCTCCCCATTTTCCCTGATCCTGCTTCCCTTGCTGGGGGGGGGGAGCAGCACTTCAGCCAACAGCCTGGCCCTACCTCCAGATGCCCCCCCATCACACCAGCAGCAGTGGGCACATTTCTCTCCCAATCCTGATCCTCCAAATGCCCCCCTAACATGGCAACCAGTGCCCTGCCCCCCAGGCATCACAAGGAGTCTGTGGGCACTGCTTTTTGCTCCATTCTGCTTTCCTCCTTTCAGCCAATTGGCCGCTGTGAAGGAAGAAACTTACGTGCCTTAACTTTTATGTCGGTTTATCCGGAGGTGGTATTCAGCAAGTTCTGACCAGTTCTGGAGAACCGATAGTGGAAATTTTGAGTAGTTCCAAGAACTGGTAAATACCTCCTCCGACTGGCCCCACCCTCATCTATTCTCTGCCCCCCGAGTCCCAGCTGATTGGCTGGGTCTTTTTTGGTTGCCCTGCACAGGAGAACGGAGCTGGAAAGCAGGTTAGTGGGGTGGGGAGGAAAGGGGGATTTTGCAGTATCCTTCCCCTGTATTATGGTTCGCCAATAGCAGGTGCAGACAGCTGAGGCCTTGGACAGCGAGACCTCAGATGAGGGGCCTGCGTGGGATGCAGGGATGGGGCCAGGACCATCAGGGAGTGGAGTGCTGCCTTTGGAGAGTGTGGAGGCTGGCAGCAGTGAGGAAGACGCCCCCGAGGAGCCAGTGCCCAGTGCGCATGTGTGCAGGGCTGCTCGAAGGAAAGAGCAGCTGTAGTAGCACAGGCGACTCAGGAGTAAGGCTGCAAGGTAATGGCCCCTCCCTTAAGAGATAAAAGCCAGCTGAGAAATCAGAGTTCTTTGCAGGAAGCAAAGAAGTTTTTGCATTCAAGCCTTGGGGACGTTGGTATTTGGAGACTCTTTGGGTTTGAAATAGTTCTTGGCAACTTTATCTAGTGTTCTTGGCAGCCTTGCACAACCTTGGCAAGGCTCGTTCTTATCAGAGACAATTATTATCTGTGAATGAATGGAATTTGCAGAGAAGCATTAAAAGGTTTTGCCTGTACCTGTTTGGTATTTTTCTTGGAACAAGGTTTGGGTCAGAACACCCTGCCATGCCCACCAAGCCACACCCACCAAACCACGCCCACAGAACCGGTAGTAAAAAAATTTGAATACTATGGTACTACCGGCTTTATCTATGGGGCCCTTTTGTCCTCAGCACATTTTAGCACATTTCTGTGTGAAGGTGAACTGAACTAAACTCAAAGTCTGGGCCCCTGAATCCTCAGTCTGTGTGACTCCCTCACTTGCTTCCAACTGGGCCCAACTCTTGACCCAGCTTCTCCCCCTCCTTTGGCAGCTTTCCTTGCAATTCTCAACCCAGAAAAGCCTGGTGGACTTTCAGCAGAACCTACAGTTGTTTGGGCAGAAGGTCTTAGCAGCTGGGCCTGGGGGGAGCAAGCTGGTTTGGCCCCCAAATGTGGTATCCTGCTTTTTAAATGGGATTTCTTTGATTGGTGTATATAATAATTTTGTCCTTCCTGAGGCAGGGTAGATAAATCCTGAAGATGGTGGGATGGATGGCCTGTGGATGGCGGCTGCATTTTCAGGTCACCTTGCCACTAGCCATGGTTGCAAGGGCCAGTCCGCCTTCACAGAACTCCCCAGACCCCACGTGAGTCAGTTGGAAGGACCCTTCACCTAACCGGCTGCACAGGGGGTGGATGTCTACTCGGCTGGAGCCCCAGTGAGCTTTGGACGTCCTCTGGTCTTAAGTGAGAAATGCCAGGACCAAGATCCCAGCTGCCATCCTTAAAGAGCCAAAGACTAGCGAGAGGGGCTGGCCTGGAGAACAGGCTGGCGGTCAGCCCTGTGCTCACCGTACTTGGAGGATCTGCGGAAGGGTTGGGGATAAAATAGGAACCTCCTCCCCCAAATCAGCCTTGCCAAGGCACTCTGGGGTCTTTTGCAGCTCCAAACACTTGACAGATCCAGGAAATTGTTGAAAACCCACTGGTCCCTTTCCTTGTGCAGATCTCAGGTGTTATACAAACCATGGCTGCCCATTGTTGCCCTCTGTGTGTGTGTGTGTACGCGCATGCCCTGGGAGGTGGGGGAGGGTTTTCAACGGTCTCTGCAATTCTAGAATGTAGAGCAAATCTCTGGTTTCATTTTTTTATTAATGGCGCTTCAGGGGCAGAAGTCCCCCCCCCCCCCAGGTTCTCCTTTCCGCTCAACATCATGCACCCTAAGACCGAGTCCTGGGAGGTCCCTGAGGATCTGGGCAAGATGCCTGCAGCTGGCCAAGTACCAAAGAGGTGGGCAGGCGGGGGGGGGGGATCGATCAGTATGAGGAGGACTCTGCAGAGGAAAGAGACTTTGCTTGAGGTGGGTTGTCCATGTGGCTGCCCGTCTTGTCTTATCAACAGGTGGGAACCAGGGTCCATGGTGCACACGAGTCCTGAATCTCCTTGCCTTCTGGGGGCTCCTCCAGGCCACCCAGGGACAGGAGAAGGCCCAGGGCAGTTCCCACTGGAAAAGGAGGGCAGCGGCTGTTCTCCACTCTGACAGGGAAACCCTCCCTCTGCGAGAAATTGTGCTGCTGGGGCCATTGGTAGGTGGCCTGTCCAAGGACCTGTCTGGTGGCTCTGTGGGGTCTGCTCTGCTCCTTCCAGGGAACTGCTTCCAGGAACAGGCCTATCACCATCGGCGGGTATGCAGGGAGGCTGAGCGCATCAGTGCCAATCTATGCACATTGGCGAGGAAGCTCTGCCATCCCCTCTGGAGGGTACGATTGACCTGCTGAGGACAAGCAGAGTTAGGCACAACCCCTGAGGCTTATCCTGCCTCTCACCTTGGCCCAGGAAGGCTCTGGGAAGGAGCACCCCAGGCTTTGTCCCGCTGGTGTGTTTGTGTGTGTGTGTGTGTGTTGTCTACATGGAGCAATTATTTGGACCCAGACAAGAGGACAACAATGGGGCCTCTTCTCCTCAACCCGAAGTGAGGGAAGTGGGTTTGACCCAGGTCTGGCTCAGCTGCCGAAAACTATGTGGGTCCTTGTACCCAGAGTCTGAAGCGCAGAGTCTAGGGTCCCTGGTGAACCCTATGGAGGCCTCGGCTGAGTGGTGCTGGGACGGTAAAACCCACCAGTCAAGATAATAAGAAGGGGAAGAAGAGAAGAGCCTCCCTCCAGTTCGCTTTTACCTCCCTCCCAGGAAAGAATAAAATGCCACCAAGCCTCACACGCTTTGAGGCCCGAAGAAAAAGTCACTGGGAAAAGATGAAAGGGGGTTGGAAGGAGTGCGGGACCAGCCACCCTGTGAAGCCATGGCTTCCATGCTCTGCTGGGAGCACAGCAGGAAAAGCAGGGATAGGGCTGTGTTTGTGTTTATGCGTGTGTGTGTGTGTGTGTGTGTGTGTGTGTGTGTGTGTGTCCCCGTCCCCGGTCCCTTGCTTGCCAGAATGGCAGCCAGCTAAGCCTCAAGTCAGCTTGAGCAGTTCCAGAGCAGCTTCCACACTTGCACACAGTGAGGCCACAAAACGAAGGTGGAAGGACAGGGACCCTTTCTTAAAGGGATCCATTCTAGGAACTCCTGCAAAGTGGGGAGGTGGAAGGGAGAGGGTCTTCTTTCTTGACACTGCCTGGCAACCCTGAGGGATAACAAGGGAGGCCTCTGGGCTGCAGCAGATTCTCCTGTCCTGCCTGAGGTCGTCCGCTCATCCAGCAAGTCAATGGTGGACGAGGTTGCCAGCTTTCTAGCAGGCATGGTGAGGCTCTCTTGGGAACTCTCTGGGGAGGGCCGGCTCCTTTTGGCAGCAACCTGCCCTCCCCCAAAATGGCTGGACACTTCCCCCCTTACCTCTTGGCACTGCTTCACCCTGTTGCTGGTTTGGGCTTTGTTGTGAGCCTGCCGAATGAGCAGCTGCCCATCACCGGCTTCACTTGCCAGGTTGGCCTCTTCGTCCTTCCTCTCCTGCCCCTTCAGGCTCAGGGCTCGGCATCTGCAGCTGTCCTTCTTTCTGGCTGCTTCCCGGGAAGCCCCTTCCTGGCTGTGGCCCAGGCTGCTGTCTGCTCTCCAAGGGGCCTCCTCGGCTTCCCAGGGGAGAGGAGCCTCCTCCAAGCAGTCATAGGAGCTTCCAGGGACATGATCCAGGAGTCCTGGGGCCTTGGACACCCTCAGCGAGCAGGCCCTCCGGAAGCCTGTGTGCTTGGTCATGGGGCTTTGTGGCCTGGCTGGCTGCAGGACAAAGATGAGCCCCTTTGAGAGTCAAGTTGCTGTGCTCAGCCAGAGCCTTTTCTTCCCTTTCTGTTGCAAGACTCATTGCAGACTTGAACTCTTTGGACTTTCTAAATAGCCCTTTTTATCAGCTGCCCCCCAATCAGGGGAGAAAGGTCAGGACAGGCCCTACAGACACGTCCCCAGGCAGGGAGCAAAGGGCTTGGGGACTCCCTGCCCCTGCTTCCCATGGCAGGCACCTCACCCTTCTTCAAGAAGGGATGGTGGGAAGCCAGGTGGAGTTTGTCCTCTGTGTGTGTGTGTGTGTGTGTGTGTGTGTGTGTGTGTGTGTGTGTGTTTCCTGCAGTGCTTGGGTCAGGTCTGGAGACAAAGGAGCAGGTAGATGAGTCTACAGGACCCCTGAGGGCGCTCAGCACAGCCAGAGGAACACTGGATGAACTCCTCGGAGCTGAATATTATATGATATGGGAATTATTTTATCAGTGGCTGGAGAATAAATATGGAAGTTAAGCAATAAAAAAGATTGGGGAAAAATAGTAAACATGTGCATAGAATTAAATAAGTTAAGATGGGGACCGTTATAAGAATTAGATATATGACGTAGATCAGTATTAAGTAAGAATAGAGTATCAATACCAAAGCAATGAATATGTATAAAGTGTAATTGCTCTCGCACAAAATATTTGTACCCAGACGACACACCGTTTAAATGGAAGATGGATCGTTTGTATAAATAAAATTAAAAAATTACCCCCCCCAAAAAAGCCTCCCCGGAGCCCAGGGTTTCCTCAGAGAAGAGGGGGGTCCTTCTTTCTCAAACCCCCCCCCCCCCAGCGTGGGCGGCGGGCGCGGGGCTCCCGGGACCAGGGCTCGAGGAAGCGAGGCGGCACCTGCTCCGGCTCCACGCTTCCCGCATGGAGTGAGCGGGCCGGGGCGGCCTGAGTGCCTGCGGGGGCCGGGGCGGCCTGAGTGCCTGCGGGG